>JADQAV010000020.1:403783-747110 GCA_019775845.1 Myrmaecium sp. VS I D KN 1 | reverse complement strand
TGTGATTACCTACTCCTCTATCCTCGCGTCCTCGGGAGGGATTGATACCCCCTTTCACTGCTCTATGGACCGGTGTATCTGCCGAGTATCTAGGAATACAAGATGGTGTTCTGGTGTGTGGTGGAAGGAGGGGTTGTTTAGGAGTGGTGGAACATTCTTGTGTGTTGTATTAGGCTCGCCCTTCGTGGCGAGCGGACTCCAGCGGGTGTACTGCTGGAGGGAGGGATAAGGTGAGGAATAGAAAGGGATGCTCATGCTGATGATGCAGATACAGATAATGACGACGGAACCTCATCGCCACGTTTCCCATCACCGGTCCTCTTCTCATATCCCATCCTCCCCTCTCCCATTCTCATCCGCATGCTTGCATGCTTTCACACATGTCAAATCAGCTCTCATCATCTTCCCACTCCCCACTCAACCATCAACCTTCACCCCCCCCTCCTCCACCTCCACTTCCACCCCCGCATCCACATCCTCCACCTCCACCCCCAAAATCCACATCCCCACCACCTCCCTCTTCCTCTGCTGCTCCGCCGCGCGCATCGCCTCGCGCTCCGCACGGCCTTGCTCCTCCTCCAGCACCAGCGCGTCCCAGCAAACCGGCTCCGTGATGGGGCAGGCCGCCCAGCCGCTGACGTGCGCGGGGTACGTGGTGCTGCTGTGGCCGCCGCGGCGGCGGCGGGGACGGCGGTGGGGGTGCTGGTGGTGACCCTGCTGGTGATGATGGGGACCTTGCTCGCTGGGCGAGAAGGTGGTGGTGGTGGGGAGGTACACCCCGCCGCCGGGAGCGGCGCCTTGCTTGGTGGGTATCTGGTTTGCTTCCTTGGTGCGGTTGTTCTCGCTGCGACGACCGCTGTTGTTGTTATTGTAGTTGATGCGGTGCTGCGAACGGATGGTGGGGTTCTTGGGTCCTGTGGGCGCGTTGGGGGGCGCGTTGTTGGTGATGGCCGTGGGGATGGGCTTGGACTTGGCCTTGTTGGCGGACTTGTTTTTATACTTGTGATTGTGATTGTGAGTGTTCTTTTTGTTGTCACTCTTGGGAGTGTCCTTGGGATTGTTCTCGGACTTCGGGTTGGCGGTGTGGTCGTTGGTGCCACTCTTGTGGGTGGGAATAGGACCAATGTTCTTATGGGTGAAAACGGGACCAGTGGCGTTTGTGTCGCTCTTATGGGTGGGAATAGGACCAGTCTTCTTGTTGGTATTGTCCGTCTGGGTCTGAGTATGATCATGTTTCTCGACCGTGTCGTGTTCACAAGTCGGCTGGGCCACAACACAACGGTTGCTCGATGGCAGAACGATCGTGCGGACGGGCTCCGCTGGAAGAACTTCTTCTTCCTTGAGCTCGGGTAGTATCTCACCGCGCTTCAGAATCTGCACGGGTGTTTTGAAGGGTGTTTTGTTCGCAGATGTGCGAGGAAGCTCCCAGCTTGGAGGCGGTTTGCGCTCGAGTATCTTGCGGACACCTGGTTTTGGTGGTGAGTGAATGAAATTTTGGTAATGGGGTAGGTTGGGATGGAGAGGGTAGTACGTACATCTATTGTTTTTGAATTCCATCTTGTTCTGCCCCTCACATTTGACGGTTTTAGGGGGAGCAGCTTGCTGCTGCTCCTGCTGTTCACGAGGATTCATCGCTGACAGATGATTGCCTTTGCCGTCATGGTAGGCGGTGTTGCCTTCCTTCGCACTCCCGTGGTAGAAGTGGACTGGGTGTTGGTCACGGAACTCTTCTGGGATGTCGTCCTTGCTCAGACCCGGTTCTGGTAAAGGACGAGTCAAGTTGACACGAGATACGAAATGAGCTGAATACAGCTCGCGATGGTTGCGCGTACCTGTATGTTCGTTCATGTTTAGATCCTTCTTTTCCTTCGCGACGATGTGTTCGTGCTTAGGCATTGTCAATCTCGGTGAATCAGTCTATCGAATGTTGTTAGAACTTCCCGTCAGCAACGACCGTTTGTTGAAGGTCGAAGGTAGGGGAAGAGTACTGACCGAAGGAGGTAAAGCTCGACGCCAACGTGGCGGACACGGGTACTTGTTTGGCGGTGTCTTGAAAAGAGGCCTGTTTGCACGAGAGATGGTAGGATTAGAAGCGTGCTTCGCCGTCGAAACGTTGGTTTTGTGCTTCGACTGGGCACTGTGACTGTCACGCATGGTCGAAGCGAGACGCGGTGTGGTTAAGATGTGTGAAAGAAGTAGCGGTCTCTTCGCGGTGTGACGGTTGGTTGTTACGGTCGAGCTTACTGCCACGTGGGTGCGTTTAGCAGAAGGGATAGTGAATTAGCGACGTGCAAGGAACTGCGAAGTCGCCAGAGGCTCTGCCTGGCTTCGTGGTCTCGTACAGGATGAAAGTTGAATTAACCGAGTCAGGTCTGTGAATAGACTCGCTTGGAAATGACGCGACCCTTTTGCACTTGTGCAAGTCTGCAAGTAATACGGGAATAATATCTGACTCAATCAAAGCAATGGTTGCATATGAATAAGCTTGAACCTGAAGTGAAGAATAGACGCGACGAGTAGAGTGCCCGCATCGAACTTGAAATGGGAGATGAGAGAATACTGAATAGTATAGAAATGCTGACAATATGAAGACAAGACGGAATGCCAGGCGCAAATGAAGTAAGAGGAACGGTCTACAACGATGCCGTCAACCATCTGCATGTCGACCTTCCATCCTTGCAGTTTTCAGTAGCCAACGATCATGGTTCAAAAGATGCATCCAGTTCAAGTAGAGCGAAGCCTATCTTGCACTCGCACCACTCCAATGTTTCGGAGGATCTGCTACCTTTACTTGAATGAACTGTCAATATCATTCTCTGTCGCCGCTACGGACTCCAGGGAGGAGCTTCATGCACGGTTGCACCTGCAAAAGTACCTTGTGGGGTTACGCCAGTTTCTGGATATTCTGTAATCTAGCGGTTAAAAGCGTTAACAACGGATCAGAGCCTCAGCTGTTAACTCACTGTCTGAAGATCGTTAACGAGGTGTTGCTGCATTTGAACGTCAGGCTTTTCAGAAACCACCGAAGCTCCGCTAGGTATTCGGCTCATCTGTTAACATGTAGAGAGCATTTCGTGGGTGCGGAAGGCCCGAGCCTTTGGCGCCAGGAAGGAAGGAGTCGGTGGGACTGGTCAGCACGTTCGCGGTGGGGAACTTGAGGTTCAAGGTAGATCAACATGTCGGCCGGGAAGCCTGAGGTACGTCAAGGCGAACCATCACGAGCATCACCAGCTGCTTGTGGCTCTGGTCAGATATTCTGGTCGTCTCTCTGGCCCTCTTCCGCTGCACACGTGTATTGAGGTCTCCCTGCTTTCAATGGCTTTTTGACATGTACATATGTGCATGTTCCTTGGGTGACAAGAGACCGCTTGGGCGGGTATACATGCTTCTCTGCTCTGTAGGAATAAGAAAAACACATCCCAAGACATGGCAAATGACCTTGCCAGGGCTGCACAGTAGGAAGGAAGGTCAGAAGCTGCTACCGTACTCACATGTGACATTGCCTCAGGCGCGCCCGCCAGCCAGCATCCTGTAGGAGACCACCCGAATTGGTTTGGGGGATATATACCCCCAAAATACTGACCCTATCACTAAACAATCACACCCTTCGAATCGCACCTGCGCTCTGGGACTAGCGTAGTTGGTCTAGTGGTTTGAGGACGAGTTGACGCAACTCCTCCGGTGAGGCGACCTAGATCACGGTTCGACGGGTGGGATTGTTCGGAGGCGCTGGTGTTCGAGTCCCGGCTGGCGCTGAGAGATGTAGGCTTCGGCCGAACTCTTTTTGCTTTTCTCGTCGGGTGCTCGTTGCCTTGGTGCCTTCATGCTGGGTACTGGCTTTCCTTTTTGATCTTCCTTCTTCTTGTTTCTTTTCTTGCGGAGATAGCAGAGTAGAGTTTACATCTAACATCTTACGGTATATTCTGAAGACATCTGGGTTGTAAGGAAGAGTTCCCTGGTTCTAAAGATGAAGTACTTTGGAAAAGTCACACTCTCGTCTTGACGTCCTCCTGTTCCAATTCTTTGTTATAGTTCCACATCACCGCGTTCTAAGTCACCGTCTGCACGCGGTGCACGAGCTGAACTACCTACGTCGCCTCCACCGTAAGTGTGAGGCCGATGTATCCTTCCTGACGAAGAAGGTGCAACTCCGTCATGCGCCAGCGTCAGAAATTCAGAGTCGGAAGTCCAGGCTCCGAAGGCGCTGAGAGTTCTACATTCGGAATCCGACTTAGTGGCCGCGTCACTCCTAAGGTCTTACAAGGCCTGCTCGGCGAGCATATCCGAGGAATGCGCGAAATTTTGGCGTTCTGCATCGCACTGTCATAGGTCGTTGTCCCGGTTGTTGTGCTCTCGCGATGGATGTTCGACGACGCTGCGGGACGTGTATGAGCCACGACGGACCTCCGTTTGAACTGCGCAACTGGCATATTCACGAGGGAGATTACATTCGAGAGACAGCAGCAGCAGTAGCTTGGACTCGAAAAACGCAACATGCATAAGTCTGGGCCTGGACGGGATATCTTGAGAAATGCTCAGCCGTTATTGTATCTATGTATCCACCACCGCCGGCGTGCTTTAGAAATGTAAAGTAACGGTATAATAGAAGCTGGTGTAAAACTGACAATGAAATGCCCAGCTGCCACATTGGATCCAACGCGCAGAGTTGGCACCGGGCAGCAGCTCTTTACCGGAGAGAAAGCGAGTTAGGATGCTTCGATCGCTCAGATATCGTCTCCTGCTGCTCTACACTTCTTTGTTTTCGCCACGGATGTATATTATCACATTTGTCCGTCAAGGGACAGACTTTGTTCACTGCTGCGGCACGCAGCAGCATCAACCAACGCTCCGCACCGTTCGCTTGGACGTTGAACCCCACAATGTCAGCCTGACTGACGTCTGTCAAACCAAATCACAACGTCCAAGGGTCCCGCACTTCGTCTCCGCCACCCGATCATCGTCCACTTCCTTCGACACTCTCTAGCCGATGCCGTCGAGCGGCTGCGCGTCGCAGGACGTCTCCTACAGAAGGCTCGCGCCTGCCTGAACCGTTGGCACAAAGACATGTTGAAGGAGATTCAACCAGAATAACGGGTGACCTCTGTGGAGCACTGCGCTCGTTCACCCGGCTCACCAGAGAAGAGCAAGGATTGCCGATAACGGACAACCGTGAAGTAGCTGTGCAGCACGTCCAAGTGTCTCAACACTTACGAGAATCTGCTTGACGACGTGAAGGGCCTGGCGTTCCACGGAGCCTGCGCCGCCCTCTGTCAACATGAAACTTTATACCGACCTAGGCTAGTTTTCGAGTCCTGCTTCAGGCGCTGGATGAGGTAAGTATACCGGTTTATCATGATAATTCTGTACAAGCTTCTGCATCTGCGCTTTTAGGTCCACCACTTCAACGGATCTGTACCTGTATCCTAGGGCTTCAATATCACATGTCCGACGGCCATAATCCTCTCTTTTCCAGGCGCAAGACTTGGATCCTATCCGGATCTCAACTAGCTAGCATCAGACCTGGTCGACGTGGCTGATGCAGCTGCGCTGCCTCCCGAGCCATAACGACTACCGCTTCTCCAACACCTGCAGCGGACTTGTCCTCGGTTATCGCGGGCTTCATGGCGCTGCCGAGTCATTCGGGACGTCTTCGGAGACTTCTGGCATGGCAGATTGGAAACAATTGGGCTCTTTGTGGTGTGATCCATGGCGCTAGGTAAGAACAACCTCTTAGTGATTCATGATGGACGTATGTACAGAAAGCGAGAAAGAAAAGGAAGGAAAATGACGGAGCAGTAAAAGGGAGGACAAAACATCGAGAAGAGCAATAAGTGAAAAGCGAACAAAAGGTCCCGCTCCCACCCTATTATCAAAGAAAGCAAACGAGGGAAAAGACAGACGAGTGCGCTCAGAAGAACCAACAGCACCTCCTACGTCTCCGGGGAGGCGAGGCAGTCCGGACAAGAGGCCACTCATTGCCCACCACCCCCCACTCGACATCGTCCCTCACCTCCCGCAGCGCCGGGACCATAGCCTTCTCTTGAGGCGTATCCTCCTTCGCTTCCATGAACAGCTGCTGGTGCACATGTTCAACCTCCTGCTTAACCGGCTCCGGCTCATACGTAACACTCTGCGCATGAGAGACAGATCCCGGCTCACTGGGGGTAGGCCCTTTTTCATCCTCGACTTCCTGCTTGGTCGGAACAGGAACAGAAACGCGATCTTCCACAACCTCACTCGGCTCATCCTCCTCTTTATCCTCATGGGCCGGAAACCGCCGCAAACTGTTCGCCTGAGGGATTCGATAACTTCTCGCGTCGCTATCTTCCTCGTCGCCTTCGTGACTGTATGTCCCCCACTCGTCGTAGTCTTCGTCGTTGTCGGTCGTTTCTTCTTCCTCGTGAAGGTCATGGACGTCCTGAACATCGTGGACCTCGTTATTCTCCTCGACCTCGTGGACCTTTCGGGCCTCATGAGCCTCGGGAACCTGGTGAACCTTCTGGACCTCCTGATCCTCGCGGGCCTGGTGAACCTGGTGAACCTCATGAACGTGGTGGTCCTCATCAACCTGGTGAAGTTCTTGAACTGCCTGAACCTCCGGCATTCTCTGAACCTCCTGTACTTCATGCACCTCTTCAACCTCCTGGATCTCCTGGACCTGAAACTCCTGGGGCCTCTGAACCTCCTCTGTTTTCTGCACCACCTTCACCACCACCCGCTCTGGCTCCACCAGCTCCTCCTCCTCATCATCCTCATCCCCACACCAACTAAAAAACCCGCACGCCCCAACTGGACACCCATAAAACACCTGCCCCTTCCGACTGATCCCTCTGCGCGCCGCCCATCCACAATCGCACGGCGGATTCGTCGGCGCGATCCCGATGCCGTCGTCGAAGGTGACGAAGTTGCCGCATCCTTCCGCCCCGTATCCGGTTCCGTACCCGAACGCGGAGGAGGAGGAGCAGACGTAGTAGGGTCGCCCGGCGTTGGAGCGGATGCGGCTACCGTAGCAGATGTGCCGGTTCATGGGACTGGCGGGGTTGCCGCACCGGCGGCATCGTGGGGAGTGGGCGAGGGGGAAGGCGGGGATTGGGGAGGCCATGTTTCCCTCTACCCTATCTTTCCTGCTTTGTGGGCTGTGCTTGCGGTGTTTGTGGATGTTGGGAGGATGATATCTGGTGAGCGAATGGGTTTTTAGGCTGACGGTCGAGATCAGGAAATTGCTACGATGGTGTGTTTGAGATTGTCGCTATGGATGTAGCAGCGGGTGGTCAAATTGCTCCATGCACCGCTTCCTCGTCGCGAGCGGGAACGAGTGGGATCCTGTCAGTTTGCAGGCAAGGCTGGCACAATGGTTGAGCACGAAGAAAGGAAGCAGGGACGTAAGAGCTTCTGCCATATGGTGGTCAGATTCTTATATACGCCCTACCTACCTACCTCCCTCGTGCGCTGCACAAGGCTGTGCGACTGAACGTCGCGGAGGTGGGAGGTGGTGGTGGTGGCAGTGAGAATGCTTCAATCCCGTGGGCGCTTAGACGGCAGAGGTTAGTGGTTAGTCCGCCTACCCACCTCGTCGGGCGGGCAAGGCTGTCACCCATAGGGAAGGAAGAGGAACACCGCAATCTTTGCTCTGGTTCAAGTACCTGATCATGGACTCTGGGGACATCCGAAACCCGCCTTGCAGCCTTGCGTACTAGCTCGGATACCGCCTTGTGTGCACTGCCCATATTTATACAACGGAGAAGGATAAGCTCTCGCCTATTCTTTTCGTTGGTGGGGGTTTGGGATTGACGCCGGTGGCTTGTCAGCCAATACCCACCTGCATGCGTACGACATTGCAAGGGTAAGCGACGGATAGAAAGGGATTCGGCATAAGTATGGGTTTCAGCCTGATGGAAGAGAAGGTTTTGGGGGCTGTGAGCGGTGTAGTTTCTCTTTTTCTCTTTCTTTTTCATTCTTCTTCTCCCCCTCTGTTATCTGCTTCGCAGCGATTGTAATCCGATGTCGGTTGACTCGAGAAACATATTGTGCCTTTTGAGTATCCAAATGATATGCTTCTTCGTGGCTATGTCTAGTGATTCTGTTTCTTCTTTCGGTCAAGCTCCATTCCCGCTTCGTTTTCCGTGTTCGCTGGCCCGAACGACCAGAACATATTAAAGCCTGAGGAACCAGCGCCATTCGCGCACTATCATACCGTATCATACCGTTACACATGCTCCAAGTAATGTCTTCGAATTCCTCCAGCTCCTGGATACACATGACGCGATACTCCGTATCTCTCCGTTGGCAAAATATCCCTACCCACGGTCGCTCAGGAAGTGCCGCCGATGCTGCCGCCGATGCTGACGCCGATGGGAGTCGAACACAAGGCTCCTCTAGGAGGATACGAGAGAGAGGAACCAATGGCTGTTCCAAAGCTTCGCACGCAGACTCGCCGCGATGAAACTCAGTCATCACTCCCCCTGTACATCCCGCATCACCGCGAAGAAGCCGAAGCCCGACGTTGCTTCCGCCTTTCCTTCCGCCGGTTGCGCAACATGTTCCACGGAGGCCGCGGCAGGTTGCGTGTCCTCCTGCACCTCCTGCACCTCCTCCTCCTTCTCCTCATGGGCCATGATACAGTTGGCCTGTTGTATCTCAGGGACGGAGACTGGGCCTGTTACATGTCGAAACGGCAAGGTTGATAGATGAAGCTGATTAGGTACTAGTTATACGAGAGGACGTTAAGGCCAAGCTAGGCAACCCTCTCGGCCTGAGGCTCTCTCAATCGTGCACTTGAACCTCACTCTCACTTAAGCTTATCCGCTCTCCGGCCACCGGCGTCGCTGAACGCTAACCGGTTCGGGAGGGGACGCGCAAGTCGTGGGCTCCCCAGCACCACCAGGCCCCTCAACACCACGCTCCGGGTGTGGATAGCTCTTTTACATATATCGCAACCTCCTCATGGCTCTCCCATGTGTATTTTGCAATTGTCGCACTCCGCGACGTTCCTCACCGTTGCATTCGCCACCATGAAGGCCCGTCTTGGCGCCCCTCGGCATGGCGACCACGGCGACTAGCACCCATTTCCCTCTAGCCTCCACCCTGGGCCCAAAAATAGCCTGCCAAATCCGACCCTAGTGCTTTTGGGAACTTAGGCATCAGCGCGAGAAAAAGGGGGCAAAACATCTCCTCTCGCTCTCTCTCTCTCTGTGCCCTGTTCCAGAACTCGGGAGATCATGGTCGCTTCCTAGCATATAATTCACCACCCAGTCGCTCGTTTTTCCGCTGGCCCTTCTTCTTCTTCCTCTCTTTGCCCGTCCTTCAATCGCTTTTTCTCGTTTTATTCCGTCGTCGCGCGCGATCAACCACACACTCGTTTGACCACTCCACCGTCGCTCGTTTTTTTTTTCTTCCATTGGGACCATGTGGACGCCCGAGCGCCGTGCGAAGCTGGCCGCGGCCGATAAGCTATGGGCGTGGAAGTATGGGCTGCGCGTGCTCACGCTCATCATGGGCATCATCGGCATGGCCTGTCTGGCCTACGCCACCACGGCCGCGCAGTCCGACGAGTATTACGCGGGTAGCGTGATGGCGCCGTTTTGCCTGATCCCCGTACGTTTTCCTACCCACGCGCCCCCTCCAAAGATCCAGGAGCAAGACTAACTTGGACCTCCTCCTTCTTTGGCAACAGATCTGCATCAGCATCGTCTTCAACATCGTCTTCCTCCTCTACACCACCTTCGCCAGCCGGCCGCCGCACCCAGGCATCGCGGTGGGCTTCGACCTGATCCTCTGGCTCGCCCTGATCGTCTCCTCCCTCTTCGCCGTCGGCCTCGCCCTCGACACGCTGTACTACTACGATGACGACTACTACAACGACTCGGACTCCGGCTACAGCTACTCGACCGGCCACTACGTCACCTACGCCAACGGCTCCAGCTACTGGGTGTACGACGACCCCACATCCTCCACCACTCAAACCACCAATGATAATTCCGCCGCCAAATCCGCCGCCAACACCCTCGGCCGCTGCGAAATGACCGCCGCCGCCGTCGGCTTCCTCGCCGTGCTCCTCCACTTTACCCTCTTCGTCTGGGCCTGCGTGGATACGGACCGCCGCAACAAGGCGGCCAAGTCGGCCTGCGCCACCGCCGTCGCCGAGGGCATCGTCCGTGGCATGGTCGAGCGCGGCGAGTTGGCGCCGGTTCGGCAGCCGGTTTTGGCGCACGTCGCGCCGGCGCACTGGGCCGCGCAGTATCAGCCGCTGGCTGAGCCGCCGGCGGTGGCGGCGGGAGATGGCCAGGTGATGGGCATGATGCCGCCGCCGATGCCGAGCCCGATGCGTGGGAGGTGGGTGCCGGATCCGGTGCAGGCGGATTATTATGCGCCGCCGTCGGTGGCGGCTGGGAAGGGGAAGGCGCCGGCGGGTGCTGATGTTGATCCTGCTGCTGCTGCTGCTGCGGGCCCTTCTTCGCAACCCCCGCAGTCTCTGCGGCCGGGGCAGCAGCCGGAAGCGGCGCAGGTTCTTCCTGAGATTCAGGTTAGTTCGTCGGAACAGGCGAAGGGGCCGCAGCGGGATGATGAGAGTACGTCTGCTGCGAAGTGAGTGATCGAGAGGAGAGGGGAGGAAAGACGTGATCGCTGGAAGTAGTTTGGTGGGGAGGTGGAGAGGATTGATGTGTTATGTGGATGATCAGGCACTGATCATCTTCTTTTTTTTTTTTTTTTTTTTTTTTTGCCTATCCATTGTATGTGTATGTATGTGTCTGACGATCCCGGATCTTGTGGATAGGTTACTACGTGGCAATATACCCTTTGAGTGGATTTCGTGGATGTGAAAAGGGAAATAATTATATTCATTTGACGAGTCGGTCATTCATCACGAGCCAGTCTGAAAACTGTGATGTTCTTTGTGCCAATTCTTTCTTTTTTCCCTTTTCCGTCTTACTAAGGGGGTTAAATGAGAAAGCGCCTGATATATTGTCATACAAGCATGGCAGTGTACCGGGGATTTCATCTCTCACACCATAAAAGGAGATTTGTGCTCATTGTGTCCCTGCTTATTGATCTATCCAACAGCGTGAGGTACATCAATTACCCATGATCCCCCTCCTTCCGGGTCTGCATGCTGTGTAAGCATGCACCACAATCTCAACCCTCCGCACCTTCCTTCCCCTAGTTACCCCCTTTCCCGGTTCCACGAGAGAAACAACCGTCACCGCCGCCACCCCGCGGGCGCTTGTCACGCCCATAGCAGGAACGAGGGCACTGACTGATGGCTGCCTGCGGTATGCTGGGCCGGGTGGAAGTCGAGTTAAGGTTGGGCGAGCGTCCCACATGGCGCAGCTGACAAGGGGTCCGGTGTTCGGGGCGCGTTTTGGTGGTGGTGGTGGAGGTGGGTGTGTCTTACTTAATCCTGCAAAACCTCAACACCCCCACCACCATCTCCATCTCGCCCCCTCTTCCCATCATTCATCTCTCATCTCTCAAGAACAACGTCCCCGTCGTCCTTGTTCTTTCTTTCTTTCCTTCTCTCTTCCGTCCATCCTCTCACCGCCAATATGAGCGTCCGTGGCAATCTCCTCCGCTCTTCCCGTCTCCTCACCGTAGGCAGCAACGCCGCCGCCGCCACCTCCGCCGCGTTCCGGCCCGCTCTCTCCTCCCCCATCATCATCCGCCACTCATCCTCCATCCCCTTCCGCGGCGGTCCCTCCCCTCCTCCCCTCCCCAAAGAAGACCAAGAGATCTTCGACAAGCTCGTGCGTCAAAGCACCGGCGCCTTCAGCACCCCTGCCAACCTGCGGGACAGCCTCGAGCGGACCCGTCCCCATATCAACCAATCCCCCCACGCCGACGCCCCAGGGCCGGAGCCGGAGCCGGAGCCGCCGATCGTGGCGGCGACGGGCGAAGGCGAGGAACTCCATCCGAACGTGTTCCGCGGCGCGAAACCGGAGTTCGAGGGCGACGTCAACCCGAAGACGGGCGAGGTGGGCGGGCCGAAGAATGAGCCGCTCCGCTGGGGCAGCGCGGGGGATTGGAGTTATAATGGGCGGGTGACGGACTTTTGAAACACGGTTTTTTTTCTTTGCGACTTTGCGTTGCTATTTCCCTTTCCCGATGGGATGGGGAGGTGGTGGGCGAGTGGACTGTGTTGTGCCAAGGTGGTTTGATGCGCGCGCTGTGGTGGCGACGGAAGAACGCGAGAAGCATTTGCTGCGTCGCGGCGTGCAATGTTGATGCGAGGGCGTCGACGGTGTGCAAGAGCATGGGAATGCAAGGTGCGACTGCACGGCAATAACGTTGACACAGGAACGATTCAGGACAGGTTGACGACGTGCGGTTGCAGGTTGCAGCAGACTGGCAGTCGTTTTTTGATGTCGGGCGACGACGGCTGGCATGTGAAAGCAATAAGGCGGTCAGCGTTACCTTTCACGGCAAAACGAACGGGAGCGGGTGGGTTGAGTGGTTGGGTGGACGGGACGGGCCGGGCTCGATGGGGGATATAATGGCCAAATGAGCTGGTCCTTGCAACTACGACGGGCATGGCTCAATGGTCTCCATCGCTTTACGTACCAGCGAACTCCTCCTCGAGGGGCCAGCATATGGATACTACCACCACTCTCACCACGGGGGAACAGGACTGGCGGTCTTCGGGCCTGCATACAGACCTTCCTTCCCTCTGAAAGTGGAAGACTTACCTCCGAACAAATAAATCAGTGCGCCTGGTTTCCCAGTGGATGGCCCCCTGGGGGGATGGTTTTTGTCTATCGAAGCTCTTGGGATCCTCTCTTTCTGGTGGGGGGAGAGCTCTATACCGTACTGTGGTGGTGAGCGTCGGAAGGACCGGGGATCAATTCTCGCTGCGACAATCTTTTCCCCTTCCATTCTCTCTTTTTTTTATCTTGCTTGCTTTCTTGTTACCGCTGCTGGTCACAGTTCTCTCGTGGTGAAATACGACCTCGCTTCATGCGCTTCCATCATTACAGGCACGTCACGCGTCCGTTGTTGTAATTCGTAATAAAACATCATCCATCATTCGGCTCCTTCACGCATCTCTTTAAGTTCCATTGTCCTCGTTACCCCGGACGGGTTGTTTGTGCATGTGCAACGCGAGCGTCAGGCCGATGCGGAGGTGTTACGCGCAGCTCGTACAAGTAAAGTACTTACTACCTTACACTTCTCTGCTCCATCTCCTCCTCTCCGACATTTGCCTTTTCTTTTTCCTTATCTTCTTCTTTTCCGTCGTCCACCACAACCACCGTCGTCGTTTTGACCTGGCACGGCGCACACTTTTTTGTCTGCCTGTGTAAACCACCACCACCTCCATTCACCGCTCGACCCGACCGTTGTCGCTCATTACTTTTCTTCTTCAGTTGTTTGTTTTTCTGTTCTTTTCTCGTCGACTTTAGCCACCCACCGGCTTCATTCTCACCGCCTGTACGCGCTGTCGCTTTGCATCGGTTTCGCGCCATTCATCAGACACACTACACTCATTACTCGGACATACAAACATCACCATCGCCGTGAGCGAAAAGAACGGAGACGATCAAATCCACTGGTTGGGTTGCATACTGTACTGCATCACTGTACACCAGTTGCCTGACCGTGTGCGAAACCATCCGTCCATCCCTTCATCCATACACCATCCAACAACCTAAGTTTCTCCGTCGTACACGCCAATCCTTACACAAACCATGTCTACCACCACAACAACAAAAACCACCAGCAGAAGCACATCAACTCCCCTCGCGCCCCCTCCCTCAGCGCTGAAAAAATCGCCCGGCGCCATCGGCGACCGTAGCTCTTCCTCCCCCTCCATCCGCAGCGTCTCGCTCCACCAGAGTGTGCGCTTCTCCCAGTCGCCGCCGGAGATCATCCCCGCGGCTATCTTGTCCTCGACGGCGTTGACGTCGCATGCGAGGCAGGACTCCGAGGAGAGTGAGGTCCAGATTGATATCGATGGTGGTGGGGATGGGGATGTGCCTGGCCACTGCCGCGGGAGTGGAGGCGATGCTGACGAGAAGGAAGATGATGAAGGGGATGTTTTCAGTGGGTACGTGCCTTTCTTTCCAAGTCCCTCACATATCCATCGCAAATGTTCACAGCTAACCCTCCCCAACTTAGGGCCTCCTACCACCCTTTCCGCCATTCCCCTCTACCCACAACCACAGCCACACTTCCCTCCTCCCCTCCCCCCAATCCCCTAAGCTTCCGCTTCCCCCTCGCCCCTCCTCCTCCTCCTCCTCCTCCTACCCCTACTCCCCGTCTAGCCAACACACCAACTCTCACACCAACACCAACCCCAACCCCAACACTCTCCTACAGCAAACCTCGCGGCCGCGCGCCTCCTTCCGCTGCCACTGCCACTGCTGCTGCTGCTTCGGCGGGTTCAGGCGCAACTACCGCTACCGCGACGCCACAGCGACCGACCCGCCCTCCTCGTCACCGGAGGAATCGGTTGACGGTTGATATGGGGGTTGAGGTGGAGGGGGTTGGTACTACTGCGGCTGCGGCGGTGGCGGCGGTGGTGGGGGGTGGGAAGGGGGAGGGGGTTGGGGCTGCTGGGGCTGCTGGGGCTGCTGGGGTTGGGGTTGGTGGGGAGGGGAAATGAGGTGTTTTGAGAGATGATGAGGAGGAGTGGGTTATGATTTCCTTTTGAGGGACTGGACTGACTGGTTTGTTTTTCTTCAGGTTGTTTTTTTTCTTTTTTTCTTCCTCATGTTCGGGTTGTTATCATGGTGGGTGTCCGGCTTCGAAGGATTGTGTTCGTTTTCTGTTTTTGTTCTTTTTTTCTGTCTTTTTTTGTTTTCCCATGTCTGGGCCGGTGTATGATGGAGAGCTGTTGTTTTTTCTTCTTGTTCTTATACCTGTTCGTTGTACGGCACCATGGGGAGTGAAACGGTTTATGACGAGTGGGAGCGGGATATGCGGAAGGGTTCCTTTGAGGAAGGACCCTGTGCCTCTCGCTGCGAGACGTATACAGCACAGCAGCTTCATGAGCGTTAAGACGCTCTACTATGACTGCGGTCTGAGCTGCAGCTATTTCTTTCGCTGCTTTACCCGAGACTCGAGGCGAAGAAGGCTGTTTGTATAAGGGAGTTTTACTGAGGTCTTCTTTTTCTCTTTTACCAGAACTTCTTCAATGAAAATACATTATTACTCTATCCTGTTCAGTTTGGAAATAGTCGTTGTCAGATCTCGAGAATTAGGTGGAGGTTGTTGAACGTAGTGAATAATTCGTGTGAATATGTAAGGCTTGGGGAGCTTTATACTTGGTGTGGCGAATATTTTTGGCCGTAACTATGCCTTATACTTCCCCTCAGAGGTGTCTTTACCCATCGGATGCTCGTTTTTGTCATATGGGCTATAGATGCAGTGTATCTAGGGAGGAGATTCCGGAGTGTAAGTACAGTTGGATAGCCGACAATACAGTAGAGTCCCCACATGTACCAACCCACCATCTAGCCCTCACACATAGGCAGCTCGAAGGAGATTCTCCGCAGGAGCGCGACAAAGGCCATCCTCGTCCAGTGTGATGAGGAGTTCGTGGCACGGCCACCGCTGGAGATGAACATGGCCGGCGCCGTTTGCAGATGGGAACGTCTATCACATATAAACGTCATGAATTCTTTCACGCAATCGCCTGCTACGTTTCAAGCGGCCTTATGTTGGGGCAGCGCATGCAATCGCTTTGTTCTTTTCTTGCGGGGAGTATTCATTGGTTTCCTTTGTTGCTTGACACTGGTGGACACAGGATATTAAGCCGATCTCACTGCTCTAGAGATTAGGACTTCTATCTCTAGACCGCAATCTCCTGCCTTCCCTTTGCAGGTTGGGCATGAAATGGGATAGCGTAGTGCCACCCTCGATAGTTACCACATTTACTACCTAAATTATCCGTAACATTCGCTGATTCAAATAGGGGGAGACTTCTTGGACCCACGCCAAACTCCATGAACAGAGCTACTGCCGAGAACTCGTTACTGTCCAAGGTGTGGATGAAGGGATGAGAAAACCTGATAAATCAAACATGCCTAACAGATCAAGTCTCAAACGTTTGGAGAAGGAGAAGGAGGATTGAACGCAGTCTTCATCTATATCTCTAGTCCTTACGGACGGGTACACGGGATGCTTCGTATTAATACTACCCCACGACTGATGACTAGGAAAACAGAGGGATGAAACTGGAAGCATCGCAGTAACCATCCATGTCTAATAAGAAGACGGCTCTATCGTTCGCCTGTGCCATTTTGAACAGGGACAAATTCTACAGCCTCGTCTACCTCTATTATCCATACTGCTCTAACATCGAGAAGAAGGAGAAAACCGAGAAGGACAAAGATAGAGAAGCCTTGAACGTTGAACTCTCAGCAAGCTTCGCCGGGAAGACTTCCGCTCTTACCAGTAGTCATACCCCTTCCGCATCCCCGGCTCCGGCTCAGCTCGCGGCCGCTCATCACCCCACTCACGGACGCAGAAAGGAATATCCACCAACGGCGCGCCCTCATACTGCACCTCCCACTCCGTCCGCCGCGTCATCGCCGCCGACATCGAGATCAGAGTGATCTCCTGCTCCAGCCGGCGGTCGAGCTCATCGGCATGGTATTCCCAGGCGCCGTGCGGCGAGAAGTACTGTCGCCACCGGCGGTAGGCAGCGAGGTAGTCGCATTCGTACGCGTCGACCTGTCCGGAGGCGGTGGCGGCGCTGATGCCGGCCATCCATGCCGTCACCCGCGCTTCGGTTTGTGCGTGCCGCTGGAGATGCTCTTGCGCTTGCAGGGCCTCGCTCTTGCGGAGGGCTAGGTAGTTCTGCCCGAACTGGGTGCGTTTGCTCCGGTGTTGGCTGAGGTAGGAGTGGATCTGGGTTGTGAGGACTGCTGGGAGGTGGAGCTGACGCGTTGGAGAGTGTGGACCGGCGAGGTCCGGTGCAGATGCGTTTGGCGGCTGGTATTCTGGCCCGTTGTAGATGTAGGTGTTCGGAGGAGGGCGTGGACTGGGGCGCTCCGGATGCGTTACATCTCCCGGAACGCGTCGTCGTCGTGGAGGAAGGGGTGCTGGTCTGCTCGGGACGAAGTCCATTTGGCTGATCGACAGCCTAGGTTGTAGGACCACTGGAAAGCGACATGGCTCTGCTTGTGCGATGTCTGAACTGCACTTGTTTCTGACTTTCTTCTTATGCTTTTTCTTCTTCTCTGCGCCCGATCGTTCAGCTGACGGCGACGGGCCCTCAGGAGGAGCTTTGGATCCTTTCTTTTTCTTGCTCCGGAGCGAGAACAGCTGCGAGAGACGGTGGCCCAGCCGACGGGCGCTGCGACTGGGCTTTAGATTTAGAAGTCCCGCAGGAGACATTCTTGGGGGAGGTCTGCAGCGCAAGAGGGGTTGAAGGATGCAAGTGGTTTGCGTTTGCTCTGTTTACGTTGTGTTGTAGAGATGGATCAAGTCACGGGCGTTGTTGCTCTGGAAATGATCGCTCAGTCTCGGTATTTCTTTTTATTTATTAATGGAGCTGGGGCTATGACTCCGGGTGATTGTGTTGTCTATTCACAATTGCGGTGACTGGCCAGTTCCTTCACCAAACTTGTGCAACGATGGAACCCGGTCACACCGTCTGTGAATATAATCAAGGAAAATCAAATATCTATGAATCATTGTTTTTTCATCAGCAGCCGTGACCACAGTAGACTAGCTAACTGGCGGGTGGGGGATGTTGGCGAATTGAGAGGCTACCTTATGGCTGAAGCGTGAGCCAGACGCATCCTGTCAACACCCAAATGGGAAGTAGAAAAGTGGACTATTTATTTAAGGACAGTGGATCAAGCAGACATGTGGGCGGGAATTTTGCTGATTCAAAGTTTGTCTATCTAAAGCTATCTCATCTGCATGTTTTTATAGACCTATCTTTCCGATTGTAAGGATTGTGTTGGCTGAGATCCAATGGACAGCACGCCTGGCCTGCCAGGTAACCAGATTCGTCGCATGCTTGCTGTCGGGAGCGGAAGTGAGGATCTCTGTTATTACGAGTACTGGATGTTCTCTCAGGCTATACTGTGGAACCAAATGCTGAAGAACAGTAAGAGAAACCACCACCCATATCGACATGATGCAACCGGCTGTCGGCTTGAGAATAAGTGAAACTAAGCAAGGAAGGAATCGTAGAAGAGCGGGAAAAGTAGAAGAAGGTAAACCATAGCGCAAGACCCAGAACTGAAACGCGGAGAGTAAAGCTCTGCAGGCCCTTCTCTGAACGCTGGAGCGTGCGCAACCGCTGGCTTAATCACGAAGGATATTCGCATCGATCAAACACCCTTCAACAGTATTGGCTGCCAGTTCCCCTACTCGCCCTTCTTATCATCGTCCTTGTGGGAGCCGAATAGAGACTGAATAATTTTGGACAGCCTGAACTTGCGTTTCTCGAGATGATGATCAGGTATCGGAGGTGTAGCAAGGCTTTCAAAACCGGTGCTTCTGTCTAGAAGCTGCGTGTCGTACCGTGCCGCGCTCCCTGGAGGTCCATTGGGCAGCGCAAAGACTGCGGATGCGGCGAGCGTGGTGAGGATAGTTAACAGTCTCATGTTCAGCTTATCTTGTCCGCGACGGAGTGAAGTTGGTGGTTCCTAGAGACAATTCGTGGGTTTTCAGATATGTTGACTTTGATGGAGTAAGGTGCAGCGACAGCAGCGATATTTGTAAGTTGAGTGGGTGTCGGATCCTATGCTCCAGGGGTTCGTGGACAAGTCTTTGTTTCTCGCTTCGAATCACGCGCGAAGAAGAACGGTGCGTGCCATGTGGACAATGGAACAATGCCGAGAGCCAATTAGTGCTCAAAGAAAGGAACATTCTTTATTGTTTGGAAGGTCGCGAAGCAGCAGTCGTCGAACTGCATAAGAAAGCCTTCCTGTCAAGATGATCAGTTGTTGTCAGTCACGTTCAAGGGACCTTCTCGTGGAGTGCAATATAGCAATAGTAGCAAAGTAGTTGCTAAGATGCCTCGTCCACACTGGGCTCAATTCACTTCATGCAATGACTGTTGGTAATAAGGTTAGGTTACTGGGGGGCACGATTAGGAATTCTGCGCAAGTGACACTGCCGAAGGAGGACATTCGACTCTTTGTGAATCATTTCAACGCTCCACCTTGCGACACTCTGGTACTGGACGCATCTTCGTCCTTCCGTATATTCATCGCTGTATCAGTGGAACAGACAGTCCGGTCTGTGGCAAACTGGTAGGAGGATAAAGTCTTGACTTGTTTGTGTCGGCGTAGTTACTGGACATCATGTATTACATATCGATCCGTATACGTTGAATCAAAATCAAGGATGCTCAAAACTTCGTACGGGTCTCTTGAGTGGAGCCCAAGGGAATTTTTCATTTCAGATAAGTTCTAGTGCTAAGCCGACAAAAGCTCGTATATCTTTGACCCAGCAAGTGATTCCTCCCTCAAACTTGACTGCTACACCCCTGATAACATGGTAGCGTCAAGGTGAGTTTCTCAATGAACCCATGAAAGATGCCTTCTCAAGGAATCCCCTATGCCTATACGCTTTTGTCGTAAAGCTCTTCGTTATTTCTGTGCAATTTTCCCTTCCACCATGCTCATGGCATGTAACGGTGGTCGCCGCAGGAGCTCGTCATTTCCCACTTTCCAGCTGAAGTTCGTGACACACGACAAACAGACGGACGAAGACGTCATCTCTTTTTGGGTCATGATGACATCCGTCCTACGATTCCGCTAATCGTACCTTCTCTTGCCCGCATCTTCGTAACGAAAGCGTTCCTTAGCATACGCCAAACGCTTGCTGAAGCTGCGCTTCAATCGCTGGAACTTGTTGGGCTTGATCCACTGGTTCGTCAGCTTGCGTTTGACGGCCGCGAAGCTGATGTCCAAGCCGTTGGGACGCTGGAAGGGTTCGGCGCGGGGGGTGTCTTGAGTGAAGCCGTGCTCCTCGCCCGTAGCTCCGGGAATGTCGAGTGCGTCGTCTAGGTACTGTTCCTGACGAATGTTTGCACGGCACGCCGCTGCAGCCAACGTGTCATACTTTCGTTTCTCGTAGTCGACAATCTGTTGGTAAGGGTTGTTAGCCTTCTAGGGTTGCTTGATGGAGGAAGGATTTCGATGTACGCCACTGCGTCCTTCGATCAAGTGCTCCTCCGCAAAGTCCTTGCTCTGTCCAGCCTTGTCATGGTCCTTGTGGTCATTTTCGTTATCGTAATGTTGATTTTCATCTTGCATGAAGCCGACGGGCTCAGTCTTAGAGCGCTCGAGGTTCTTGGAAGAGTCACCCTGTCCGGAGGCCCATCCATGCGCTGCCATGATGGAAGCTGGCGGAGGCGAGCTCGGCGAGGGAGGAACGAGGTTGACAGTTGAGTGAACGTATAATGTCTGGATCTCCGGAAGTTGTGGTACTTCTTCCGTAGCCTTGTTACTCTGGCCAGCTTTTGGTGCTGGTCTGTAAGGTAGCACCATCTTGTGGGCAAACGCAGGAAGTGGAAGATTCACGTCGACGCTTGCATTTGGTGACTCCTTCAAGCGGTCCATATCAAACTCCCATGTTTGTTGAATGACGGTTGTCTGTCACGATAACTTGAGTGAAGGAAAGCTTTGAGTCCTTTGCGTTAGTGGTTTACACGAGAATCAACTAAGCTGGAACAAGAGGAGAAGAGCGTTATATAGTATAGATTTGAGAGAAAACAAATGCGTTGTGAGAAAATCAGAGCGTTGTGAGAGAACTAGAGTGTTGCGAGAGAAGTAGAGCGTTATAAGAAGCAGAGCGGTATAAGAGAAGCTGAGCGTTTTGAGAGAGCAGAGCCTTGTATAGTGTGGCGTTGTGAGTTTCAAAAGCAGGGTGGGTAGCTCTAGAAAAGAGAGAGTATTTATATACAGCCGACAGAGGGTGGGCAGCAACTGCGGTAAAATATCGCTAATGTGAATGACGCTAGTCCCAACTCCGATTCATATATTGTCACTTGCATGTGACAACGAATCAATCTCACAGTATCCAGCTGAACCCTAGCCTGCGAAGCAACGACATGAACAGCAGTCATTGAAATTTTATTAAGCCTCTAGCTATTCAAACGAATCAGAGCCTTTCATAGGTGTATTATTCACAGCTTAAGTGCGTCCTGTCACTGGCCATGGGCTCCGGTTCAACTACCTCAAGTGAATCACGTCCGAAGCATCACCAGAGCAAACAGAAATATCTTAACCTTATAAGCATAGCGTATCTCCATATGAAGCCAAGCGCGAATGATTACAGGTATAGTAGTTCTAGGAGCTTTTCTACCGTAACGTATTGACCATCTTCAGATTCAGTCGCCGTTTGACGACTATGGACGACGTTACTACATACGTGGGATTCTACCTTACGTCAGGTTCCATCGACTAGTGTTGGAGCATATCGATATTCCTTACGGCGAGGAGGAGGAATTACACTGGTCTCTTAGCTCTTACGTATTCCAAATCTCCAACCGTGAAACAACAAAATACTTGTCGTACTCCAGGACTGCTGACAACGGCTTGCAAACGAACCACACTCAACAAGACAGTCCCCTTCACTTACAGCGAATATGAAAACATTGTTCGACACGACATGTGTATACAAGGGGGCTTTTATCTTGCTATTATTATTTTTCTTTTCATTCACTAACTCTTCTCCTGTCCAGACGAGAATCACGAATACAAATAGAAAAAAAAGCGTCGAAAACAATCCCCATATCCATTCATATCAGCTCTCTCAGCAACAAAAGTAACAAGCAAAAACTAAACAAAACGAGCGTTATATTCCCTCCGCATTCTTATCACCATCATGATCATCTCTCCCCGAACAAAGCACACAACAAGCCCTTCCTACTCCCCCTTCCGCCCCCTCAACAACCCAGACACCTTCCTCCACAACCCCCTCCCCCTCCCCTCCTTCTCCTCCTCTCGCTCAACCACCCTCCACCGATTCCCAAACTCCTCTCCACCCTCCAACTCGCACCCCCAATCGCTCCCGGGCCGCCATCCCATCGTCGGACGCAAAACCGACCCGCTACGCTCCCTCTCCACCACCGCCGCCGCCGTTGAGCGCCGCGGACCCGGCCCCGGCCGCCGCCGGATCGCATACATGTTCTGCCCCGACGCGGAGACCCAGGCGGGGAACGCCTGCGGGCGGTCGTAGTCGGATAGACGCTGGGCGGGGTGGCGGTGGAGATGCAGATATGACGAGGAGGAGGAGGAAGAGGAGGAGGAGTTCGATTCGAGGCCTGCGGGGCGGGGAAGCGGCTCGGTTTTGTTGACCACGGTGAGCCGCCGCTGACGAGTGGCGGCGGGGTGCGGAGACAATTGGGGGGTCTCTTCTTCGCCCGTCAGGTGGGTTTGCCCGGCGGCGGTGACGGAGGGGAAGCTGTCGAAGATGAGGTCTGCCAGGGCGCTGTAGTAGGGCATGTCCTCGGTGGGGAAAGAGGCGGAGCTGCCCCGGCTGGTGTCGTGGGTTGGAGAGTTCATTGTGGTGAGTTGGAGCGGTGTCTGATGGGCGAGGTTAGCTAGGATGGGGATTAGAGTACGCACTGTGGCGGTTCTTTGGAAACTCGGGTGTTCGGAGCTGGTGTGCTACTAATGCGTATGTATGCGAGTGAGCTCGTAATGGGTTGGTGCTTTCTTGCTTTATGTGCGTAGTTGTATGTTGGTGCGAAGATGCTTGCGACCATGCGCGTTTATATATCTGTCCCCCACGACAGTGGAAGGAGAACAATGTATGTTCAGAGTTCTATATATTGTAACAGCACCGCCTATCCTCTGAGTATAACGGTACGTACTGATCCGTAACGTAACAATGTAGAGGAGATTGTAATTCCACACACGCACCAGTATGCGGTATGTCACAAAAATTCTCTCATGCATGTAACGTTACTGTCAGGCAGGACATGTATCCTCAGCTAGACACAGGAATTCCATTCGACTCTGGTCAATTGCCTACCATGAAGAGAATAAGCTTTCTTCACCGCCATAGTCCCACGGAACAAGCAAAGAGAAGGCGGAGAAGAAACCCCAGAAAAAGTAGCCTTTCCCATCTACCTATCCCCAACGCCACCAAAGCAAATCCCCCCTCACTCCCCCCATCCTCCATCCCTCCCCTGATCCCCCAATCCTCCTTCCTCCCAACAGTCACCCCCCAAAACCACACCCCTCCCAAACCTTATGCAACACCCCCACCTCCCGATAACACCGCGCACAGCAATCCTGCGGCAACGTACTCCCGCGCTGCCGGCGATGCGCGCGGCGCACGGGACCCGCGCGGCGCAACTCCGTCTGCGTCCCCGGGGGCTGGAGATACACCTCCTCTCCCCGACCTGGAACGGGGCCGGGGGCGGGTGCGGGGGCGGTTAAGTACGTCGGAGGTGCGGGAGGAGGTCGGGCATATCCGTATCCATATCCATATCCGCTCCCGCTGCCGCTGGCGCTGGCGGCGGGGTTGGCGTTGGGGTAGGAGGTAGACGCTGCACCAGCCTGACTCCGACCCCGCGTAAAGCTCTCCATGGAGATGTCGAATTCGCGGCTCCCCGTTGCGGGAGGGTTGGCGAGGGATTGGGTGGAGGATGGGGTGGAGATGCTGGGTTGCCCCAGGGAGCGGGCGAGTTGGCTGAGCGGGGAGTCCCGGGTGATGTCGATGTCGATGCGGCTGTAGGTGAGGCCGCTGGGGTGGCGGGGGCTGGGCTGTTGTTGAGATTGCTGTTGTTGTTGCTGGCTGCGACTGCTCGTGCCCGGGTAAGGCTGGGCGTGTCCTTGGTGGATGGTGCCGGTCTGAGGGGTGGCGGTTGCGGGTGCGGTTCCGGGTGCGGAGGTCCTTGCGGGTGGGACGCCGCGGTTGTATTGGCTGTGTGGTGGGTTGCGAGGGATTTCGCCGGTGGAGGAGTATGCGTAGTGTCCGTACATCGTTGCGGGTGAGATCCGGTGCGACAATGTTATTGAGATATACGACTGTGACTTCGTGCTGACAGATCCGTAGGCTCTGCGGGTTATGCTTGCACTACGTAGGTTAGCAAAGAATATCTTCATGAGGTGGAGGCTCCCTTTTATCACAGAAATACAGTCGTTGTTGTTGTACGAGGGAGCGGCCTTGGAAGTGAACTTGACGCAGTAACATTGTACGAAGAGAGAGAGGCGGAGCACGTTGCGAAGGCTCATGCAGTATACTTAATCCTCGTAATGGTGCCTAGTCATTCGAGCTTCCTGGTGATTGAGTGCGAGTTCGCGGGAATCATGCGAACGCATCACCAACGGCTGCTGAAGGTTTGTAGAGAGAGAAAGAGTGGTGGTTGAGCTAAGCCGTGGAAGTCTCACGTTGACCGGCACGAAGCGGGCCCATGTCCATGAGGGGATGTAGTGCAACGTACAAGGCTAGCGATGCTATGATCGGTAGGACAACATGAAAGAACGTGGGACAGAGACACCAGGTCATTTGCAGGAAGACTTCATTGATGGACGGTGACAGGACTTCAGAAGCGACCTCTTTATCTCTCAGTATCCCCCTCTGGAAACGCCGGCCTCTCCTCTTCAGAAATTATATACGAAATATATGAGAAAGATCAAGAAATACGACATTCAAGCTCTACCAAAGGAAAAGATAAATCAAAAGTGATCGTTACCTGGTCTCCCACACCGCATCGCTCAAGAAAGAATTGATTTGGAAACGCAGAAAGGGAGGCTGTCCCTCCCCCACCGCGGCCTGGGTGGGCAACGCAATCCCCTACTCCTCCCACCGCACAATCACTTTCACCAATTCAATCGTCTCCCGCGCCTCAGGATCCAAGCGATCGCATCCGCACCGACGACACCTTTTCCGGCGGAACTTCTCCAGGAACCCGAGTTTGCGCGGCCAGGGGAGGGCGATGCGCCAGCAGCTCGCTGACAGGGGCGTCGAGACGCAGACCATCACTTCGTTCTCGATGGTACGGTCTCGCCGGAGCATGTTATGCGTGTTGGGGCTGTGAGCGAGGGGAGAGAGGCCGTCGTCGTCGAAGGAGTACACGGTGGAGATGGAGGTGATGGAGGGCGCTGGGGTTCGGCGGCGGACTGGGGCGTAACAATCCTCGGTGCTCTGGGCAAGTCGGAATATAGCTGAGCGGGACTGAATGGGTTGTAATGGAATGGGAGATGTTGACGCTGGTGTGCTGCCGTAGGGTGAGCTGTTGGATGATGATGTAGTCGTACTGCTGGTGGGGACGCTGGCTTTGCGACTGTTCTTTGACGGTTTGTTGCCCATGCTGCTGATGGTTTCGGGCAACGTGGCCTGACGGAGTACGTGCGATGCAAAGGGTGGTTGCGATGTGATGGTATAGCAGATAGCTCTGAGAGCAATGGCTAATGGGGTCAGAAGTAACGGAAGATAGAGAGAGGTGATGCTCTGGAAGAAGTCAGTGCCGATAGAATGGAGGGCTTTTGAAGGGCGTATCGTTCTCATCACCGACCGGGGTAAACTTGCATGCCGCAGAAAGTATATGGTATGCGTCTGCTATAGTCCGGATAGGGTGGATGCGGACCGAACCTTGTGAGGAACCAGGGCGAGGACCCAAACTGAATGCCCCTTTCCCCGGCGACTGCCCCAGGCGGGCCTGCAGAAGGCCCCCTGAACTACGGTGCCCCAGATTGCTAGCTTGAAAAGGTGATTGGATTAGAGCCAAAGACGCACATACATATAGACTACCGGATACGGCTCAGAATGAAGCCACTGGGGAAGTGCGTGGACTATTTTCGGACAGTCGGGCTCTGGAGTGTTGGTTTGATGAAAACGAGTTGAAGCACAAAATCACATATTGTACTACCTTGATAGAGGACGTAGGTATAGGTAGTATGTATTATGAGGTGAGCAAGTACGCAAAGAAGGCGGCAGGTGCTCGTTCGCCAGCCGTTCAGGTCTGATTGCTAGGGGCGACTGCTCTTCCGGCAGGACAACACAGCCTCCCCTAAAGAAGTAACAGCAATCCAAGCTGCGGCCTGAGGCTGCAATACGGCTGGCTGGAAATCCTATAGGTAATGTGAGGACGAACGGCGATTCTTCATGCATCCCCATGCTAAAGCTGTCCTCAATACCTACTCCGGACTATTCCATGCTGTTTCTCTAACCCCGCACGCTCACGGTCTGCTCCCTGGCCTCGACATTGTCCACTCCACTGCCCCGAAGCCTAACATCCATCCTTCACACCCAGTATAGAGGAAGTACAAATCACTTCAAGGACAAATAACCGTGAAATGGCCATCATCACCCGCTACCAAGGCCAGCCCATAGTCGGACGGTGGAGGAAAAGGCTATATAAACCAAACCCCCTTCGCTCTCCCACCGTATCCCAGTCAATCTCAGCCCCAATCCCTGCGACCCAGAAACCCATCGCATTCTTCAGAGAGGGACAAGTAAATTAAGCATCCACGCAAACTCAATCTGCTAACTCAATGTCCTCCACGTACTACTTTACCCCGGACGTCCCGCCCCGTACCTCCAGCAAACGCAACACAGTGTACGTCTACGTCATCCCTGATCCATCACATCAAGCCATACCTCCTCCAATGCAGCAAGAGAAGAAGCTGAGACGTGTAGCGCGGATGGAAAATCTACGCTGTATGGCGGGCTGTTTGCAGATGTAGTAGCTGTCGGTGAGGGCGAAATGGAAGAGGGGACGTCCGGAGGTCGTGTTGGTACTGATGAGCTGACGATGGAGTGGAATATGGTCATTGGCAAGGTATCCGGTCCGAGAGAAATGATATAAGATAGTTACTTTCCCCTTTTCTTCTTTTCCTTTTGTTCTCAATATTGAAGATATTTAGAACGATCAATGTCAATGCCTCCTAGTTGTAGTGCTGTGAGCCTTTCGAAACAGGAAGTGAAGACACTCCATGCCAGCAGATCTAAGGATCTTAAAACTAACAAGATCGTCTTCTCATATCATTCATTTTCTCGTATATCGATGTATCATAGGCAAAGCGACTTACCGGAATGGATTAAGCTATTATACCTACCTTCAACTCACTAGGACCGCGCCCTGACAGGACTTGAACCGGAAGAGAGCGACTTACTGGAAATATGAAGACCTCAGGGAACGAATGTATATCAATTCAGGCCGTCATCCCGATGCTCACCATAGTAACACCCACCAACTTTGAACACCCAGCACCCAAGCGCCCTACCCATGAAGCCCAGCAAACCTACCTACCTACCGCAAGACCCATGAAGCTACGAAGAGCGAGAAATTCGGACAGCTGCTTTCTATATTCTGCTTATACCTCCACACTCAGGAACAAGAACCCCTTCATCCTTCGGAACTCTCGCTCCAAGACATCAGTCAGTATCCTAGTATCGATCAAAGTCAGAATTTCCCTCCAGCTTCCTCTCGCACAAACACCATCATGATCTGTCCAAACCCCATCTCCCATTCAACATGCCGCAGCCTTAGGCCAAGAAGTCTTTCAACCCCCCAGCAGTATCACTTTGCACACTCACACATTCCACCTAGCGCGCGCCCAAGTTCCCGCCAACGCGCTTGAACCACACGCTCATGCGCTTCCGGCGACTCATCGTGCGTTCGACGCAGCGCGCGCATTCCGGCAGTCCAGGGCGAACCGGGCGTCCATGCACGCAGTAGGATCCCGTGTCGATGGCGGGCGCGACGTCGACCTTGCCGTTGGCCGCGCCGACGCCGAAGGGGGGCTCGGCGGACGAAAGCTGTTGCTCGATTTGCTGGGCGACGGTGGGGATGAGCGGCAAGGTGTTGGATCGAGTGAGAGGCTCGGCGTGGGCGAGCGAGGTGGCGCTGGATGAACCTGAACCGTTCGCCGGGTGGTAGCTGTCGTGCCCGTTGTAGGTGGAGCCTTGCTGGTTGGCGTAGTAGCGCGGAAGCGTAGGGATTCTCTTCCGCTGCTGGAGCGATGCACGCTGAGGCGAAGCCTTAAGCTGCGACGGCTGAGGGATTGGAGGAAGCGGCCGTGGGGTGACTAGTTCCTGAAAGAGGCCCATCGAGTGCACGCGGCCGGTGTTTTTGGACAACTTGACTTGTAAGCCGAGGGTGAGGAGTTCATCCTTGTCTTCGTGCGCATGCGCATGCGCCGCCGTGTGGGAATCGGCCATGTTGGAGCCGAAGCGGTTCTCCACGTGCGCGACGACGTCGTTGACGTTGAATTGTGATGGCCATGATGCCTGGGGCATGTAAGATGCACCGGGCATGAGGCTCGGTGGGTGCCGGCGATCGGTGGTGACCTCGGTGTCATTAGGGAAGTAAGTCGAGTACGTGTTAGCCGAATCGGGAGTGAAGGAGGAGCGGTTGACCGCGTTCACTCCTGGCTGCAGGTTCCGCGGGCGGCATGGCCGTCCGACGTTACTGAGGTTCATCGTGGTAGGCTCAGGCGCAACGACAGGAGCTGCCGGTGCGGCGGGCTCGGGTTGGGTAGCTAGAGGATCTGGCTGTGTCAGTCGATCTTTGCTCGTGTTACGACCTATTCCGATTGCTCTGCTTAGCCTGTTGCTTGGTTCTTTAGGTTTGGCAATTATACCCTCTCCAATCATGCGCTTCTGATACTTCGTGAAGGTGTGGTTGAGGTCCACTTTGGAAACGGGACGCTGGGTCTGGACAGGCTGCGGGATCAGGATCAAGCCTGAGTTCCGTGGGTTCTGGAAGCCGTACTCGAAGTTGGTGCGGGAATCCTCTGGCTGGTACGCCTGCTGGTACGCCTGCGGATACTCTTGCTGGTACGCCTGCGGATACTCTTGCTGATACTCTTGCTGGTATCCCTGCTGATCTTCCTGCTGGTATTCCAGCTGGTATTCCAGCTGGTCTTCCTGTTGGTATTTCTGCTGATGGATCTGCAGATGGTCCCCTTGATGACCTTGTTGGAAGTCGTGCTGATAAAACTGCAGATGCTCCTGTTGAGAATGTTCTAGATGGCCGTAACTCTGCTGAGAGTCGTGGTAATAGATATGCTTAGAGTCTTGCTGATAGAGCTGTGTATGACCCTGTTCGTCGTCCTGTAGATATTCCTGTTGGTATTCTTGCTCCTCATACACTTGCTGAATTTCTTTGTGATATCCTTGCTGCTCCTCCTGCTGAAGGTGCTGCGGATCCTGGACAAGCTCTGGGACGAGCTCTGGAGTATGGACTTCTTCGGGCTGCACTAAGCCCCGAACAGAAGCTGATCTAGGAGAAATAGTTATGATGTCTTCGGCGCCTTCTTCGAAAGACCATTGACGTCGAAGAGTAGGACGCGGGCCAACTGTGCTCGCATGGCGATCAACATCTTCATGAAACTTCTGGAATGGGCGAATGTTTGCTGGCGAATACTGAGTGCCAACCATCTTGAGGATTCGCTGGTTGTCGACGTGGACGCACTGAAGACTACTCACACATTAGCACAAACAATCCGACCGTCAACATGATGATGGTTCCAGCTCACCTTGTCTCGGAGTATCCAGCGATTGGACCAGCCTCACCTGCGTTGGGAGTGCAGGCAGGTCTGAGCGGAATCCTGCAAGAGAGGTTTTTGAAAAGGTCCAGTAACCAGAAGTCGTGTCGGTTTGAGCAGAAAGAGGAAAGGTGTGGGTGTAGGTGAAGGTGCGTCGCGGTGCATGCGACCAAACTAATAAGAGAGGCTTTTAAGCGCGACAGCGTAGCCTCGCTTCACATCGTCTCGAGCACGCATCTCTGAGACAGTAACAACTGACCTCCCCCTTCATTATTCTGTATCCCTAGAACGGTGTTGTTCCTCTGCATGTGACTGCGTTCTGGTTTCGACACAAAGGAATTAGATATGGATTCAGAACATTTCTGTTACTCTAACACCCATGTGCAGCAGTTTCCACTTGCTAACTCTCCTGTAGCAATTTATCTATCTGACGCACAGCAAGGAGACAATGTCATTGTACACTAAACCTGAGAGCTAGAGGCTCGAGTCCCTACATTGTGTCGACTGCTTTGTTCAACGACTGCTCAGTAGCAAGATTGAAAAGCTATTTACACAGACAATGTTCGACGGCTTCGATCAGCTTGCCTTAACCGAACCAACTGAACTACCTTTGAAGCAGTAATACCAGGTGATCATATATCAGAGCAAGCAAAAAACCTACTGGGACACTGCGCACGGGCACCTGTGAGGCGATGTGAAGGAACGAACTTGAGACCTCGCGACTGAAAGAGGCTGGCAAACACAGAGACATTGATGCCTTATTTCTGGGACAGGAAAGCTGCTGCGGACTGAGGCCTTCTACAAGGGACCTTCCCGTAGGAGGCAACGTTCCGTATCGAAAAGGAGTAGCCGTATGTTCCCAGTAACAATAGCAGGAAGCTTCCTCACAGTCGGGACTGGCCAACCCAGTGTTATCGAAGCTATACTCAGACGAACATGCGCTGCTCCACTCCCAAAGAGGATTTCGAAACCTACACTGAGGCTATATCATATTTTGCGCCTATGTAATATTCTGAGAATCTTCAGATTCATATCGATTAATGCATCCTGGCCATGACTAGATTTGGTATTGAAATCGCTATGACTCCGTCTCCAAACCATAACTATCACCAGCGAAGCTCATGGATATTAGCTGACATGCGCAGGTCTTTCGAGAGTTTGGACCTTGTATATCGAGGCCCGTTCCTGGATGCGACTTGCACTCCAAATAGTGAGCGCTCAGTTAAACTGGCAATGGCTACCGACCCTTCAGTAGCCCTTCAAGAGGATTCGAGCCCATCTGTCACGGAACTAAAATACCCGCGATGCTCTCTGTTGGAATTGAAGACTTCACCACCTTCTGCGAGCTTGGTCATTGATACAACTGCTGTCGCAGAAGGACCATTACCGCGCATCTCCTGCACAGTCCGACGGCACTCCCAGTCACTATTCAAGACATTGTCAAAACCCACTGAGCACACAGTCGAGGATCCTCGAGCTCTAACGCATCTGACCCTCAAGAGCTGCAACTTGGGAGACATCATCTCCATATACACTGCCTGCACTTCAGCGCGACAGCTATATCTCTATTATAACCTCGCACGATACCCCTCGCGAAGTTAAGGTGCCTGTCCAGACGCTCTGTGGCGGCCATACGCTATGGCGCCCACATCATCAAATCTGCTATGCCTATCCGTACTCCGAGCTCTACAATCTCCTAACTGATGTATGAGGGACGGGAAATGTTCGCCAGCTCCCCGAAGCACCGATCTTCTGCGAGCAGCGCCACAGGCCCGCAGTCTTTCGCCGGCTTCCCTAGGTAGCCACAATTTTGAGACAGATCTGGAAGTCGCTCCACCGACGGAAGAGTCCATTCGACATCCCGATGATATGTGATCCTACCTGGGTTCCCGGCCAAAGACGTTGAGATTTCCAGATCTAGCCGGGCCCCTCTTGCCATAGCAATACGAATTTGAGCTACTGGAAGACCTGGAGGCTGATCCGGCCGACGTTGTGCAGGCCGCCGGTCACACCATGTTAGATATGGTGACCTTCACTGATCCGGAAGGTGACCATTCTCTCATTGAACAACATCATACGTCACTCGTGCGAATGGAAGGGAGCAAGTGCGCTTCGTGGACCAACGATACTTTGGTGGGCCATTGCCCAGTTGGAAGGCACTCGGACACAGAAATCTACCGATTGTTGATGAGCTAGTGCAGGAATCATATCGTACTCTGAAGCCCAGGGAGGTCCATCTGGTACATGCTGAAGAGCTGAGGAAGCGGGCGAAAGTCGATACCCTCGAAGTGAAGTGGAATGTGAATATATGTGGTGGCAGACTCTCGAGTGCCTCCGGACGAAGAGTACGCGTCGAGCATATTACCAGGTCTGGGCACAGCTCAAGTACGCCGGAGACGATTTGTGTGAGGGTGACAACATACCCTGGCGGGACTCTGAACGTGTGCAAGACACTATTCTTTACCGCGCGCTCGACGAAGCCTTGAAGCTAGGTGTGAGCCCGGTTCTGGGGAATGGAGCAGGCCATCCGCGGCCTCTACGACGAATACAGGCACCAGAATAAGAGGTCGACGTGACACGTCCGTGTGAACCAAAGAGTGGCACTAAAGTGTGTGTAATTCTGGTGTCTAGGTGACCAAATCGAGATGCCTCCTCGAAGCTCAGTCTCTGTCCCATACAACATCCATGCGCTCTCTTACCACGGCCGAACTAAACATCTGGAGTTTGACCTAGTCTTCCAAGCCTGGCTGCCGCGTCTTCTCAAAGACCGCGAGGGACGCGTGTTCGAACACAAGAAGCTGATTGAATTACTTTTCGATACGACTTATTGGCTCAAGCTAGAGTGGGTGGAGGGGGAGGTAGAGGAGTGGCTGGCGCAGCAGGAGGGCCCTCGGGCTCTTCGAAACAGGATATTGTCTGATTCTGCATACGCCGGACGTTGGAAAAGATACATTACTTATTCATCAGCTTAGAGTCCTTGTGGATTTCCTTGGAGTGATCGAGAAAGGGCTGAAGGACGATCCTCTCACTACGGTGGAGTTGAGAGCTTTCGATCAGTGGTATCATAGTTTAGTATACATGGAAGAGCAGAACATTTACTACAAACTCACGCTGCTTGCCGGCAGGAATTACCGAGGGGGGGTCTCTATGACTGATTGAGCGAGTTGTTCGGTTAATTGAATAATAGGGATGTTCTTACCGTTGAAGAACATGATATAGTCGCGGGAGGGAACGTCACTAGAATTCACAATAGTAAAAGTGAACAATTACGAGGAAGCTTTTTGTAAGCTAAAACAGCATACTGAGGGAAGGTGCTGATCAAAAAGAGAGACTATTGAATTCATCAAGATGCAGAGATGTATCAAGGAAGCAAACATGGAATTGCACAGAGAAAAGAGTCAAGGAATAAAACGGCGTCGGACTTTGCGAAATAAGATCAAATAAATATATTGCGGAAACTGTGCGCTCGCCACTGAATATAAATCTCACCTAAGTCCCTGGATACACATCACTGCTCCCACCAACCTCAGGCTTACCGGTTCCCTTCGTCAATCCCACCTTTCCCCCCAACCAGCCCATCATACTGACCTTATTCCTCTCCTCCACCTCACGCTCAAGCTCCACCGCCTCATCCTCGTCTGTTTTCTTCTCTTGCGCTTTCTCACCCTTGTCCTCCTTTAGCCTAGCCTCCTCAAGCGCCTGCTCCTGCTTCTCCACCTCCACCATCTTGACGTCCTCGAAGCCAATTTTCCGCAAGATCGATCCCACCAAGAACCGGTATTGCGTATGCCCCTGCACGATATCGCTCACATCCACGTTCTGAACCCCCTTGACGCCCCTGATGGGCTGTAGGCCAGCCACGCCGAACTGGATGCTGCTCGTGCGGTACAGGAAGGCCAAGACGTAGTCGTTCGAGGAGTAAGCATTGACGACCCGGCCGGTCACAAGGGACCGGATCTTCCGCCACGCCGCTGCATCGCTGGGTGCCGGGGCGCCCATGAGCACCACGTTTTCCACCAGCCCAAACGCCTTTCGTTCGGCCAACGACATCAAACACTGGTAAACCAACCGCGCGCCGAGGGAATAGCCCACAAGCGTCACAGGACGCTCACCCTGGACCTTGTTTATGAGGGCGTCGGCAAGCACCTCCCCAGCTTTGTCACTCCTGCTCCTGGCGACCGAGAACGGATTGTCCACCACTCTGCCCACCTTCAACAGACCTAGCGGCCACAATGCCGCGGTCAAGGACGCGAACACGGTCCTCTTGATGATTTCGTTCTTCGCCACACCCCAAGCATAGCTTTTGAGCATCGCCGTGAGGGCGTTGCCCAGCCCAAGCAAGGCCTTGACCTCGTACCGCAGTGCAAATCCCTCCACTCCTTGCTCGCCAAGCACCCACCAGGGCGCCTGAACATCTTTGACTTCTGTGAGCCAGCCCGAGATGCCGATAGCCACCCTTAGGCGCCTCACATCTTCGTCCTTTTCTCCCAAAGCCTCCTTGTGAAGCGGCAAGAACTTGAAATCTTCCACTTCACGCGCGTATGCGTCAACCATTTCCCCTGTCATCTTAGCGCCGTATGCGCCGAAGAGCCCTCCGACGATGACGCCAGAGCCTGCCAAAGCACCTAAGTATCCTGCTGCAGCTGTAGCGCCCAGACCGAGCCCTCCCATCACAGAGCCAACTCCGGCGGCGAGCAAGGGTGCGGCCAAGCCTCCAGTGACACCGATGATTGCAGCGCCGGCAACGGAAGCAAGACCGACTTTCCACTTACGAGCGGTAGCATTGGATTCTGCTTTTTTCCTCGTTTCTTCATCGGCAGTAAGGGCGGCCGTCAAGAGACCAGTTGCCACCTTTTTCTCATCAGAAACTAGGAAGTGCAGAGGAAGCTGGAGGCTCGTCAACAGGTGAAGAAGAAGGACACGGGAGTGTGCGCTGTAATGCTCCAATGACAACAGAAGAAGAAGAGTGGAGTGCAAGATAAGAGCACGTTTTTCCTCCGGGAGTTCAGCCAGAGGTGTCGCAATCGGTGGGTACAGCTCCCGTAAAGCGTCGTTGGCGGCTTCTTCAGCGGACTTCTGAGAAGGAGGAATCTCCGGCTCCGTATCCGATTCCTTGACTTTGGTGTTAGGTGCTTTGGTTGGAGACGCGTGAGCATGATGCTTTTGGCTCGCGGCTTCGGATTTGGAGTTCACCACTTCGCCGACACGAGTCAAGACGGATTCTTGCCAAGCGTCGAAGTGCTCGAGAGCAGCAGCTTTCGCCGCTTGCATTGCTGGCCCGGAGAGTTCTTTCTCCCATTTCTCCTTCTCTTGCCGCGCGTTCTCCTTAGCCTTCTCGATGGCAATCTTCTGAGATTCAGGGTCATCGGTGGTCGACTGTTCAAGATTGGGATTCTCGGCGTCGGAAGGCAAACTTGCGGCGAGTGATGCAGTATCAAAAGGCTCGGTGTCATGGGTCTCGGTAGAGAATGCGTCAGTGATAGTGACCCGCATAGACGCAGTACAGGAGGCGATGAGCAAAGTGAGCTCGCTGCGTTGGTCCGGACTCAGTATGGTGGTGAGAGATTCTCCATCCTCATGCTGTTGCCCCCCATCTTTTTGATCTGACCATGGGAGTTTGGAGAACATTGTGGGAGACAGCTCCGCAACTCCTGTTTCACGGCTTGATGGACTCCGTAGGTTTTGGGCGTCTGGAACAGTGAGTTGAAGTAAATGCTGACGTTAGAGCAGCTCTGCAGTTTACTCGAACTGCAGTGGGCCGCTGACGTAGGGGCTTCCTTATCATCAGACGTCACGTGTCGATAAGCCGCGGGGTTCAGACGCCCTGGCACTTTGTGGTCGTTTCGGCCTTAGGCACCAACACATCCTCAGCAGTACTGCGAGGGTATCACGGAATTTACAGGCGCATGGAATGGGGCTAACAATATGCTACGACGACAAGGGTTTCAACTTCTAATCCATGCCACTGAGAACGCCAATCTGATCTGATATCCATAAAGCACACAATCCCAAGCGACCTAGCTGAGCAACTCAAGCAAAGTCCTCGACTTGGTCTTCGATGGTGTTCTTGACACGTAGAAGCAGCTGGTTCAAGTCGTGTCAGCGGACATCCTCCGATTGTGGATATACAGAGCAACATACAGTAGTCTTCCATTTGTCAAGCTTAGACATTTGGTCGTATTGGAAGAGCTTGTCGGCGAAAAGCTCCTGGTCACATTTTTCGATGGCTTCCACCAGGTCCACAAGGAGTTCTGAAACCTTGGGTCAGCATAACGGCAGAGCTGGGGAAGGCTCATGCGACACCTACGATGTTCTCTTTGTGATGCGAACGAGTTGTCAAGCTCACGGTAGGACTCGAGGGCGCGGTTTGTCCCCACCATATCCTGTCTCACGGTAAGCATATGCTGAACAGTCTCGATAGGGCACGCATACCCCTGTTGCAAGATGGCATATTCCGGCTTTCAGCAAGTAGTCTTTCACCGACCACTTCATCCTGTCATGGGTCAGCGATCCCATCAGCCTCGCTAGGTGTGGGAACCGTACAGGTTATTGTTGATGCTTGACTTTGCGACTTTCTCGTAGTTCTCACTGCGGAAGATGTCAGCAACTCTTCTGACAAGGTTGGCGATACGAGTATTACATGGCTTTGTAATAGTCTTCCTCGAGTGCGGCAATGTCTGCAACCTTGAGATAGTACTTGTTTGCAAGTCTGCTAAGCCGTTAGTGAAATGCAACCGGCGACAACACAACGACTTCGGCAGGACATACGCTTCGGCCTGAGGATCATGTCAGCAAGAGAACGTGTAGATATCAGGTCGCGGAAGACGTACATTGTCTTGTTCGTACCAACTGGCCGCAGTTTCGTACGCTTCAAGAGCACGCTTCAAGGGAGTCAGTCACTACAGACGAGGGGTAAGCATCAGGGATGCATTTACCTTGTTATCGCCAAGCTCGACCTCATACAGCTCGGCGACGTTCTGCTTGTCTGGACTTGAAGTCAGGCATTTGAGAATTAAAAAGAACGCTGGACATGGAACTCACGTGTCGCTGCTCGTCGAAATTGGCCCTTGGATGTGTAGTGCTGGATAGCTGGATATTGTCAACCAGGAGTTCATCTGATCCGCTCAACAAGCTTACCCTTCTCCAATACCCTGGCAGCATCCTCAGGCTCTTCTTTGCGGTACGCCTACCACAGTCATTAGCACAAGCCAAGCACAACCCACAGAGAAAAATCCATACCTTGAATGCTTCCGTCAGAGTGTTAGCCGCATCGTCCGGCTCATTCAGATTTTGCGTTTGAATCGCAGCAGCCCTATGCGGAGTCTCTTAGTCTGCGCCGCTCGTGTGAGCACGTGAAAGCGCCAGCATACCTCTCGAATGCCAAGCCGGCCTCTTTACCCAGCTTCTGCATGCGGAAAGCGTTGGCAGCCTGCGTGTACAGATCCACGGCGTTCTCGTACTTCTCCGTGCGGCCACCGAAGAAGGAGAAGCCAGAGCCCGCGGTCTGGGCGGCCTTGTCGGCCTTCTGGAGGAGCGCGCGCGGATCGGCCATGGAGGGTAAGGGGAGATCAGTGGAATATGAAGGCAAGTCTAACAGTCGCAGCTTGTGTGCTTATACAAGGCAGAGATGAGGTCTTCTCGGAGTTCACGGCGCTTCGGACTCTGGCTAGGGGTATCTGAAGAGGTTGTAGGAACGATGATGCGTCGTGTTACGGGCACAGCGGTCGATGTCGCAGCCAGGTCCAAGTGTCCCGCATTCAGATTATCTTATCGCCGAATGGCGTCTTGGCGTACAGCCTCAACTTCGACCTCACCTCAACACCTCGACCTTCTTCACGGATTCTCCAACTGCCCACACACTCGCATGAGAGGGTCCCAATACGTCCCTCGGCTCTGAAATCACTCATTGATCCTTCTTTCCCGCAGCAATCCGGTTTTCGATGATGTACGCACGCTGCCTCTCCAGAAACGTGTTGCGACGCACCCGATTACCGCCGTGTCGACACAGCTCGAGTGCTTCGAAATCGCAGGATCTCGAGACCCTCCTCTCAAAGCCTACCTGGTCCGTCGCTTCTCTCCTTCCGAAGTCTGGATCCACTACCTCCGACCCTAGCGAAACTATCACGCCCACTCAACTACACCACCTTCTTCGCCTATCCGCTCTTCCTCCGCCTTCAACGCCTGAAGCCGAAGATCGCCTTCTCGATTCTCTGAGCTCCCACTTACACTTCGTCCACGCCGTCCAGATGGCAGATGATCCTTCCCTTCCTCCGCTGTATGCTATCCGGGACGAGACACCCGCTGCGGAAAAGGAGACCGAGATAGGACTGGACACTCTGGCAGAAGCGCTGGCGCAAGAGGAAAAGGTCGGGGGTGGGGAATGGCGAAGGAGAATCAGAAGGAAGGAAGGACTTGTAAAGGGCGAAGGGGAGGATTGGGATGTGCTTGGTTGCGCAGAGAGAAAGGTGGGACGATGGTTCGTGGTTGAGAAAGAAGGCATGGAGGGAAAGGCTTAACACACGACATTCGTTACGGTTGGAGGGAGACGGCGCCAACTCCCTCCATGCACGCTTGTTACACCGGAGCCGCAGAACGTCAACAAACTCATCAAGTGCTAGACCAGTCGAACGACAGCCCCTGGCTCTGAATATTGAGAAAGTATTGATGAAATCTGCAGGGGGCAGTCATTACAGAACCTCGACACCTCTGGGTGTTATACACCCGCTCTAGTTATCCGGTCAGAGTCCTTCATTGTCGGAAGGTTGCGCCTCTACTTCTCCCACAGAGCCGCGCGAACAGCTCTTATTTCATCTTCGAGCGGCCAGTCGCAGCACTCTTCCAGATCCGGAGTCTTCAACCTCTCTCGGTCTAGCCTTGGCGCCTCTGGTGGTTTCTGCAGCTGCTCCCGCTTTGCTTGCTTACCAACGTCTCCCGACCTCGGGCCATCCTTTTCTCCATGCAAGACGATACTTTTGGCACCCGTGATCATCGGAGGCTTCCTCGAGTCACTCTTGACTTTCGTCGAAGAACTGGTCACGTGCGAATCCCTTTCCCCTTGGCCCTTCGACCGAGGCCGGATCTCCGGGGCCGACACGGCGCGTTTTCCATGGATGTGGCTTAGCATGCGCTGGCTTGCAGGAGCTGCTGCGACATCGGTGACATGAACTTTCTGCGCCTGATTCGAGTTGCGCGTCTTCCGAGACGTCTCTGTGATAACAACTCTCCGGGAGTCGATGTTGTACTCCGTACGGTGGTACTGCGAGCGCATTGGAGATTGAGCCTCGTGCGGGGGTTTGGAAGCCGCCATCTCTACGATCGGGCCTGCTGAGTTGCCTTAGGAATCAGGTGCATACGCAGGTTTGAACTGGACAACAATGGGTGAGAGGATCATAGGTCAAATGCTCACTGTTTGGAAACCCAGAAGGTTGCGAGTTGTTAGTGTGCTGGGAGAGATAATGGGTGCCGGTCGTGGTTGGGTATTTGACTTGGGGGACAAACAAGGGAATGAGTGGGAAGAGTAGGAATGAGGATGAAGGTTGGGGTGTGGGGGGACTTTATGTGACGGGCCGCTGCCACGGGCCAAGCCCAGACCATTGGAAAGGCGCTGCGGTAGGATCAAGGAAGTTCCAGGATAAAATACTCCAACTGTGAGTGATTGACAGGGGCCCCAAGCCTTGGCGTTGGCATTATCCCACCCAGTCGAACTGTGCTCACGCAGTAACTTATCTCTCATTCATGTTGTTTCGCCAGTCATCGTGGATTCAAAGCTTCTCAAGATTCTCTCTTCTCCTGCTAGTCAACTGTCAGATGTCACCTTCTTCTTTCCGGCGAGCTCTCGTTATTGTTCATCCTTTGGTTACATCAAGTCATAGTCATATCCGCCAATCAATTTTCCATCTTTAGGGTCTCTGTCCATCACTGTGTGGCAGCGGCCGACTTTCTTTCTGCAGTTTATGTTTTGCGGGTTCCGAAACAAAACTCCAGCGCATGCACGATATTTGTCGGCTTATGTATGGATGGCATAGCCTCGCCCAAGTGCCATCTTACCTTCGTCGACGTATGCTGTAACCTCATTTCGTCATTTGCTCTGGCCGAGTTTATCTTCTTCTCTGTCATTCTGGTTGGATCCTGGCGAAGCTATTCTCAAAGATCTCCTGTGATCTTGAAAACTCGCTTGGCACATCGTGTCTCACGCTCGGACCCAAAGCGGATTCCTACACATCTGATCACCATGGACAACCATTGGCCGGACAAGACTTTACCTTAGCCGGCATTCTATCTCACTCAGCGTTTGGATTTCCTCCCTCACTAAGGTAAGCTTCTAGCGACATTGTATATGTTTTCGCAGAAGACCGTTCGGTTTACGTGGGTAAGTGAAAGTGTGTTGCTTCCAACCGACAGTACAATGATGAGCGACGGTGTGCAATGAGGATGACTTGAAGCGAAGTTCTCATGATAAGAACACGATTTTCCCACACACAGGACTCTAATCACCGCATAGTCTCTTTGATTCTCGCCTTCTCCCATCATTCCATAGAACAAGCTGCAAACGTCAAGGTCATACATTCACAGCGCCTGGTCCAATAGAAAAATACCCTTCCACCCAAACACACAACATGCCGGTCCTCGAACCTACAGCTCTTCATGCACCCAACCAGCCTTCGAACCAGCCACACCCTTCACGCATTCAACGCACTCAGCCAACCCTGCATCTACCTCGCAATCCACGGAGTGCGCCCATCCCTCAAGCACAACCAATTCCCCTCCCACCCACCCTTCGCGCTGGCCCTGTCTTACCCATTCTTAGCCCGGACCCGGACTTCCGAGCTCGGCTCGAACAGGCTCTCACCGAAGCTTCCGAGCAGAGCGCATCTTCCAGATCGGAGGGAACGAAGGGGTACCAAGCGTACCGACCCTCGCCGGCGCATCAGCAGCAGCAAGGTGGCAGGGTGGCATACACTCCGTACCGGCCTGCAATCACGGATAAGCCATTGCCTCCACTCCCACCGCTGGAGGAGGAAGGGACGGCGGACGATGCGCTGCCGTCGGTGCTGCGCCATGCCCGCCCACTGCGCCGCATGCCAGACGGCGCAGCTGCTCAGCAGGAAGGCGGCAAGGGCCGTGAGCCACAGCGGACACACGTCCAACCCAAGCACCAAGCACATAGCCACCCTGCCCAAGCCGCTGAAGCACATGGCGATGCTGAAACCGCAGGACATCCACCGCCACCGTTGCCGCAGCATCCGCCTGCGGACGGCAATCCTCTCGCGCGAAACTCGCCGTGGGGCGATGGGCTGCCGGTGTATATCACGCCCAAGGATCTGCGGCGCGATCTGGTCTCGGTGAGACTGGTGCGTGAGCAGACGATGGAGTTCAGTGGGATGGGTAGGGTTGCCAAATGGGGAGGTTGGGTGAGCAACAAGGTGGGCAGGGGGAGGGGAGTGTGAGGGATATGGAATGGTTTGTGTGGGTGGTGGTGGTGGTGATGGTGGCTTTAAGAGAGGGCTGGTTGGTTGACTAGTGGAGTTCTACGTATGCATCTTAAGTGTCAGATGTGAATCTATCAGTGAGAGGCTATCGATACTCTTCATCTTTACTTGTTTCTCCTATACATAAAAGGGCGGTGAACCTTCCATCTCTAATGGCGGTTGCTGACAGCGGTATCTTGCTCGTCGAAGTAATTGCCTCTATATCTCAAAGTATACACCTGTAATCGAAGCATACTTTAAGTTATTAGGGCAAAAAACTATACTCTCCCACGGAAAATGAGGAAAGAAAAAAATAGAGATATATATATATAATATGTCGGAGAGAATTTGATGTATGACCCCAAGCAAATTTTGATACTTTTTAAAAGATATATTCTCGACAAATGGAATTGCGTCCGCTGCGTGATATGTATATATGCAGAATCGGAGCATACGAAGAAGGATAGTAGAAGAAAGATGCAATCGAGACTTCGCAAAGACCATCTCTCAAAACCTCCCCCCATAATCCCTCCACACCCCCAATCCCCATCCCCTTTACAACAACCCCCTGAACCTCCTAACCCAGCTCCTCAGTCTATCCAGCACACCCCTCAGTCCAAACCGTTTTCTCCGCCCCTCCACCTCCCAATCCCCACGCCCCTCCACCACCACCTCCCTCCCCACCTCCCGCACCCACACCTCACACCGCCGCCCGGGATCCATCGTCTCCCGCGGCAGCAGCGCCGCAAAACACACCTCACAGCGCGCATCCCACGGCGCGAAATATCCGTCGCGATGAGCCCAGTCCTCATCGTCCTGCCAGCGCACGCGTGCGGCGGGTTTATCCCGTGGTTCTCGTTCCTCTCCTTGCTGTAGAAGGGCGCATGTCGTGTCCCCCGTCGAATCCGGCAGAGCCGTCGCACGTGCGAGAAGGGTCTCTAGTGCCATTTCAGCGCGGCTGCGCATGTGGGTTGCGTACACGGCGGCATTGGGGTGGGGGGTGGGGGGGTAGGCGGGCTCGTACATCTTATCCTCTTCATCGTCATTCTCTTCTTGCCCCCCATCCTCTTCCTCGTCGTCATCGTCGTAGTCATTCCCCTCCTCCTCATCATCACCATCCCATTCCTCGCCACCGTCTAACCTCACCGTGCTCGAGCCACCCGCCGAGTCCAACTCCCAGTCCTCATACTCCTCGCCAGCATGGCCGAGGCAGCCGAAGTACGGGTCCTGGCTCTTCGAAGTGTCGCAACTGGGGCTCGGCAGGGGTGTGGGAACGCGCCAGGCGCCTGGGTGCTCGGAGAGCGGGTCGAAGGGCGGTGTGTGCCAGCCCGGGAAGGGTTCGGTGGGTGAATTGCTCCGGCGACCGATGTGCAGGGGGGAGACGCGGCCGGCGAAGTGGGCGCGGATGGCGTCGTGATGCGAGGGCTCAGGGATTTCTTGTGCTGGGTGTGCGAGGGAGGGGGAGTGATGGGCCACCCTCCGGAGACGAGGGGATTTGACATCCACCAGCATCGGGGTGCCGGCGGCGCGGGAGATGGACTGCTTGTGCGCGGATGCGATTGTCGGAGTCTCAGACAGATCGTGGGCTGAGGGGTAGGGCGACTTGATGTAGACGACCTGCGCCTTCTGCGGGCGCGGGATGTGTTGCGGGTGTGCGTAGCTGATCTGGCGCGCATTTCCGCCGCGAAGTGAGGGATCGTCGCCGCTCGTCCGGTTTGGAACGGTAGACACGCTCTGCGGGTTCTGCAAGATTGAGCCTGATACGGAAATGCGAGGTGTTTCTTGTTCGTCCGGCGCTTGGATGATTAAGATTCCAGCCTCGTCAGCTCCCGAGTCCAGCTTGGGAGCAGGTGCTGGGAGCGCGTCCGACCTCTTCTTGTCCGACGCACACGAATGAACGGTTGGATGTGGAGAATGGAGCTGTTCCAGTGGCAGGTCAAGGATAGCGGAAGAGTCCGACGCCAAAGTTGCGATGATGGTGTTGATCCGGAGGGCAGACCCTGTACGTCGGGATAGTAGATTGCGGCGAGGGAGGTTACGGTCCTTGCGGCTGCGGCCTTTGCCGTCGCGCGTGCCAGTCTGCATGAGGTTGATCATTGAAGGGGTCATTGTCTTCCAAGGCGCGTGGTCGTTGCTAACGTCGGACATCACGGATCCAGCCGTAGATGGGGAGAGTTCGTTCATCGAGCAAGCTTCAGCATAGGAAGACATGGTAAGGATTCTGGATGAGAAAAGCAGCTTCGCAAGGTCAGGGTAATGGAGGCTTTTTGAGAGGCGTCTGGGAAACTCGGAAGCAACGGATATACCTGATCACTACGGTTCAGAAGATGGTATCGAGCGGTGTAGAAATAGCATCCACCACCATGGCGACCGCTCTCTTATACCAGTGTCGGTCTGCTTCCAATGTTCGGTGTGCAGTTGTAGACTCAACAACGTTGACAGAAGGTGAAGAAGGGTGCGAAAACAATGGAACGAGCGGTGGAGCGGTGGACAATGTTGAACGGGAAGCCATGCAGCGGCATCATGCGACACTATGCAAATATTGAAACGAACTTTTCTTTTCTTTTACCGTAGAGCTTAGCAGTAAAGTATTGACTATATGGGAAGAGAAGAGATGATACTTCATAAAGATGGTAAATCTTGGAGCAACTAGAGAAAGATCCTAGACGTAAAAAATGACATATGATGACTTGAAAATCCCGAGAAGACTGCGAAAGGCAATTATACGATCACCACGGGATTCGCCTACGAAAATCCGCTGCTCTCCCTTCCTCTCCCATATCCTATGCCGACCACGCACTTCCGCAGACCGGCACGGCATGCATAGCATGCACGGCGGACGAAGGACGGAGCGTGAATCATCGAGTACCATCAGACGCTCGCTGCGATGCGAACAATAATGATGGAAAAACAACACATCTCCCCAGAGGAGATGCGCATTGTTCGGTGTCTCAACCACAAAGAGCAAAGAGAGGTCTGGCGGAAGTGAAACGAGACGTTCGGGTGAGGTTGGGAGCTTAGGTAAGCGGCATCCGTCTCTCCCCGACATGTCGGCGCCTAAGGCAGAAGGCTGCAAGCGGCATTGATATCACCGCCGGAGAGATGAAAAGGGAAGGGAGGAAGAAAGCAGAAAGCGGACAGAAGTATAGAAAAGAAAGAAAAGGCATAAAAGGTAAGGATATGATATATCTACACGGAGCAATAGGTTTTGGAACTCAAGCGACATCCGATCTTGATGAGAAAATCGCACATCCACATCCCCCTCTCACCGTTCATCGCCTGTCATCTTCGTACATACCACAGGTCAACAGCCCAAAGCCAAACGCTCTACTCGTAGTCCTACTGAGCAATGAAGTTTTGTTTTCCATCCCCGCTCCCCCCATAACCCCCCTTCTCCCATTCAGAACAAACAAAACAAGAAAAGGACACAAGTAGAGGGAAAATAGAATTTTATCTCATGCTGAAAAAACGCCCACCGTTATAAGAACACCCGGACAGACCAAAAACGGAGAAGAAGAAAAGATGAGGAGGAAGGCGGGTTCCGCTTCAGAAAAACGTGAGTGAGACTGTCCTCGCCGATTCATATTGAAGAAACGCTTTCTCGAGAGAGACATGCGCCTTTATGCGAGATGGAGAGTGACGACGCAGATCCATGCAGGGGGAAAGAAGGTGCTGATGAACCGTGGTGACGCCTGGAAAGCTTCAAATAGGTGAAGGAAAGAAAAGACACAAGAGGAATAAACCAACAACCACGGTCAGCCCACTCATCTCCGCTTGAAAGCAGAGCGCGTCGCAGCCGTCGATCTCTTCGCCGGGCGCGCCTCCGTCTCGCTCTCGGAGAGATCCTCGCCCTCATCCTCATCGTCTTCAGCCTCAGAGAAATCGTCGCCGGTGTCGTTCTCCGTCTCCTCGGCCTCGTCGTCCAACAGGCCTTCCTCGTCCTCTTCACTCTCCTCGTCAGACTCTTCCGCGTCATCGTCCATGCCCGCAACGGTGTTGGGCATGTCATCCTCCTCCTCGGAGTCCTCCTCATCGTAGATATCCTCAAACGCACCCTTCTTACCGCCCTTGGCACCGGCTTCGATCGCCTGCGGCTCTTCCTCATCCTCATCCTCGCTCTCCTGGCCTTCCACGTAAATCACCGCATCCTCATCCTGCTCACCCGTCGTCGTAGCCCGTTGCAGACCCCGCCGAAGTTCCATCTGAGCGGAAAGCATGTCCAATTTTCCCTTCAGCGAGAGGAGCGGTTCCAATCCGCTCGCGCGCTCCTTGATCACGCAATTGAGGCTGCCGAGCTTCTTCACGACCTCCGGCTGACTGGCGAGGTAGCCACCGTGCGAGACCAACGACCACTGCACCCACACCATCAGGTTGCCGGCGCGGCCAGGGCGTTTGTGCAGCCGCTCGGCCAGGCGGGCGAGCAAGTTCGCCACGAGGGAGGAGTGAAGCCGCTCGATGGTCGAGCGGACGCTGTCGAGGTCGTTCATCTGGAAGCAGGATTCCAGCAGGTCCTTGTCGTTCGTGCGGAGCGCTTGCGTAAGCACCGTGCCGAGCGACGTGGCCGAGGGGACCGAGAGAGCGCGATTGCCGTCCGTCGGCGCGAGCGCTTTCGTCTCCGCGGCGGCGTCGGTGAAGGCCGCCTCCACGTCGATCACCTCGGGCGCGTTGGCACGGAGCATGTCTCCGAATGTGGGCTCGTCGTTTGCACCTGCCTCGGCGCCTTCTTCTTGTTGTTCGGCAGCGTTGTTATCGTCTCCGTCGGCCATGACCGCGTCTTCGGTCGTGGGCTCCGCCGTTTGCGTGGTGCCGTTGAGTTGCTTCTGTACGGCGGCATCGTCATCATCGCTCTCGTAGTCGCTGCTCTGCTCCTCCCCGCTGGATATCTCAACCACCTCTTTGTCTGCTACGTCCTGCATGTCAACATCGCCGTTGTCCGGAGCAGCGACGGTGGCCCGCGACTCATCCACGTTGGTCTTCCTCCGATCCTTCTCCCCGTTGGTGACCGCGGCCAATCGTTGGCTGGCATCGCCCTTTCCGGATATTATGGCTTCGAGGCCGTTCTGACGAGTGGTGCGTTTGGTTTCGGAAAGCTTTGCCTTCTTCGCCGGTGGCTGAGCGGACTTGGCCGTGGCCGCAGATTGACGGGTCGTCCGAGAGGGAACGGCGGCAGGCATGGCGATGAGGTGTGCAAGAGTACAGAAGGGATGGGAAAAACGGGATTTTCTGTGGGTTGGGGAGGAATCTTGCAACCAGGACGGCTCTCGCAAAACACCACGGCGTAGCTGGTAGTCGATGCGCAGCTTGACCCAGACCGATTTTTTTCTGCCTCGCTACAGATGGATCACGATAAGGAGTCCGCTATACCAGATTTGGTCTAGCGGCTGCGTTCCATGTCCCCTATCAACTTCCGGGTCGCCAACTCTTCGCCGCCTCTTTGCGATCATGGCATGGCAGTGAACTGCATCGCCCAACACGCTGGCATTTATTGCAAAAGCTCATCTGCTTGTGTGATATTACTGTCGTTGAAATTATCTTTATTCTGAAGCTTGTGACCACTATCCAGTAGTCCTAAGACGATGCCTGGCCATGTCAGCGTCCGCCAGCCGAGCCATCCAAAAATGCAGCCCGACGTCGACCGGCGAGATGGCAGTACAAGGCTGACAAAATCTGGGCTATTATGGGAGGTCCTCGATGCATGGTGCAGGCTTGTTGGATAGATATGTTGGCTTTGCTGGAATGACCTCCGATCCAGTTGGGCCGGATCTCAGAAATCTTGTGCATACCACGGAGACCCGCAGAATGGGGCTTGAGAACACGTATCCAGACAATGAATGGAAGGTCACTAGCCTTCGTGAAATACATAGGCTCGCGAGCGCAATTTGTTGTTATGGAAAATTCACACGATACAAAGAAATTGATAAAAGCTTCGGATTATTCTGTGCTTTCAAGTGTACAAGGCTGTGTGGTTGACGGTAGGTATCGGCGTCATTATGCTGCAAGGCAGCCGAAGACCACCTACAACCGAGCGACGCGCCATGCAAGCGACGGTCTTTCAACGAGGCATTGTGAGCGTGACATGCTTCTCCTGTGCTACTCTCAACGCGATCGAGGTATATGATTCGTTGCTTCCATATATTATTGTACGATGCGAGGGAATACTATAAGTACACGACGCAACTGCAAAGGTTCGTGGGAAGCGGGAATCTGATCGGGACGAGTGGGAAGTTCGCGCGTGTGCGCTCAAGACGGGACGGGAATGTTTGGGTGGGCGAGCGCGTCCTCAACTCCAAGCCATTGTCCGAGGATTTCTCGAGACAGAGCCAGGCTCGCCCACCATTCCGTTATGGTGAGAATCTTTCGCTCCGCCACCGTCCGAGCCAATGGGAGCGGCGGACTGGATACGACGGCGGGTCTGAGTCATCAGGGGCGAAGATTTCTCGCCGCTGAACTGGGCAAGCGCTTAACTCTGAGTGGACGGGCGGTCATCACGTGACGGCGACTCGCGTGCAGGAGGAGATTCGCATAAATCTCCCGGATCCCTTGCTCCTCATCCTCAATTTCTCCCGAAGTCCTAAAAACTCAATTCCGTCACCAGCCGCTTTGCCCGCCGCTCCCCGCCACCCCCACACAGCCACACCTCTCTCTCTCTCTCCCTCAGGCAACCAAGGCAGCCAAGGCATCCAAGGCATCCACCGCCATCGCTTTTCCGGCAGGTGTCGTTGAAGCAGAGAGCACAACGGACAAGGGACGGAGTGCAACTTGACTCCCCGGCGACGGTCGCTAATACTTGGTTTCGATCTCCTCCCTCTACGTCCCTCCTCATCATCCTCATCCTTCTTCACCTCTCCCATCCAATAATTATCCCCTCTCCGTCCATTATCTCTCACTCTCTGCGGTCTGTGTGTCCGACCACCCCTGTGCCGCGCGCGCAATCAGCTTCATCGATCGGAGGGAACGACTGTTTGCTCTACTCCAAAGAAACACAAGCTTGCGACCAGGCCACCACCACCGAGTAGCGGTTCACTGTCGCGACATCGCTACCTCGCCCTATCGCGCTCCCGCACGCAAAGCATCATTGAGCTCGTAGTCTTCAGCTTGCGTCGATCGTCGCAAACCGCCTCCACCGTCTGATCGTTCGTCTTCTTTCCACGTCGACGCGTGCGCCCTGCAAAATTTGTCGCGTCTGCGCGCGCACACGTTGCCATCGCGTCCGACTAGCTCCTCATCTCTTCTGTTCCATGGCCGTCATGACATCACCAGCTCCGGATAAACCCTCGCTTGAAGCGAAAGCGCAACCCGTTCCATCAGAGGAATCGATGGCTGTGGATTCACACATCAACGGGTGAGTCGCGCTCCCGCTTTCTTTCTCTTCCCTTTGTTTCTGTGATTGCTTCTTTACTCGCGCAGGCGCAAACACGCCTATTCGTCAAACATTTCCTCCGTCTGCTTTTCGTCACATGCATTTACTTGGAATATGTATTTAATAAGCCCATGAATCAGTGTCGACCATCAACATGATGCTCCCTTTGACGAAACTGCGCTTCTGCCTGATCAACCTACCACCAACGGCGACAGCGCACCCACAGAGGTAAACACCGCTGATTCTGCTTCTGCGCCTATTACCGACGTCAGCAACGGCATCGATCCTGTCGCGCCGTTCCTTCCTGGTACCACCTCGGATCAGAACCAGCTTTTCGATACACTGGACACCGCTCCATCAACCGTACCTCCGGCTGTCGAGGCTCCGACATCAGATCTTCGCGATCTCGAACTCTCTGCCGCGGAAATCGCTGCACAGACGGAGGATCAACCGCATACAAACGGCGAAGTGGACAAAGCTACCCAGGAGGTTCCCGCTCAAGAACCCGTTTCTGCTCCATCAGACGCCATGCAGGTGGACACTCCGCGAGACACATCGAGCGCAGTACGTCGAGATTCCGATACGATGGATGTTGCGGCTGAGCGTCCCTCGGAGACGCCGAAAGTCGCGGATCTACCTCCCACGTCCGACGTGGAGGCCGCGACTGCACCACTTGCTCCGGAGTCTACAGAACCGTCGCAACCTCCCCCTCCTGAAGGTCAATCTGTAGCTACCGAGGCGAAGCCCGCTGCGGATAACTCGGAACCCGTGACGGCTGGCAAAACCCGTCCGCGGGAAGAGGACGACCATGACCACGAGCACCAGGCAAAGCGAACAAAGACCGAAGAGGCCTCTCCAACCTCCCCCGAGTTCAAGCTACCCGAGCAGCCTGCCTCGTCTGCACCAGATCAGAACGGGGCTGTTAATGGTGATGCAACGGCCTCCACAGAGCCTTCTGCTCCCAAGGCAGTGGCTCCTGAGGAGAACTACTCGACCACGCCCTTGACCGAGCCCCAGAAGAAGTTCCTCCTGGAGAAAGTTAGAGCTACAAAGAAAACCAAGGCTGCGCTTGCCTTCAACAAGCCAGTCGACATCGTTGCTCTGAACATCCCAAATTACCCTGACATCATCAAGAATCCCATGGATCTGAGCACATTGGAGCAGAACTTGAAGGATGGAAAATACGTTTCTTTGGCAGACTTCATGGCCGATTTCAATCTTATCATCTCTAACTGTCTGACGTTCAATGGCCCCACTCATCCCATTTCTCACAACGCAAGCGACCTCAAGCGTTATTTCATCAAGGGGTTAAATCAGATGCCCAGTCAACACGTTGCGCAAGTGCTACCAAAGAAGAAGAAGCAGCATTCTGCAGGTGCTGCTGGAGAACGTCGCCAACGCGCTCCTGCTGCTCCGAAAGCCAAGTCACCGGCGGTTGCTGCCACCTCGCCCACCAACCAAGCCTTTGCTCTTCAGCCTGATGGCGTACCGATTGTCCGACGGGGCTCTTCCGCAATCGAAGACGGAAGGCCGAAACGTACCATCGTCAGGCCTCCCCCGAAGGACCTCCCGTACAGCAAGCCGCGGAAGAGGAAGTTCATGATCGAACTGAAGTTTTGTGAGCACGTTAGGAATGAAATGATGAAGCAGAAGCACCAGCCATACAGCTATGCATTTGCGCAGCCTGTGGATCCCGTCGCTCTCAATATTCCTTCGTACCATAAGATCATCAAAAAGCCGATGGATATGGGCACCATCAGCCACAAGTTGAACGCTGGCGAGTATGAACGGGCCAAAGACTTCGAGGCTGATGTAAGGCTCATGTTCAACAACTGCTACAAATTCAACCCGCCCAATGATCCAGTTCACATGATGGGCAAGCAATACGAAGAAGTCTTCGACAGTTTGTGGGCGCAAAAACAAGAGTGGATCGAGGCCAGAACCCCGCAATCCCCGCCGGAACCGGACAGTGACGGAAGTGAGGAAGAGGAAGAAGAGGAAAGCGATGATGAAGATCTCAAGGCTACCCAGATCCGCTTGTTGCAGGAGCAGCTTGCAACTTTGAGTAATCAGCTCACGGAGTTGAACACCAAGAAAGGGACCAAGAAGAAGAAGGCAGCTAAGGCGGATGCAAAGCCGCGCAAGGGCAGTATTGCGGCTGCTGCTCCTTCCAAGGTCAAGCCCAAGAAGAAGAACGCGGCTCCTCTCACGTTCGAGCAGAAGAGCGAGATTTCCGAAGGCATTGCATCTCTCAACGATGCTGATATGAGCAAGGCCATCCAAATTATTCGTAACGGTGTGCCTAAGCTTCGCGTAAGTACTTACTGCCTCGTGTCTATATGTACACTGTACTGATGATCGCCAGAACGTCAATGAAGAGGAGCTCGAGATTGAGATGGAAGAACTGCCCAACGAAGTGTTGCGTGAATTGCTCAAATTCGTGCATCAAGTCCGCGGCACCACGAAAGTCAAGGATGATGACGATGATTTTGAACCGCCGGTGCCCAAAAGCCACGCGCCGACGAACAAGCCGAAGAAGAACAAGCCTATGGGGAAGAAGGAGCAGGAGGAGAAGATCAGGCAAATCCAGGAGCAACTCAACGCTTTCCGCAATGGTGGCGCAGCTATGAGTCCACAACGTAAGCATCATTTCATCTCTACAGCACCTGGAGAAAGTCTTGCTAACAAACGCTTACCAGCGGCCCCTGCACAAGACTCCAGTGACGAAGAAGAGGAAAGCGCGTCGGAAAGTGAGGAGGAGTAAAGACGGGTTCATCCTAACTCCATTCGCTTTCCATCCACTTTTTTTCTTTCTTGCTGGCGTCACTTCTTTTCCTTCTGAGATACCCATTCCTCTGCCATATGACGTTCCATCAGCCATTCCAGGCATCACCGCCTGCTGTCGTGGACTTTCTTCTGGAGGGAAGGACGACATGGGTTCTTGAGAGTTGCGAGTGCTGCATAATGCAATCGAATCATTCGGCTCTTTTCCTTCCACCTTCCTCTTCAACGCGGCATCGCGGTTGTCTCTCTCGCCGCCGGGATTCCGCATCATTGTTCTTGCAACGGTCGGGTAGATGCGGGCTCCTTTCCATCTCTTGTTCTTCTGCTTATTGGCTCCTCCAAATCTTGCTTTTTGGTCTTCTTCATGATCCCCCTTTCATGATCTTTGTTGAAGCCCTGCCACTGCCACTGCTGCTTCTGCTGTTGTTCGTCGTTTGTTGGGCCTAGACGACGGATTGTTTCCCCCCCGGAGTAGGGTATCAGATCAACAGTACGAAGAACGGGAAAGGGGGTTGCAAGCATGTTCCTCTGCATGGGGGTTTTGTATCAATATATGTATACAATAAATCACACAATCACAATGATGAAAGCCGAGTCCCGTTTGGAAATATGTTTTGTTTTTCTCCCACTTCCTTGGACCTCTTCGATGATGCGCTTATATCGTGCTGGGCTGGGCTGGGCTGAGCGGTGGCTGAATGGATTGATGGATCGTATTTGCATTTCTATATGGAGGACGATTGTTCTACTGCTTTTGAAAGCTTTCTTTCCGGGGGTGGGATTGTATCCGTAGTATGAGCATCCCTATCGGACCCAGGACGAGAGCCTAAGGCATGAATGATATCAGGCCTCAGGCTTGTAGACATGGCCGACGAACTTTCGGACAGGTATCCTTGGTTCATATTCCAGAAACGCGGCGATAGTGAAGATTGGAAAACAAGAAATGTAAGTCTCATAAATGCATCGCGACAGTGCAGACGGTAATAGATCGTACAGTTACATTAAAAAAAAAACAATCCCTAAGACACCGCCCCCCAGACATCCCGATTTTTCTACGACTCAGAAACAATGAAGAACTCATGCTTGCCGTTCTCCGGTGCACCTTGCCGTTCTCCGGTGCAGTCAGAACTTCCCACTGTGAAAGCGCCACCTCCCACCCCTCAATATCTCCGAATATCCCAACCCGTTTCCATGGCCGCATCTAGCCCAGCACCCAGCCCTCGCCGCCAAGCTCCGCGGCGGAGCGTCCAGCATCCCAGAAGAGCCCGCCAGCCTCCTCAACCTCGGTCACGCCGACCTGCTCCTTGCCGCCGACCTTGGCCAGCACCCCGGCCGGGGCCATGAGCTGAAGCGCGTACCGCAAGCTGACCTTAGCGCCCGTATCCGCGATCTTCTCAAGGGCATCGTCAGTGGCGTTGAAGCCCTCGAGCTTGGCGCGGGTGCGGACGATCTGGGCGATGTCGGCGGGCTCGTAGGGGAGGGTGGGGATGATGAGGAGGCGGGGGAGGAGGTCGGGGGGCAGGCCGTGGGGGCTGGGCGGGGAGGGCTGGGTGGCGCCCTTGATGGGGCAGAGGCCCCGGTTGGAGGCGAGGATGACGAGGGGGGAGATGGTGGACTCGAGGGCGCGGTTGAGGTAGGTGAAGCACTCGAGGTCGAGCATGTGCACCTCGTCGATGAAGAGGACGCCCGGGACGAGCTCGGCGACGCCTTGGTCGATGTACTTGCTGACCACCTTGTTGATCTCCTGCCGGAGCTTGTCCGTGATCTCCGTCTTCTTCGGCTTCATCAGCTGGCCCATCATGCTCATCACGTCCTGCCCGCCTTGCGGACGGGCGTTCGCGACGTCGAGATCGTGCAGCGTCACGTCCTGGACGATTTCCTTCTTCTTGTGCACGTCGCCCTTGGGGATGGGCACGTATTCCTCGGCTTCGAGATCAAACTCAGTCGCGTAGGCGTCGCTGCGGCCGACTCGCTTCACGGCGCCTGTGTTGGCTTCGATGTAGACGACGTCGCCGAGGCGCACGCGCTCCTTCTGCACGGCTTCGTAGATGGACGGGTCGAGGCGGAGTTTCTTGGTGCCTTTCGCGGATTTGAGGGTGATGAGGAGATGAGAGATGGTGCGACCGTAAGTGCCGAGCGGGTTCGTTGTCTCCTCGGGGGTGAGCTCAGTGACCTCGCCTTCGTACACTTCTTTCGTTTCGCGGACACGGAGACCTAGAAAGGGCAAGTAGTCAGTACAGCTTGTTGCGCGGCGACGCAGAGCGCGTTGGCGGTTGCGGCGGAGGAATCCATCGCGCTCGTTCACGACTAGTCATTGGCACCCACCTATGGCTCTTCGAAAGTTCTCCATCAATGCCTCTGTCTTCTTGACCTCCGCGGAATAGATTTCGCTGCCTACAATCGGGCAAAACGGAACCTTGGTACCCAGTTCTTGCGACACCGCCAACGCGAGAGCTGTTTTGCCAGTACCCGGACCGCCAGCAAGCAGCACCGCGCGTCCGGACATCTTCTTTGCGCGAACGAGATCGACGACTACGCCGCACGCCTATCACTCAATATCCATCAGTTTCAAGCCTCTTCACGAGCGATTGCTTCCATGCCCCATTCGAGCCATCTGCGGTGTTTGCCGGGTCGTACGCACCTCTCGCGCAGCAGCTTGTCCGATGAAACCAGCTGCATTCTGTTCCGCGGTACCGTCCGGTCGCAGGCCGAGGCCTTTGATGTGAGAGTGTGCCGCCGTTCGGTTTTCACGGGCGCTGTTGCCCTTGACTTCGCTGATTTGGACGGGCGCCATCGCTGGCGAGTGGTGATGCAATGGTAGGTAGGCGTGTTCAGAAGACAGATCGGTGTGGCAGAGGACTATCCAGCGATATTGGCCTATCGAAGTATAGTGAGAAGGGAACGTATGCGGCGGTCGTGGTGTTGGGTGAGGTTCGATGGAAAACGGACTTGGGCTGGCCAAAGCTTGCATCTCCGAACGCGAAAGCTCGGACCATCTGGAGTTGAGCTTCTGCGTCTCCGGATCGTCTCGGCCAACCTCTCCACCTCCACCATCCGTATCTTCCAAGATCATCCGGAAAACACACCGAAGGCCACCTAGGTCGCCGCTGTCTTGACGTCCGCGATACTCATAGAGTCACAAAGATGGGTCACATATCCATCGGCATACAGTCGCCGTTGCCTACTCCTGTTCATTCCTGTCCACTTGCGCTTTTGCTGCACAATCATGCGCTGTTGCTATCGTACTAACCGCGTTACAATGTTCTTTGATATAAGTTGTCAACTGACAGGGTTATCTTTCATTTGTTCCCTTCTTATGTCCAAGCCATCGTGGTCTTCTTTATTTGCTTCGTCAACATTCAGAGTCTCCAGCATGCCTTCAATGAAGCGCTGCTTTTACATATATATCGACTCTTTCCGCAGTCCAGCTAGTCTTTTTTCCTCTTTTTTTCTTCTCGTAATTTCATCGATACCCAACATCACGAGGATCACCAAGAGATCATCTTAATCAGAGATACTTGGCGACCTGGTTGTATGCCAGGTCCAAAATACGCAGCATCACCTTACATCCATCACACTAACAAATGGCTCACAACGCCACCACGGCCCATTACCGGCACAAGCCCCTCCCGGCTCGTCCTGGCAATAACAACAAACCTCTCCCTCCGGTTCCCCGACGCAAGCAACCAATGGCTGGCTCCCGGAAGCCCTCCAGTCGGGATCATGGAGAATCAGATCTCGATTTCTTACTCGGGCAATTCCCCAAACCACCTCGTTCAAAACCCGGGCCGAGTAAGCCAAGGGTAAGGCATCCAGTGCCGAGACAACAGGTCAAGAGTATGGCAGGGAGCATCCATTGGACCTCTGCCGCTCCAAAAGTGCCATCGAGACCACCTGCATCTGTCCCGATGAGAAAGGCACAGAGCGGCAGAGACAGGAAGATCCCACCTCCGCCACCGCCGAAGACGCATCCAGTGAAGCCCAAGAAGGCCAAGGAAGTCAAGGTACCCAAAAAGCAGAGGAAGGAGTTCGAAGAATATGGGGCATACAATCGAACCAGGCCGTTGGGCTCGAAGGAAGAGGAGTTGAAGAGAATGAGGAAGAAGAAGAAGGGAACCGGGTGTGTTGTGATGTAGAGCCCGGTAGGTTGGCGGTAGAAGTGTTTTCTTTGGCCCTGTCGTCTTCTCAGCGATACTTTGCTCTCAATCATTTTACGTCGATTTCCTGTCTTTTCTTCCGGTTTGAAAACTGCGGATTCGCTAAATATTCGATATACTCCTCTATGCAACTATCTAATTCATTCTCTTTCTGTAATTCGTGACGACGGGCTTCAGTGTTTCCGGTCTTGAAATATACAGAATTGAATTTGAGGAGCAGTCAATAAGCTCGGTGATGCGTTGCGGGGGTTGTCCCCCTTCCGGATCACGTGGAGCGAACTTACATTGTCTCGGTCTCTTCAACGTCTTTTGCTGAGGGCTCACCGCAATCGCTTACGGCACCCAGAAAATGGGCCATCTTTTCATCTGAGTCCATGCAAACATGTCAACTATTTCCACTTACATTGTCACTGGGTTCCCACACTTCGGACGCGGCGACTACTGGACACGACCGTCACTGTTCTCTTTGGGATTCGCGCGGGCACGAAGCCTGAACAATGCGCTGAACGTTTCACTTAACAGAACAGAAGAGCAGCTGCATTGTTAGTGCGCGATTCCGGGTACATATATTGCGACGCATCCTGTCACAGTTCCACTAAGCTGTGCGCGCAGACTCGACGACCATTTGCTATCATCGCTTCATCTGTTGTGCCTACTTAACATTTCCCTGCCCTACTGACAGTCCCATCCTTCTACATCGATACCACCGCCCGAAAGCCTGTCTGGAACTTTGAAACTGGCAGTGCTAATTCATCATTTTCACGCTTTCGAACTCTTCCTCAGTCAAACAACGGATTGCCAAGTCAGACCATCTTCGTCTTGACAACATGTCCGCTCAAACAGCATCTTTCCAACCGCACACGGCGGCCACCTCATATGGCAACAAAATGCCAGCTATCAGATACTCCAACCTTGGTCGGGGCAATGACTTTGAAGAGGGCAACCATGGCCACCAGCTTGCACGCCGATTCTCCTTTGAAGCTGAGGATGACAAGATCAATATCGACATTGACGACACTCGCAAGGCCCACTGTGCCAACCCCAACGTCACGTTCTCCGCCATCGAGCAGCGCGTTCACGAAGCGCATGCCCTTGCGAAGGAGCAGCAGAATGCTCCACCGGCGATTTCTGCACGCGAACATGTCAAGAAGCAACTGGCTGAGACGCAATCCATCCGCTTGCGCAAGGCTCGCGAGCTCGAAGAAGAGGTCTGCATGCACAAGCGTCGCTCCAGCACTATCACTTCTTCCGATGCCAACCCGGAGAATGCGACTGCCCTCCCCACTGTCGATGTTGCTGCTCCAGCACCCGCAGTAACTCTTCCACCATCGCCACCGACCCAATCTCCTTCGGCGCCTTCTCCAGTTTCTCAGGTGGACATGGGATCCCCATCTTCCAAGCCCAACGGAAGCTACAACCTTCTCCCTCAATCACAGAAGCGCTACCGCGCCCCCAGCGCTCAGCGTCAGCAGCAATACACCCACCAGCGGCGCCCCACCTGCAGCACGCCCATCTCGCTCGTGGCACCCACGCAAGCCTACCTCAGCCCCGAAACAGCACGCACCCCTCGCAAGCTCCAAAAGGCCAAAACCAAAACCCTCCTCGCCATCATCGAGGAAAAGCAAGCCGCGGAAGACGTCGAGTTGATCAAGGGAGCGCAGAAGCCTGGTGCTACTGCTATTGCTCCTCCCGAAGTCACCGCTCCGTCGCCGGTGGAGAAGCGCAAGAGTTGTTCTCATCATGACAAGGCTCCGCCTATTCCGAGGATTGTTGTCACGACGCCGACGGGTAGGAGGGTGCGGCCTGAGTCCCCTTTGCCTGGTGTGCTGCCGGGTTTTTGGGAGGAGAGGCTGAGGGAGGTTGAGGTTGGGGAGCCGGGATATGATGAGTTTGGATGCGAGGTCAAGGAGAAGAGGGGATTGCGTGTTCGCTGCAAGGACCGTCTAAAGATGCTTGGTAGGAAGATGGCTTGTGGGCTGTTCTAGGTGAGTGGATAGGATCGTGTGTGGGAGTATGGCATGGTGATGGGTTGATGAGATTAATGGGAGAAGGTTGTCTTGGTTCGCGATGGACTGATGGGGCTACAGTACGGTAGGATGATGGAGAATACGGATACAACGGGATAAGGGATGGGCCGGTGTTGGAACACGATAGGCTGCAGGAGTTATGGTACGATAGAATACTGAAGAGTTTGGATATACTGGGGTAAGGGACGAGGTAATGGATATGGAGGGACTGGATAATGGATGGAAACGGTAGGATAGGGTTGGATGGAGGGATATTAAAAGTGGAAAGCTCACAAGGGATTGATGTCTCGGTGTAGGAAATAGGTGTATAGTGTCACTGATAGGTGCATGCCATTATTACGGAAGTCGAGGAATGGAAAAGAAACACATGTATATATATATCCTGTGGGTAATTCTGATTTCAGGAGTTCCTCGCGTCGTCCTTCGGGATTCTTTTCCGAGGCACTTGTTGAATAGCGTCAGAACATCGTATTCATTGAGATAATGATAATGATTATTTATTCCTACTATTTGAAACTCATCATGAATCTTCACTTGATCTCACTTCTTGCTTTCATCTACATGATCATCTTGGGGAATGCGATATCATTTCCATTCGACTATGATGACTTTGATCGGAAACCCGTAGGCTCTGGCCTTCATGGTCTGGCTCAGCAGAAACTGCAGGCATTCGTGATGGTCAACTCAGACGCGGCGGTCCATATGCATGGGTGCGACAAATACATAACGGGACGACGCTGATATGCACGGAAACTGCAAAGTTCAACAACTGAACGTAGACCATCTAGAATGGAGAATTCACCTCTCAGCTTATACGCTTACCGGAATGCCCAAAAATCAGATAATGAGACCTACACCGTCTATGAGAAAGAATTTACCTCGCAGCTGGCACGCATACTGAACACTTCTTGTGAATATATGCATTCATGATTTCTAAGGGGTGTGTATATAGACCAGGTCACGTTACTACTTATCATTTTATGTTATTGAGGTTGTGAAATCAAAACAGTCTGACGCGCCTTGCTCCTGTAGCTGTTGGACATTGAATCAGTTACTGTGTTTTGGTCATTCACATCCTACGCCTTGCGCTGCTTCAACCCAATATCTATTTAAGAGGGCAGTCCGGCCAGAACCATCACTTTTACCTCCAACTCTTCTGACCTGACCTGAACCACTCCAAAAGTCAACTTCCTCAATCCCTTCGACTTCTTTCTTCTCCCTATCACCAATCCTACACAGAAGCAAAGATGTCCGCTTCCAACCGCCATGCGAGTGCACTGGGAGTCCTTTCTCAGCCTGACACTTCAGCTGGCGAGAATGCTACGCTCGATCAAACCTTACATCAGACTGCTGCTACTCAGGGAACCACTCCAGTTTCGTTGCACCGGAAGTTCTCATTCGAGAAAGATGACGGACATGACTTCCGCTTCTCACAGCTATGGTCCAGCGTGCAGATGCGTGCGTCCCTGCCCGACAGCGAAGACCAGCACGGAGTTCAGTACCAGATCGACCCTTATGTCTTGCAAGCTCTTGAATCCAAGAAGACTGAAGCACATTCTGCAAAGCGTCACTCCACTCTTACCTTCGATCTAGTTCAGAAGCGTTGGTACGAGAAAGTGACGGCCACGGAGCCCGACGATACTGATGGCGAGGCTCAGCCTGATGCGAACGAGCTCGCACTGGACAACGAAGGACTGCGCGATGCAAACAAGGAAACACTCATATCTCCGTCGAAATCTTCCCCAGCGCAAACATTGAGTCTGACAAGTGTTTCCGCAACCTCAAGCGTTCACGAAGCATCGACTGATAACAAGGAAGAATCCTATCTTGAGGCATTCGAAGTGGTACTGGCTAAGAGGCTGAGGATCAGCATGGCCATGCCCACCGAAGTCAATGTTCAGAGTCCAAAGCGCAAGAGTGGTGTTTTGGATGGCATCAACGCTGAAGAAAACACCAACCGGATTCGTGACCTCAACAAACAACATGGAGTTACTCTTGACACTACCAGGCTTACCTTGGACGACCCTACCATGACCTCGCCGCTCATGGCTTCCCCTGATGCGGAGCTTCGTCCAACCCGCATCATCTCCATGCCCGGTCTGGCATCATCGCCTGCCAACTCTCACCTGGAGCAGGAGGCTCGCTACACCATGGCTCTTGCAGGTGTTGGACACCACCAGGACAAAGTCAGCTTCTCTGAAATGTCTTCAGCCCATACGAGGCCTCACCACGGACACAGGAAGCAGACTCAGAGCCCTTATCCACGCTCGCACAGCGGTGATCGCGAATACTATCTAGCCAAGTCTTCTGTCGCTCCTGAAGTCGGCAACCACTTGATGACCCGTCGCATGAGGGTCTCGAGCTGGGTCAAGAGCTTGGGGAGCAAGCTGAGCTTCCGCAAGCTGAAGAACTGAGTCCCCTAAGTGTATCTTGGGAGTCTTCCGATTGCTCTTCTTATGAGCTTCCTATATCCATGACCTTTGTTGTGCGAAGAATTTCCTGATCATGATCATCTGGGGAAGAATACATGTGCTTCTAGAAGCCGTCTCTTGGGGACTATCAAGACTTGAGTAGTACTAATATAATAATTCATTCCTCCTATTTGCTTTGAACTTGATCTATTGAGCTTTGACAATGCTATAGTGATTGCCTTGGGACGTCAAAGTAGACAAGCCCTTAATATAACACTATTTCATCGAATCCTCATTGATTGCTAGGTATAGTTTCTGCGTACTCAAGATGTTTTTCACTTGACGACTAGGCTTTAGATTCAAACTCCTGTGTCCATCATCCTCGTAGCACCACCCACAGGCGTGGAATCATGTGAGAGCCATTCCCATACCACATAGCGAACGCACCTAGTTACCTCTTTGAAAGGGGCTGATGCTCGTCAGATGCTTCATCTTCTCTCTAGATACTCGCTTTCTTTCAATGGGTGATCATATATAGCCATCTGGCTCAGAGTCTCGTCAGTCATCCATTTGCTGCCTTACGCGCCTACGGAGCCTCATCGGCACGGCTACGTCGTTGAGGAAGCATTCCCCCCAATCCAAAAGACATCTTGCCAAGCCGTTGACTTACGCACTCTTGTCACCAACATCAGCTTAACAAAGCTGTCAAAATCCCCATCTGGTCTTCAAACCATGCTAAAGTAAATCACGACGTGATTACCTAACATTGTCAGAGTACGTTCAACCCCGAATGTTCTTACGGGCTTGGAACCGGGCTCGTGATCGGCTTGCTCGCTTCCCTTGACATGGACTGCAATCCCTGGCCGCAAGTCTTCCTCTCTTGTCTCCTTCCTCGCCACAGCCCACGATAAAAGTTACTCATGATTCGGTGGGTGCTCGACCTTTTCCCCTCACTCGATAATACTGATTCTGCTAAAGCAGTGCGAACCGACAGCATGTTACCTGGTTGCCATAAGATGTGAAAGCCAAGGTATCATTCGAGGTGGTGCTAACGGAGACTGTGTGTTCCCTCCAGATCACGGTTCTTGATATCCCCTCCATATTGCGGGGGGATTTCTCATTCACTTCGATATGTGAATGTACCCTCTTGCATCTGCAACCTCAAGTGCACATCGCCTTGGGAGCTAGCGCCTCCAGTCACCGATGGCTCTCGTCCATAATTATCTCAAAATATCGAAGCTGGAGCAACTTCCCACTCCAAGACATCAACGCTCGATCTCTACGGACAAGGACCTCTCCCAATACAACCCTCGTTCAAAGTCCACTTTCGACCCGCCACCATGTCAGAATCCGGATCACCCTCCAAGAACGCCCTTCTCTCCGGAGGCACCCACTCTTCCCTCGCGCAGGAGTACATCGACCTGATCGCCCCCGAGCACGAGGCCCGCATGGCCGAGCCCCTCACCGCCGGTGACGAGGCCGTTAGAAGTACGTACCGACGCCAATCCCACCCCATTCCAGACTCCTGGCGCCTCAGCAGCGCTTCTTCCGTGTACCCAACCGAGACGTATCGCCAGTCAAAACAGACGTGGTCTCTCATCCAGCCTCTAGCCGTGATTCAGGAAGAGGAAATGAAGTCCCGGGAGGCTAACCAGGGGAACGCAGTGGACCCGGATCTCGACGAGGAAGCCCAGATCGGATCTCCAAGCAAGGCACCAACTCCTGACGGCAAGAAAGACCGCAGCATGCCCCGTAAGCTCACCAGGATCCTCTCATGGCGCCCACGCTCGCTAACCCTCGCCCATCAGCGCCTCTCGACCGCGCCTTCGTGGCGACGGGCGCTTCGGCGACGACGCTGGAGCAGTGCATGCAGCTTCAGTTCACCGACCGTCGCGACTGGCTTCGCGCGCTGCTGAACGTCATGCTCGAGGGTGACATGTTTGCGGCCGGCTTCGTGTTGGCTGAGTACCCGCTGGGGAACGGGGCGGATAAGTTCGCGGAGGATAAGATCGTGGAGTATGCGGCGGAAAAGGGGAAGGTGACGATTCGTCGGATGCTGACCCAGCTTGATGAGGGGGTTGATGTCGATGTGATCGAAGGAAAGTTGGCGAAAGCTAAGAGGGATTGAGCCACTATTCCTAGGGGCTTTGGGACTGGTCGAGCTGGAAGGTACTTGTGGCATCTCAGGTGACAAGGCATACGGCGTTCCTCTTGTGGGAATAGGTGTACCTGGCACCTCTGTCATATGTCGGAAGTATAAGGACCATCTTGCTTATAACAAAGGCTAGTTATGTAAGAAAAGACAGTGCAATCCTTTAGCTTTGTGCATCCTAAACTAGATCTTTTATTGTAGACAAACACGTACTTCGTGAAATACATATACATATCGAGATAAACGACTGCACGCCAGAGCCTTCTGCTCCTCCAGCAGCAAATGTTCCGTGGATAGGGGCACAAGCTACAGCCTACAGAAAATGGTAAGCGCGGCTCCTTACTATACCACAAAGCTTCAGAAACTCACCATCATAATCCTCATAAACCCCAATCCTAGAGCTAAGACTGACCCAAATTAAGCCCTGATCTTCAGACATCCCGTGCATATAACCACCTCCAGCCATTGCGTAAAACCGAGAAAGAGAGAAAAACTTTTGATAAACTAGCTAAGTATCTCGAAACCCACGCAAGACCAGGCCGGACGAGGGCCGATGTAAGGAAAGCAAGAAAGAAAAAGAAAAAGAAAAAGCAAGAATGACAAACACCCAAAACGCCGAAACTCCAAAACTCCAGAAAGGAAAACAATAAGAAAAAACAAAGGAAGGACAAAGGAAAGAAAAAAAAGAAAAGCTCCGTCAGAAACACCACGGCAGAACTGCTCTCGCTCCTCGCAAGGTCCTCCACGACCCCATCTCCCCCTCCAGAAAAAGAAGTATATATATATAACACCTCCACAACGACCCGCATCAGCAGAGACAGCAGAAGCGAAGGCGAAAAGAGGGAGAGGCCACGACGGCTCACTCAGCACGCACCAAACCAAGCACCGATGGGGCCGGAGAGCCTCTCGCAGAGCTGGAGGTGCGCGTGCGCGACCAGCCAGCTCCCGCGCTGCATCTCGCGACGGCCGTTGTAGCTCGTGTGCCGGTTGTTTTTCCAACGCCTGGAGAGGGGGAAGAGAGTCAGTGGGAGGGGTCTTTTTGAATGTCTTGATATATAGGGTTAAGGTGAGCCGGGAGGGTAAGGTGGGTTACTCACATCATGCTGAGCTCGCCGAGCTGGCTGAGCCGGAGGTGCTGCGGTGGTGGAGGAGGAGGAGGAGGAGGAGGAGAGCGGGCAGGCACGACGTTGCAGCCGTCGGCCTTCTTGAGGTATTTTGGTGACCGCGTCACCGTGTCGTCGGCGTCTTCGTCGTCGAAGCGGTGCTTGCCGAGGCAAGACACTACCGTCCAAGTCGGTTTCTTCGACGAGGACGCGACGACCGCTGCCGCGGGTGGGACGGGAGCATGCGTCGGGGTAGGCTGGAGGATATGTTAGAGGATGCAAGACCGGGTGGTTGGCGAAAGGACGTACGCTTGTCGCCTCTACCCCCTCCATCCGCATGCCCTTCTCTTCCAGCCTCTTCGCCCGCAACCTCGACGAGAGGACTTTGGCAATCAAGCCTTCATCATCCGTCAGCGCGAACATAAAGAACGCAGGCAGACAAGGCTCCGGCGAACGGAGACGGAGACGGAAGAAGCTTACCAAACACCCTCTGCGCCGTCGGCTTGTAGACCTTGGTCCCGGCCAAGTTGAGGAAGTTCAACTTGACCTGCACGCTCGCCTTCTTCGGCGTCTTGTTCGCCTTCACGTCCATCCGCGCGGCGGTGCTGATGGCGCGCAGCCGCTCCGGGCTGGCGCTGGGGATCATTGAGTAGACGGCCGGCAGCTTGACGACCTCCATCCGACGGGCGATGTCTCGGGCGACTTGCGCCGAACGACGGGCGGTGTACTTGAGTACGGCCATTTTATAAGATGAGAAGCTTCTGTGAGGGTTAGAAGATGCGTATGGAAAGTCGTCATTGCAGATGCAATCGTACCTGTTTGCTTGGGATGAAGTGACGTGTCGGTCGAAGAAAGCTGTTGCTGGCGACGCTGTTGGTCACGAAGGAAGACGGAAGCTGTTGGTAAAGGGAAGGAGGAAGAATTGCTCGTGGCTTTTCGAATGTCGTTCAGTCGTGCTGATTGTGCTTTTGGTGCTATCAACAAGACTGCTGTGAGGTGAAGAAGAAGGTCAAGCTTCAGCAACGACGGTTCGGCGGTTTTGAAGACGCGTGCCAAGAGATTCGTTTGCCTCATGGTGAAGGCAATGCAGCTTTTTGCGGACGTTGAGGCAGTCTGTCATGTTGAGGCAGTTGACATTCATATGGAAACCGTCGAGAAAATCGAGCCGGACGGCCTGCGCCCTCATCGCTTCAACGGCAACCAGATGGAAACCGCAGATAAAGGCAACTGAAATGTAAGAGAGTAGTTCCAATTTTATGACACGATTATAGATATATATAGACTGAAGATGAGGAATGACTTTAATAGGAGCCGTCTCCCCTTCCTTATATAACCGCAGGGACGGACACATAAGACTCTCGCAGAAAAGGAAAGGATGATATACCTTCCCAAGCAGAGCTGATGATAGAAGTGCTTGACGTTCAAGCAATACGACCGCAACGCACATAAGAACCCTCAAGAGAGGACGTGGAAGAAAAGCAAGGAAACATGATGACGACACAGGCCACGGACTCTAACGCTCAAGCAAACAGTGGCCTAGAAATTGAACGTATGACATCGGGGACAACACGGTCCCATAGGGAAGAATTCCATAAGTGAGAAAGAGATAGAGAGAGAGCGAAGACAGACAGACTAAGACGGACATGACCTATCATGACAACTGATCAAAAGAAGAAACCAAGCACAATACAACCTACCTCCCCCAGTATAACACCGCAGCTACGACGACGGCGACGACGACATCGCCAACAACCAAGTCACCCACAGAAGACCAAACGAAGAGAAAACCGAAAGACGACGAAATGCACACGGAACACGAACGACTCCCTCCCTCAAGACTAATCTACCTAAAGAGCAGAGATAACGGCTGCATGTGTGTGCCTCACCAAAAAGCACCATAGGTAGGGAGCAAGACTGGAAAAGTAAGAAGGTACACCTACCGTCGACGGCAAAGAAAGGGGAATGGCATGGAGTGTCGTCCGGTGGTGGCTGCCAAGAACCTGGAAAGCATGACCGCGGCGGATTGATGATGGTGGATGGCCTCAGGCACACTTCCACGCTCCCTCTTACATACGGAAATCATGGACTGTGACCAAGCAAAAACAAAAGCTGGGAACAACCATTCAACTTGAGCATGAAAATGACAGGTTGCGAGATAACTTGGGAGATCTTGGGATGCCGAACGTATGTTTCCACCTTTTTGTTCTCAGGCGAGAGGAAAAGGAAGAAAAAAATATGTAAAGAATGAGAAATGAATATGTAAGAAAGTTCCATGTCAGTAGCAACATGTCTTGCTCTGGTGCGCAGACAGGAACTGGAGCTGTCGATATCAACTCGTTGACCGATTGAGGATTGGATATTAGTAATTACTGATTAGGTATTACTGCGGTAAAACCTGTACTACGCACACTGTAGCTGCATCTGTAAGGCTGAGAACGGGCAATCAACGAACCATACAACCCACCCACCATCAAAAGCATTCATCTTCATCATCCCTCCCTACAAAGCCGCCGCCGCAACAACCCCGCCGGCCAGCGCCGCCATCGCTCCGAGACGCGCTGCAGCCGTCGGTCCCGCTCCGCTCGCCGAAGTCGACGAGCTGCTGCTTCCGGTGGTGGCCGCAGCCGTCGCGCTTCCCGTCTTCGAAGAGCGGGACACCGTGCTCTCACCCGAGTAGCTGGCCTGGGTGCTGAGGAAGGCGCCCGCAGCAGTGGTCCCCGCCGTCGTTCCGCTGGCCTGGGCGGATCCGCCGCTGGCCGCGGCCGTGGCGGTGGCTTCCGTCGCGCTGCCTGTTGAGTCATCGGTTAGTGGGCTGCTCTCACTCACAGATCCAGCTCAAGGGGAAGGACAGACCGGTGATCACGCCGGGACCCTGGGAGGAGCTAGCGGTGTAGTACAAGCTAACCGCCGTCTCGCTGGGGTAGAGATCGCTCAAGACGGTGCTGCCGGAGGTGGCCGGGGCGACGTCGGCCGCAACGCTGGAGAAGATGGCGGCGAACTCGGCGGTCGGGGTGCCCGTGCAGAGGGCCGCGCTGGCCGAGCTGAGGATGGCGGCGTACGTGTCGAGGTCGCGCTCGGTGCGGGCGCCGTGCACGTACAGGCAGCGCTGGCAGCCCTGCCAGTCGGCGAAGAAGGTGCTGGGCGCGTCGCAGAGGCACTCGGCCGAGGCCAGGTAGTCCAGCGGCTCCGTCCCGTTGGGGTAGCAGGCCGCTTCGATCGTCGTCACTGAGATGCAGGGCGGGATCGTGCTGCTGTCCGAGCCGCTGATGTCGGGCGAGCACACGCTGTTGATGTAGTCTGTCTCGTCGGAGCTGCTGCTGTCGTCGCGCGGGGAGAGCAGCAGGCCGGCGTGGGCGGCGCCGAGGAGCGCGCCGAGCAAGAGGGCGGTCCGAGGGGAAGGCATCGTGGGTGCGATCACTTCTGTATGTTGTTGTGGTGGTTTTCTTGTCGAGAGCGGACCGCTGGACAGAGAGAGAGAGCTGAGGGAGGAGTGGTACTGAAGGGAGGCGGGAGGATCGGATTTGAAGAAGTGCAAGACCGCTCTGACCTCTACAAAGCAGGCAGCAGCGACTCCCTCCGGGCCATCTCCTCCCAACAGCGGTGGATATAGAGCAGTCGGGCAGGAGCAACTTCGTATAAGGTGCCGTCCGGCTCAATCGGTCATCCCATTTCGGTCTAAGCCCGGCCTGACTGGGCGGGCCGCTAGGTCACTCTCCACGGTACAATGTGTCAGTAGAGCCGGGTGTGACTCGCCTGATGGCGGGCAGTTGGTTAGTACCGGAGCAGTACATACCTACCGAGGCAGGTAGCCGATGGAAAGGAGGTGATTTTAAGGAGCGCTAAGCTTCCAAGGTTAAGTGACGGGTCGTTAGACGCACGAGCGTGATTGGTCGGCCGGATCGTCGGCCGCGCTTTCGTTGGTGGGCCTTCCCGAGACGGACATGGTCTGATATATCGGTACCTGGGCTATATCCGATCACCATCGTTGGTGGATGGGAGACTGACATGTCAAAGCTAGGTACCGGTGAGATGGGAATTGGTCTCTGGGGACAAGACCTCATTCATCGCCAGTGAAAGATATATCTCACCCTTAAGGAGTATATTATATATACATAACCATGCAGTTTCCCAGCTGCAAAGCGAAGACGGAAGAGGATGTGCTCACCATCTACGGAAACCATGAAAACGCCGCGCAATGCTTCCAGCTTTTTTCTTTCTTCCCCCGACCCAGATACGCCGTGGAACGGAAGATAGCAAATGAGAAAAAAGAAAGCGACTCAAGTAGCCGAGCAGTAGAAATCAACATCAACCCTTCCGCGCAAACCGCGCCAACGCCGGCCCATACTCCTGCTCCATCTTCCGCCGCTTCTGCTCCTCCCGACTATTCTGCTGCTTCAGCGCCTCCTGCATGCGGACCTTCTTCTCATCAATAATATTCTTCTGGCCGCGCTTGCGGAGATGGCGACGAAGCGCGCTGTTCCGGCCGCGGCCACGATTCTTCAGCTTCTCCAGCTCCTCGCGCTCCGCCTTCTTCGCGTCGCGGTCGAGGTCCTTCTCCCGCTGCCGCTGCTCGTGCGAGGCCAGATCCAGGTTGCCGATGAAGTTCGGGTCCAGGCTGATCATCTCCGGCCGGAGCTTGTTGAGCAGCTGTCGCACCTCGGTTTCCTGGCGCTGCTTGACGGTTTCGTAGGGGTTCACTTCGAGGGCGTCGAAGTTGGGTTCGCCGGCGCCTGGGACGATGGCGGAGGCGAAGCCGGTGTCGTGGGAGATGCCGAGGATATCTTCGAATGGACACCACGAGACGCGCTCTACGTGCTGGCCTTCGCCGCCCCAGGACATGTATGGGCTTTGCTGTTTGGGTTGTGCGTCGATTTGTTGGTCGGCGAGGGATTTGTCGAAGAGGTTGCGCCAGACGCTGACTTGGGTTCCCCATCCGACGGCAACGGCGTCGCGGTCGGAAACGGCGAGCGATGAAGCGGGCTGGCGCAGGAAGTAGTTGTGGACGGGCTTGAAATTCCGGATGTCCCAGACGCTCATCTGTTTGTCCTGGCCAGCGGTGACCATGTAGTGTCCGCTGCGGTCCATCGAGATCGCTCGGACCGGGCCGCGATGGGCTTGGATCTTGACGAGAGGGGTGGATGAGTTGGGGGACCAGAGAGTGACAAGACCTTTTTGGTGGCCAAGGTGGAGGATCGCATTATACGGGTTTTGAGCCAGCGCGGTCGGCGTGCCGAGGTGGGAGGCGAGTTCGGCGACAGTTTGGCCAGTGGACGTGTCGGTGTATTTGAGGTAGCCTGAGTTGCCCTAGAGCGTGTTAGATTGGTCGGATGTCCGAAGAGGTTGTGGGTTCGCCTTACCGCAGAAGCTAAGAGGAAATGGTACGGAAGAAACTCCAGGAATAGAGGCTCGATGTGGTTCGGCAACCTGTGTATCTCCACGCCGTCACGAGCATAGATGTAGACGTACTTCTTCTGGGCGACGGCGAAGGTCTGGTTATTGTGCAGCCATGCGACATCCCTCACGGTCTCCTTCAGCTGCAGCTCGCAACCCAGCTTGCCTTCTCTCCACTCCATGCACGCCACATGCCCTTTCCTTCCGCCCAACAGCAAATCGCGGCCGTTGCGCGAGTAGCGATGCACATACGGGCCCAGGCCATCATTCAGCCGCAGCTCGAACCCCTTCTTCGCCGTCTCCACGCCCACATTGCTGACGATCTCGTCCTGGCGCACCTTGTACGTCCGCTCCAACGGGCCTTCGGGCTCCAGGTAGCCGCTCTCATGCTCCAGCAGGATCTCCGCATCCTTAGCGCGTTCCGCCGCGGTCTGGTATTTGCGCTCGAGGCTGCGCAGGTTCGCGCGCAGCTTCTTGTCCTTGATCGACTTGGTCTTGATCCGCTCGCCGCGGCCGTAGGTGCGCACGGCGGCCTCGGTGTGCTCCTTGCGGATCAGCTCGGTCGGGTCCGCAGCGGTCGGGGCGCTGGCCTTCTTGCGTGATGCTGTGGGAGCGGTTGCGACTTCCATGGTGGCGGTGGAGGGGGCGTCCGAGGAACTGGTGGATGCTGGACTGCAACTGTCCTCTGGACGACGGCGATGTTCAGCGGCAGCGGGCTCGAAAAATCTCGTTGGTCCGAGCGTAGGGCTGGGGGCGGTGGATGGACTGGAACGGACAGGGTCCGCCGGACTGCCATGGTCTTGGCGGGCACACCGCAGTCGATCAGCACTTCACTTCTACCCTTGACCGTCACCGTTCACCTCGTCGTCGGAGTGAGGATATCTATCGCCATCTCTACTGTGTATCTATACGGCACATCCACGCATGCTATGGCCTCCGATTGAATCTTCCGCTCGTCTTACCCGTACAATGCTTCTCCGGATGTGACTCAATTGCCTTTCACAAGCTCCATCTCTCTGTCTGTGGGCGGTCTAGTGTAGTCTAATTAGTTATACGTTTCTTCATAGTCTGCTCCTTTCTCCGCTACTCGTCTATATATTCGCACGTATGGCTATTTCATCGTCAATGTTGTCTTTGCGTCGTCCGTTTCGCTTCTTTCTTAGTCTTTTTTTCCCTTGTCCTAAGCAGGTTGCTCCTCCATTTCGCTTCAGTCTGCCCGGATCTTGTAATTGCCGTAATGGACAAGTCTTTCGTATGCTTCTCTTGACCATGTTCCACCAAATGGCCCGTCTGCGGCAGAGTGTTGAGCATAGACTGGCTTCCTCCCCTGTGATACTCAAGTCGTTGTCCCTTCGCTCTTCAAGTTTTCTCGTCAGGATGTCAGGTATTTGTGCGCATATTCTCGATTTTATCTCCTCTAGAATGCTCTGCAGTCTGCTACTGCTATCTTCTATCTCTTGTCAATGCGATTCACAGTCTTATAATTGCGTTCTCTGCGCTTACGTGTGCCTCTCTTGATAGGTAAATTTCGCGTATTAAGCACTATTTCGCACCTTCATCTTTACGTTGGTTCTATCGCATCTCAAGTCTTCTTACGTCATTCCCTTTCCATTCAGTGCAGCCCAATTCAAAATCGCATGCCAGAAGCCCTTCTGCAAAACGTCCATTCAGTTGCAAAGCCCCACTTTTCTTCTTCAACTGCAGAATACTGTCAGTCTGCATTGCCTGCATTGCCTGGACTGCCTGAACTGTCTCGATTGCCTATACTGCCTGACTTCTCAAGAGACTATCTATATAAACCTCCCCAAGCCAACACCAGCTTCTTCCTTCCTTCCTCTCTCAACCAACCTCACCGCAAACCGAATCCCTCAATCATCCACAAGCATACCATCATTCCAACCACCACCGTCATCACCACCACCACCACCAACCAACCAAGAAACCCCCCGTCACCACCATGCCAACTATCACCACAACCGACCTGCAGCACGCCCTCCTCAAAGCGCACCTCCCCCAGCGCCTCATCTCCCGTCGCGCCGCCCAAAACTTCGCCGGCCCCTACCTCGCGCCCCTCAAAGGCCGCATGAACATCGTCACACATGCTTTCGGCCGGGCAGGCATCCACAAGCCTTCGCCATTACGTACGTCCCTTCCCCCCTCTTATCCACCGCCTCAGCCTCTTTTTCTAACATCCTCCCAGCTCGTCGCGCGCCCCTGCCTCCTACGCCCCCAACCATAGACGCTGATGGAGATGTGGTGATGCGGGATGCGCCGCCGTTTTGGGCGGCGTGCGCGCTGCTGCGGCCGAGGGTGGTGGAGGTGATGCCTCCGTCCCCGCTGCTGTTGCGGCGGGATGGGGATGTGGTTATGTGGGATGCGGATTGAGGCTGCCTGAGGCATATGTGTCGTTCTCCTTAGGACGTCGATGCGGGGATTTGGGCAGATAGAGAGGGGGAGGGGTGTGGGTGAAGGATGATGGGTGGATGTGCGTGGGATACGCGTGCTGGGCTGCGGTGTTGGGTAGGGTGGCGGCGGGGTGGGGGTGGGGATGGCGATGGTGGAAGGAAGGAGGGTGGGGGGAGGAGGAAGCTGTCAACTGCCAGGGACCTATATTGGCTCGTTCCGCTCCACGCCTTGAGAGCATCACGATGAAAGCGATGAGAAGAAGCAGAAAGAGAAGGAGAGAAGATTTGCTGGTGGCGCGACTAGCCACCCGACGACGGAGAGGAAGAGGTGGGAAAGGAGGAGGTGGAGGGGTGGAAGATAGGTACACATCTGCAGAACCCGATTTCTCTTTTTGTCTCTTTCAGCCCTTCTGATAAGGGGAAGGAAGAGCAGGGTCAACATCATAACATCAAAAGTTTTTGCCTTTTTTCTCTTTCATCAGCCTGGGAGTTATATGGTGATATATTTATTTAGCACATCTCTCGATCAGAGAGTAAGACTATCGGAGAGCAACACACATACACCATAATATACACTCAAACATACACATCCCCCCAACCCCCCTAACCTTCCCTCCCCCTCCTCGCCCTCTCCCCCAACCGCACACTCCGCATGCTCCTGCGCGGGCGCGTCTTCCGCTCATTCCGGGGCTTCGGCTTCGGCCCCCCCAAAAAGCTCGCGCCCATCGGCCGCCGCACCGCCACGAACCGGCCGTCGGGGGAGTAGACCTCGATTTCCGGGTACGGCAGGGAGGACAGGGGCGCGGGGACGAGGTGGAAGGGGCGGAAGAGGGTTTTCGACTGCTCGTCCTTGGCGGTGGAGGAAGGTGGGGAGGGGGGTTTTTCTGTTTCGGCGAGGTTTTCTTCTTCTTTTGCGACGTCGTTCGGCTGAGGTTCGTCATCCTCGGCGGGAGGAGGCTGCGCGGCCAAGCGCGCGCTCATCTCGACGCGCCTGCGACGCACCTGCGCCTGGACCTCGACCCAGCCGACGCCCTCGATAAGGATGTCGGCGGCGTAGACGACGAAGGGGAGCTGGCTGGTGCGGAGCTTGACGGCGGCCGGGTCGGTCAGGGGACCCGCGGCGCGCTTGGTGATGTCCCACTTGAGGGGAAACCGGCCGGCGAGGGCCATGCGCGCGCCGGTCTCCGGGGTCGCGATGGTGTCGATGGCGGTGGGGCGGGTGCCGGTGGTGATGCCGATGGCTTTTTCGGTGCTGGTGATGTGGGATTTGATGGGGGTGAAGGCGTGGGCGATGAAGATCTGGTCCGGGGTGGCCGGGGTGAGGCGGATGAGGTTGCCGCCCAGCAGGAGGGATTGGGTGGGTTTGAGGACGTCTTTGGTCGGGGTGATGCGCGATTTCATGACGAGGCTGGCGCGGTGCTCTGGGAGGACGAATTGGTCGAGATCGCTGCGCGCGATGCCGGGGAGGTCGATGAGCTCGCCTTTGCCGTTGCCGAAGGGCACGCGGATGGGGGAGGCGGTGGTGCCGGGGAGGGAGGAGACGATCGGTAGGACGGGATACGGTGTGGCGGGCTGCGGAGGCGGGAGGAGGGAGTCCTCGGAGAAGAGGTCTTCGGGATACTTGTCCGGTTCTTCTTCGGAAACTGGAGGTTGGGTTCGAGCGTTTGAAGCAGCGAGGAGCTCCTCCATCGGATCGAGCTTTTTGTTCTCCTTGAGCGCGGCGTTACCGGCTTCCGCCCGCAGGCGATCGATGTTGACATCGGTGTCGGTGCGCCCTTTGGGGAACACAACATTGAAGAGGTTACTCTTGCCGACGTTGACCTTACCCACCATCCAACCAGCCCCTCCTCGTTCCCAGATGGCGTCCTTGACCTCCTTTGTCCACCAGCCTCGCTTGGCACTGACGAGCCGGACGTTGCCCAACCGCAGGTTCTTGCCGGTGGCGCCCAGCGCGTCCCGCAACACGTCCTGCATGTACGGCATGAGACTGTCCACTTGGTCCTTCATCGGTGCCAGCAGGTCCGAGCGCGTTATGATGAAGCTGACGTCGGCCACCCGTCCGTGCTGCCATCGGAGATGCTTCGAACGCCGGTTCTGGGTCCGCATCTTGGGGAGTTCCAGCGCTCTTTGGAGCTGGGGTATAAGAGACATGGGGAAGTCAACGGCGTCGACGACATGATATATGTGGTTATGCTTGTACGGCGACTCCTCTATAATTGCTTGTATTGATTCGATGGAAGGGTGGAAGATGGGAACACCTCGCGAGTGATTCAGGAGGTTGTGACAGCGCTCGCACGTTGGGGGCTGGTACCCTGTAGAGGGCGGCGGAGGGTCTCTTGAGAGTCAGTGGAGGTGTCTCTCTTTCAGCAGCTGCCGGGGGAGACATACTGGTCTCGGTATCCTTCAAACCCATCTTCTCAAGCAGCTCCGGGTCTGCCTGTTGGATGACCTTGGTGAACACGTCTTTCTCTGCCTTCAGCGGGCTCTCCTTCGTCTTGCCCGTCAGGTATGATTTCACTGCCCCTCGGCGGACATCATAGTAGCCAGCGGCCTCTTGGTCGATGATTTGCGTAGGTGCGCCACATCCCGGACATGTGACAGGGAGCAGTGGTAGCTCCGAGTTGGGGACGGCATGTTCGGTCAGACTACTATGCGGCTCGGAGGACAGCGTCGCGGCCTTGCTATCCAGGCGTCTCGGAGAAGTGTGGAGGCATCTGTACAGCGGTCGTCTTTGCCGGGTCGAGGCCGGTGGAGGTGCGGCATGGAGTGGTCGGAGGAGGGCAGGACAGACAAAGGTGGTGGAGGAGGTCTGGGAGAGTGATCGCTCGTGCTGGACCTGGCGCCCGACGCTCCGGAGAGCCCTGCGCATGGTGTGGGTGAGTGCGGTGAGGTGAGGATGGGTATCACAACATGTGCCGGTCACGTACAGTAAGGTACATCAGATAGAAATTATTCCTTGCATGAGTAAGTTTATGCCTGAGGCGTAAAGATCCTGTGTCAGAGCACCCCGTCGGTTGCCGATCGGGCGGCTTACCTAAGGTAGGGTTTGCGAGCTCGGACAGCTTCCTCCCGGTTTCTTCCTTGATCGCGCGTATATCATCGGAAGCTTGAGGAAGCTCGAGCTCCCAGCTAACCCATCGAGCACCGCAACTTCCATCTCCCCGAGAAGAAATTTTCATTTTTTCCTCCTGTTGCGGTCTTTGTCGGATTTTGGTCGGCGGTATTGAGGAGTTTGATAGCTCCAAGTGGAAATCCATGTACCTACGATTGCTTCAGCGAGTATGAAAAATGTTTATAGCACCTAGGCGAGGTCGAACACTGACTGAATTCTTTCCTTCTGTTCCGCCTAGCAACGACACCTCGGCAAAATTCACTCTTCACCTCTGCACGGCAGCTTCCGTCTTGTGGAGGTCGGGGAAAAGTGGACTCCACCAGTGCATCGCTCGAACACGGACGCTTCCCTGGCCTGTCCACCTCGCTCGTCAGTTCCGTCGTCACTCTTCGAGCTCCACCATTCCCCGGATTCCCTCCCATCTCACCTGATTTCCCCGACCTTTGATCATTGCTTTTGCCATTGATCTCTACTTCTCGAACCTCTTCCCTTCCTCTTTCCTCCATCCACATCGTCGCCATGCTGTCCTCCTCGAGAGTCGCCGTGCGCCAGGCTGTCTCCAAGCAGTTCTCCCTCGCAGCCGCCGCCAGAAGGACCGTCTCGGTCTGGGCCAAGGTTCCCCAGGGTCCTCCTGTGAGTCAAGCACGAGCCGCGTGAAGCTATCCTCCACCCCATTGCTGACCGAACACAGGATGTATGTCCCTTCTCCCCCGTCTAATCAGTTGATCGAGAACGATGCTCACGGTGATGCCTCACTTGTAGGCGATCTTGGGTAAGACGCACATTCCGTATATACTACTCTGACTACCTTGCTGATCATCCGACAGGTATCACCGAAGCTTTCAAGGCCGATCCCAACCCCGAGAAGATCAACCTCGGTACGTTGCGACAACCCCGTTTCGCACGCGTCGCTCCGTCGCAGCATCTAATCGAGCTCAGGCGTTGGCGCATACCGTGATGACCAGGGCAAGCCTTACGTGCTGCCGTCCGTGCGGGAGGCGGAGAAGAGGGTGGTGAAGGACGAACTGGACAAGGAATACGCCGGCATCACCGGTATCCCTGCATTCACCAAGGCTGCTGCACTCCTGGCCTACGGTCCGGAGTCCGCTCCGGTGAAAGAAGACCGCGTTGCCATCACCCAGTCGATTTCCGGTACCGGTGCTCTGCGAATTGGTGGTGCCTTCCTCGAGCGCCACTACCCCGGTGACAAGACGATCTACATCCCCACGCCCAGCTGGGCAAACCACAACGCCGTCTTCCAGGACTCGGGATTGAAGGTCCAGAAGTACCGCTACTACAACAAGGACACCATCGGCCTCGACTTCGAGGGCATGGTGGCCGACATCAAGGCCATGCCCAAGGGCAGCATCGTCTTGCTCCACGCCTGCGCACACAACCCCACCGGTGTCGACCCGACGCCGGAGCAGTGGAAGGAGATCGCCCAGGCCGTCAAGGACGGCGAGCACTACCCCTTCTTCGACATGGCCTACCAGGGCTTCGCCAGCGGCGACACCAACAAGGACGCCTTCGCCGTCCGGCACTTCATCAGCGAGGGTCTGCGCCCGTGTCTCGCGCAGAGCTTCGCCAAGAACATGGTACGTTCTCCCCGTTCGCTGCACGCTTGATCTCTCTCTAACCAACCGACCCCACGCACCCAGGGTCTCTACGGCGAACGCGTCGGCGCCTTCTCGATCGTCTGCGAGTCGGCGGAGGAGAAGAAGCGGGTGGACTCGCAGATCAAGATCCTCGTCCGGCCGTTCTACTCGAACCCGCCCGTGCACGGCGCCCGGCTCGCGTCCGAGATCCTCAACGACCCCGCCTTGAACCGGCAGTGGCTGGGCGAGGTGAAGGGTATGGCGGACCGCATCATCACAATGCGTGCGTTGCTGAAGGAGAATTTGGAGAAGCTGGGGAGCGCGCATGATTGGAGCCATATCACCTCGCAGATTGGCATGTTTGCGTATACTGGCTTGACGCCGGAGCAGATGGATGTTTTGGCGAAGGAGGTATGTTTTCTTCTTGCCGTTTCCTGGCAAGCCCTTTTGGGAAGTTGAAGATTGGGGTTGGTTTTGCTAACATTTACCACTTCTGTAGCACTCCGTCTACGCCACCAAGGACGGCCGTATCTCCGTGGCTGGCATCACGTCTGGCAACGTCAAGCGCCTTGCTGAGGCCATCTACAAGGTCAAGGGTTAAAGAGGGACGATGAGGTGAGGGAGGTTTCTGTCAAGTCGGACGTTGGGTGGAACACGTGCGGAAGAGCGAGTAGTGTTGCTGCATAGGAGGTTCTTCTTCTTTTGTTCTTTCGGTAGAAGCATGAAAAATCAACTGTTTCTTTTTCCTTCTTCTCTTTCCTTCTCGCGCTCTTGCTCTTGCTATTATGTGTGTGTACATTGGAGTGTATATGTGTGTGTGTCTACCGGAAAGTTATAGATTTAGTTCCCCCGCCCTCGCCGTCACTGACGCGGGAGATTACTCCGACCAATCGATCGGCACGGTGGGTGGGTGGGTCCCCACCTACACCGACCGGTGTGCAAGGCGAGGGCTGTCGGTTGCTGATCCCTCTTCTTTGGACTTTGGGCATCGCTGTCGCTGTCGGGGGAGGAGGTTGGTGGGTGAAGATGGGGGTGATGGAAGAGGCACAGAGGCAGGAGAGGTTTTTTTTTTTTTTTTTTTTTTTTTTTTTTCTTTTCTTTTTTAAATCTCGATCACCACCGGCACATGTCTTTGAGGTGGTTATGAAGATCGGCCGTTTACCGTTGGATTCCCTTCGTTAAAAAGCTGCTTTGCTTTGACGGCCCGGGGGTCGTGATAGGTTGTATTTCATCATCATCATTCACCCTGATCGTCGCTATTATATACCAGCCACCCAGACTTGCGGCCTGAGTGCAGCCTGAGAGCGACCTGACCGCCCATCCCCCCCACCTTCGCTCCCCTTTTCGCTGGGAAACCGCATCTTTGTAGGCGTATGTACTGTACTCGTGCGCGCGACGTCTTCCCTAGCTAGAGCAACCTGTTCGGTCTTCCTCGCAGTACTTGATTCAATTCAGCTCATACCTCCCGTCGTGACAGCGTCTTCGTCGTCGCTGTCGCCGTCGGCTACTCACACCTCTCTTCGGCTAGCGGCGTACCATCCATCCATTTACCCCTCCATCCTCCATCCTCCATCCTGCGTAACACCCGTTGGTGGTGGGGCCCGCGGCTGGAGCGACCAGTGCAGCTTTTTTTTTCTTCTTTTCAGCCGAAGGGTTTGTGTGTGCCCCCGCGGCAAGTCACATCAGCGCTTTTTCGCTTTTTTTTTTGCTTCTCGAACACCCGCTAGGAGTTAGGTTCTTCGTAGGTGGTTTGGGTGTGTGGTGTGCCCGTCCGTTGGTTGGTGTTGGTGTTGGGCGAAGGACAGGACAGGTCAGGACAGGTCAACCTCTCCCCTTCCCCTCCCCCTCCCGCCTCCCACCCACCTGCACTGCTTGTTACCCGCCGGCCCTTTCTCCCACCCTCCCCTTCTCGACCGACCGACCGACCCCGTCCGCTGTGTCCATCCGTCCCGTTTTCGACAGCCCTACCCGTTGCTGGCGTTTTTTTTTCCCTCGGGGCTGCTCTCCCTGCAGATACTACCCCGAAAGCCTGTTTGATTTCCCCCACCCACCTACCTGCCCCTCTTCACTTCCATCTCTCCCATACTTTCTTCTCCACCTACCCAACCCCCTCGCACGCCGAGCAGAGTAGTAGTATCCTTACGACGGCCCCGATCGTTCCAGCTCTTCCATCCATCCATCCATCCTTCCTCCATACCTACTCTACCTACCAAACACCCTTCTTCTTCGACTCGACTCGACCCTACCGTACCGACCGACCGACCGACCGACCACCGTTCGCGCCCCGCAACGTGAAGAAGAAAAAAACCTCACACCACAACCCCCGACTACCTACATACACAACCGATCAGACAACAACATCATCAACAACATCATGCCCGGCCGCGAAGAGGACAAGGTACATACAAGACACGGGGGTGATGGGAGGACAACAACAACAACGGTCAACGCTGACTTGACTCCTTCTTTCCGACAACAGCAGAGCGAGACCGGCTCGACCGGCCTGCCGGCCGACCTCGGCGACAGCATCGACTACGCGACCTTCGAGCAGATCCTCGAGATGGATGACGATGAGGAGGAGCGCGAGTTCAGCAAGAGCATCGTGTATGACTTCTTCACGCAGGCGGAGAGCACGTTTACCAAGATGGATACTAGCATGTATGTTTTCCCTTTCATCCATCTCCCTACCGACGGTGTAGAAGCAGACACCCCCCTCCCACCCATCCAACACCACAGACCCAATAGAGACACAAAATGGTCACTAACCAAACCCCCCCTCCCTCCACACAGCAAAGAAAAAGACCTCGCCCAACTCTCCTCGCTGGGCCACTTCCTCAAGGGCTCGTCGGCCACGCTCGGGCTGACGAAGGTGAAGGACAGCTGCGAGAAGATCCAGCACTTCGGCGCGCGCAAGGACGAGACGGGCACCAAGGACGAGCCGGACGACGACAAGAGCCTGGACCGCCTCCGCACCACCATCGCCCAGGCCAAGCAGGAGTTTCGCGACGTGGAGAAGGTGCTGAGGCGGTTTTATCGGGATGAGGCGTGAGTGGGGTTGTCGATGTGGGTTGAGGGGTTGGAGCAGGAGGAGGATGATGACGGTGGGGGTGGGATCTGGATATTGTGCTCTACTCTTGCTTGCTTTCTGTCTCGGGTAGCGGTAGCTTACCCTTGATGATAGGAGGGGAAGGGTAGTGGTGGTGGTGGGGTGGCCTTTTTCTTCCCCCTTCCTTTTTCCCTTGTTTTTCTTTTTTTTTCCCTCGTGCTGCTCTATCAGCCTCACTGTACTGTTTCTCTCTTTTTTTTTTCTCACCTTTTTCCTTTCATCCTTTGCTTTTTGTTGGGTTTCTTTCCTTTTTTTTGCTTTCTTGAAAAGAAATTGACTTTGTATTTTTTTGGAGCATGATGATGGTTGAAAGAAAGCAAGAAGAAGATGATGTTGATGAAGAGAAAGAGAGTGAGTAGACAGTTCAGTGTGATGTGTGTGTCTTTTGCTCGCCCTCTTGTGGTAGGGGTTCGTTATATCAATTGAGAGCAAGGGTAGATGGGGAGGAAAGGAGGATGGAGGACTTCGAAGGAAGCAGAGGAGATAGGGTCTAGAATCTCGCTGTTGCTGTCGCCGCTGGTGCGGATGCAAGTTCATGGGAATGATGTCCGATAGGATCGGATGGATGGAGAATGCATTTCACTATCTATCTAGGTTCCTCCTGTAGAGAAAGAGAGAGAAATCGACTTCATGCTTGCTCTTCCCTTTTTTTTCTCTTCATCCCTGTTTCTTTCTGTTTTTGCTCCTCTTTTGTTGCTCCCCGTTCTCACCAATCGTGATATGCTTGGCATGGGCATGTGGATGTGACGCCCGGCCCAGCCATTTCTCCGCCAAGGCACCGCCCAGGCCGTCGGGGGGTCCCGCGCCGACCTGCCGACCTCTCATCGCCGGCCGGCTGTCATTCTTTCTGTGAAGATACTGGTACTGGTACTAGGAGGAGTATTCAATCTCAACGACTTCACGGGGGAAACACGAGGAGGGCGCCTGGCCAAAACAACACGAACCCAGACCATACCTACTGCGCATCGCATCGCACTGCTGCACACACGAAAAATCGACCTACCTGATTTTACCCACCGCTCGCTCGCTCGCTCCGCTCAACCCTCGATCCTCGACCTTTCACACATACCACTTCCACACGGCTTCCTCTCTGTCCGTCTCTCCTCGCCTCCGACGATATTCTCCTTCCTCCTCCACCATCACCACCACCGCCGTAGCCGTCGCCGCCTTCTCCATATTTGAGAGCGCCAAGAGGAAAAAGGAATATTTAGAAGAATACAGGACAGTACATGTCGACGCCGAGCACGAGGATGCCGTCAATCTTACAGCGTATGCGGGTTATGAGGACGGTACGTTGTCTTTACCCCCCCCTTCTCTCACTTTCTCCCTGTGTGTAGCAGTAAGCTAACGTCCATGTAGAAGGTATATACTCCCTATTTTTTCCCGGGTGGCTTTTTTTTCTTTTTGTCTGGATGGAAGAGGCGTATACGGCGTTCGATGATGTGTGCTGATTGATACTGCTGTCGTTCGGGCGAGATAGATCCTCAAGTTGCGCGTGGGACCCGGGGCCGCGGTGCTGCCCAAGGAGGTGCAGAAGTTGCGGATGGATTTCGGGGCCAAGGTTGATCATGGGAATGCGGGGGCGAGGTGAGTTTCGACCTGTTGAGAGGGCGAGGAGGATCAGGATCCTTGATGGTGTGGTTGGAATATTTTGCTGACATTTCTTTTCTTCTCCTTTCTTTTTCCTTCCTTTGGCTAGGCATTTCTGGCGCGAGATCCTTCCTCGACTCAAGTACCGCAACCCGGGCGTACGCATGGTCGTCCAACGCTACGGCGAACCGGACCCGGAGAAGCCGTCTCAGCTCACGATCACGTGGGCGCCTCGAACCGGCCCAGCAGCCCAGCAGCAGCAGCAGCAGAACAACAACAACAACAGCACCGACACCACCACCGCCTCGTCCCCCGAGGCCTCTGCCGCCGCGGCCGCCGCCGACCCACCCGTGACCACGACCGGCCGCACGACAATCATCGACATGCGACACCGGACGCCGGAGCAGATCCTGGAGGACCTGGTGCGGGCGACCGGGGCGGAGCCGATCCCGCCCACGCCCGAGGACGTGGCCGAGGCGCGCGAGCTGGAGGAGCTGGCGGAGCGGAGCCGGCGGGACGCGGAGCTGTCCCGCCAGGTGCGCGCGCAGAAGCGGAAGGAGGCGGAGATGCTGAAGCAGGCCAGGGGGATGGTGTAGATGAGATGTTTGGTGGAGGGGGGCTTGTGGGTGGGGGAGTGGTTTTTCTTTTTTGCGGTTTGATGGGTGGGTGAAAGATGGGGATGAAAAAGATGGATGGGATGGGATGGGATGGGATGCGTTTTCCTGCGCCGTGTGGCTGGCGGGTGGTCAATGTATTTTTACCGCGTGTATGCCTTCTTCTGTCGCTTTTTTGGCCTTTTTGGTCTGCTTCTCTGCCTTCCATCCCCTGCTTCATCATTTTCCCTACTGATTCGAATGCCCTTCGCCATCATCATCATCATCATCATCATCATCATCATCCTCCTCCTCCCTCCTCTCCCTCCGACAAACCACAAAACTCCCCCACCCGGCTCCCGCAAGGATCTGCACCACCTCCCTGCCCCGGAAATCCCGCACCTCTGTCCATTCGGGTACAAACTCCGCCGGCTCCTCCAGACCAAGGCCCAGGCCAAGACCCAACTCCCCATGCCCCCCGGCGCCGGCGGCGTAGATGCGCGTCTCCCTCTTGTCTCGTCGTTCGTCCTCCTCCTCCTTGCCTTCTTCGTCCTCCTCCTCCTCCTTGCCTTCTTCGTCCTCCTCCTCCTTGCCTTCTTCGTCCTCCTCGTCCTCGTCCTTCCTGTCCCCGTGCCCGTGCTCGTCCTGCTCCTCCGCTTCCGCGTCATCGTCCTGGCGGATGGGAACGGAAGCAAGAAGCAGCACGTGCCCTCCACCACCGGCTTCCCCGCCGCCGACGGTGGCGGCGAGGATGTCGGCTTCGGCGGTGTTGGCGCCGTCCCCGTCGGGGGAGGGGGGGAGGCGGATGAGGTGGATTTCCTCCTCGTCTTCTTCGTCGGAGTCGGAGTCGGTGGAGTCGGTGTCGTGGTCGGTGGCGGTGTCCCGAAGCGGCCGCGACGCCCTCCGGCGGGGTACCAAATCCGCAATCACCCTCCCTTCTCGCCCTGCCCCTGCCCCTCCTCCTCCCCCTTCCTCAAAAGGAAGGAGCCCCCCCGCCGCCGACGGCGCCGCACACCCCCACGCATACGCCGCCCCCGCGGTCGCATCGAGGACGAGCGCGAGATGGGGGCCCCCTGCGAGGGGAGCGAGGTGGGTTATGCGTGTTTCCCCGTCATCGGGGCCGCCAGAGGAGTAGGAGGAGGTAAAGGAGGGGTATGTGTCTGGGGCCAGGGAGGGGACGGGACGGAAGGATTCTGGCTCCTCGGGCGGGCGGCCGAGGAGGGATGGGTAGCGTGGGTCGATGGGGGAGGCGGTGTGGAGGGTTTGTTTTGTTTTTGTTTCTGAGCTGGTGTGGCTGTGCAGGAGGATGCTGGTGGCGGTGGTGGTGAGGGTATGGGTGTTGTGGTGTAGGTTGGGGGGAAGGGGGGTGCTGATGTATGGTGCTGGGTTGGAGGGCTGGGGGGAGAGGTACCAGGTTGTGAAGGTGGGGAAGGAGGGGAAGGTGAGGAGGGCTGGGGTGGGGGCGGAGGGGGTGGGGAGGGGAAGGATGTGCAGGGCGCCTGTTGGGGTGGTGAGGATGTGGGAGAGTGGGGGGGAGGTGGGGGAGTGTGCGGGGAGCAGGGCGAAGGAGGGGGAGCGCGGACGGGAGGTCGGTTGGAGGAGGTAGAGGGAGTGGGGGCGCAGGGGGGAGTGCGGGGTGGGTGGGAGCGGTGGGAGGAGGGTGGAGGGAGAGGGTGGGGAGGAGCGGGAGCGGAAGGTGGGTTGGGGTTGCTGCGCGGGTTCGGCGGTGGTGAGGCAGCCGAGGAAGCGGTCGTGCGTGCCGAAGAAGGAGGTGAAGGCGGTGGAGGGGTCGAGGTGGTCCGGGTAGGCGACCAGGTTGTTTTGCCGTTGGCTGGCTCGGTGGCCGAGGAGGTGGAGGCGGTCGTCTACGAGGACTGGGGGGGTGGTTAGCTGAGTTGGGGTAGAATTGTGAATCCGTGATGCTCATGTGGGTGAATGGATGTGATTTCTCCGCCGACGAATACTCACCCAGCGTTTCTGACCAGCCGGCCCAGAGAACTTGGATTCGTTCGGCGGAGGCGACCTTTTGGAAGGTGTGGAAGTCTTCCGGACTGTCCGGGGCATCGCCGAGCGAGGCGAAGTGGAGTTGGTGGTGGCCGTTGAAGCCGGCGGCGTAGAGTTCCATGGAGGTGAGGTTATAGTGTTGCCCCGGTATGTGTCGGTCTGTAGTTGATAGACGGGTAGGTAATGGTCGAAGGTGAATGGGTGTATGACCGTAGAGACGTGGATGTCGCAGTTATGGACGGACTGGTGGATCGTCTAAGATACTATAGATCGACTGAAAGAAAGTGAATGATGTGGAAAAGAGTGAGAAGAGAGAGAAGTAGAAGACACCAAGGAAATGTGATGAATCGATTTTCCCATATATAAATATGTCGACTGCGCGTAATATATGCAATGCAATGCAATGCAGCCACGGCACGGCAGACCAGGTTCTCTGCCGACAATCAAAAGTTCCTCCTGCAAGGGGCCGTGAGGTGTAAATTCGATCGGTAGTCCTGCCTGAGGCTGTGAGGTCGTTCCGTCAGGCTGGAGTGTGTGCATGCCTAAGGTATCAAGAACAAGGATGTCTAGCGTCCCGCCCGTCATGTTTACAACCTGCCCGATCCGGACTTTGCACGGCATCACCGTCCTCATCTCTCTCCATGAAGAACGATCCGTATATCATATACCATCGATTCAGTTCTGAGGACTTTTCGTTTCGACGATGCTCCCACCACTTGATCCCGCCGTGCTGTCGCAGAACCCCCGCTTCGAGGCTCTGTACCGCGACCTCACTACCAATAAGCTTAACTTGGATGGCTCGACGAGGAATTTGAAGCGGCAGAGGCAGGATGAGGAGGTTGAGAAGGTGAGGTTTTCTCACTCTTTTATGGTCTCTTTCAGCGTTCTCCGTCTTGAATCACTTTTCTTTCCGGTCATGCTCCGCTTCTTCGTCTTCTTTTCATCTGTATCTTCATCTACTTCCCCTTGTACCTCCCTCACAACACCATCTAAACAAAACCCAACCTCCCTTCACACTCACTCACTCACTCACTCACTCACTAACAACCCCCCAGAAACTCACCACCCTCCGCACCCAAACCGCGCGGGCTCAAATCCTCCAGCAAACCCTCCACGCCCTCACACTAAGCTCAACAACCCAACTCCCACGCGACGTACGTCACGCACACCTCCCCCCCCAGATCCAACACCCACCTAACCCCCACCCAGCTCATCGAAGTCCTCACCCTCATCCACTCCCTCCTCGCCGGCCACATCCCCCCGCAAGACCGGGAGGTGCTGGACGGGGACGTGGGGTTTTTCTACGTAAGCCCGTTCCCCCTTCCTTCCCCCGCCTAACATCCCCAACCCATCTCAACCCACCTCAACCCACCTCAACCCACCTCACTAACAAACAAAAACAAAAAACAACAGGAAACAATCCCCACCACCGCCGTTGCCGCCTCCACCCACCTCTCCCGCCTCCTCTCTCACCTCTCCCAGCTCTCCCCCCTGCCCCTTAAACCCCAACTCCCCACCACCACCCCCCGGAGCACCCTCCCCCCCCTCCCCAGCCCACCCCCCCACCTCCCCCTACTCACCCACCTAACCACCCTGCACGACCGCCTCCTCTTCCCTCCCGGCGCGCCCCTGCCCCGTCACGACCGCGCGCACGCCGCCCATCTAGCCGCCGTCGCGCGCGCGTTGGGGCTGAAGGTGCGGGTGCGTATCGCATCGAGCGCTCGCGATGGGGGGTTGGAGGATGCGGTGCGGGGGTATGGGGGGAGGGTGAGGGGGTTGAGGGGGGAAAGGGGGGATGGGGGGATATTGGGTGGGGATGGGGAGGAGGGGTGGAGGAGGGAGTGGAGGGTGAGGATGAGGGGGTTGAGGGAGGAGGTGGAGAGGGTGAGGGGGGAGGTGGGGAGGTTGGAGGGGAGGTAGAGTGGTTGGGGGATGGAGGGTTTTTGTTTTTAAGAGAGGGTGCTTTTCTATGTCTTCGTGTTTTTGGGGTTTTTGTTTTCTTTTTGATGTGGTTGGCTAGTAATGTACATGGTGCTATGGGAAGGAAAGAGCACGGTTATCAGCAGTTTCTGCCCTAGTATTCCTGTTTCCCCGGCTTAACGATGATTATGTCTGTCTGTCCGTCCGCCTTCCTGTCTTCCTGTCTTTCTGGTCTGTTCTGATCGTACATGGGTTATGGTTCGATGGGAGCAGATGTATGTGCGAGCACATCTTCGGTGGAAGCACGACGCTCGTCTTCCCAAGAAACCCATCTGCTTTTTCCAAATCCACAAACTCCCACTGGATCCCAAACCAAAGACTTAGAAAAAGAGAGAAAGAAAAGCAAGAAAAAAAAAAGAAAAGAGTTTAATCACCCACCACACCCCCACCCACCTACTGCAACCGCACCCCCGCCTGCCTAGTCTTCTTACTCGTCGCCGTCATCGCCGAGTTCATGCCGGTATGCTGACTACTATCCAACGCGCTCATCGCCTCCCGCTTCCTCTCCTCCTCAATCCTCTTCAGCCTCTTCTCCGTCTTCTGCTTCCCCGACCCCTTCCCATGGAACTGATGCGACAGATGCTTGAACGCCTCCTTCGCGCCCATCCGTCGGCCGAACTCATCCACGTACTTCAGCTCCACGTTCGGCTTGTACTCCTGGTTGAAGATCTCCGCCAGCCGCCGCGCCTCCACCTGGTCCCGCAGCGCGTTGTTCTGCCGCGCGTACTCCTCCCGCTCGCGCGTCGAGAGGTGGTCCAGCCGGCCGCTTTGGCGGTCCCGTTCGCGCTGCGCGCGCGCACGCCGCTCGGCTTCTTCCTCCGCTTTTTGCTTGTCTGCCAGGAAGCGCTGCCGCTCGAGGTAGCTCTGCGTGAGCTCCGCTCCGTGTTGCTCCTTGATCAGCCCGCGCTGCTTGAGCATCGCGATCGTTGATCCCACACCCTGGTCCAGCGTGGCTTCCTCCTCCAGCCCGGTTGCCGGGACGTCCGCCGGCGCGGTCGAGTCGCGCTGGGCGCGCTCCCGACCTTCCTCCGGCTCGGCTGCCTCGGCGTATGATTGTTCCATGTCGACATCGCCGTCGACGTCGGGGGAAGCGGGGCCAGGGGTGCGGCCGGGAGTGCGACCAGGCGTAGTTGACTTGCGACGCGGTTTGTCCTCGGGCGCAGCCGACGGCCGCTGTAGGTGCGCGACGAACTCCGACGTCTCGTCGATGATCAAGCCCGGTTCTTCCTCGTCGTTCTCCACCGACTCGACCGCGGCCGGCGTCGCCGAGCCCTCCTCTTTCAGCTGCTTCGCGATGTCCTCTGGGCGCGTCTTCTTCCGCTGCTTCAGCGCTGCTCTGCGTTGTGCGGCAAGACGCGCCTGCAGGTCGTCGTCATCGATGACATCTTCATCGAAATTGACGCGCTTGGGTTGGGGAGCAGGCGTCGCGCCGTCGGGTGTGTCCACATCCATGTTGCCGTTTGTCTGCTTCGGCTCGGGGGCAGGGAAAATGTCGTCGTCGTCGGCGATCTTCTTCTTGCTGGCCTTGGCCTTCTTCTTCTTCGGCTTGCGGACTTTGACTTCCGACGGGTCGACGTAGTCGGAGATGGGAGTTTCCTCGTTCAGATCATCCAGGCGGATCCGAACGCCACGATGACCGTTGGCAGCATCTTCCATCGACGCATCCACATCCTCTTTCTTCGCCGTACCCTGGCCGTCGAGCGTAAAGACCTTCCGCCGCTTGCCCTCAATCTCCTCATCATACTGCGCAAGAATCGTCCCCTGTCCACTCTCATCAACATCATTCGGATCATACGCCCTCTTCCTCTTCTTCGACTCCAACCTCTCCCGCAACATCTCCCTCTCCCTCAACGTCGTCGCCACCAACTCATCCTCCTCATCCTCCGCATCCACCGCCTTATCCGCCAACGTCAAAATCTGCTCCTCCCCCTCCTCAAACTGGCCCAACTCATGCGCCACTTTCACCCCGGCCAAGTCCGCCGCCGTATACTGCAGCTCGGCCAGGCGCTCCTGCTCCGCCTGCTCCTCGGCCAGCTTGCGCGCCCGCTCCCGCTCCAGCTTCTTCTGCCGCTTCCCGAACTTGGCCGCCCACGCCTTCGCGTCCAGCTCGGCGTCCTCGCTCTCGCCCAGGCCTTTGCCCTCCAGCGTGGCGAACCGCTGCGCCCGGTCGCGCGCCCGCTTCAGGGCTTCCTTGCGCGCCTCCCGCGCTTCTTTCGCTTTGCGCTCCTCTTCGAGCTTCTTCCAGTTGTCGTAGCTCGCCGCGGAGCGCGTCTCGAGCGTGCTTGCGGCCTCTTTGTCGGAGGCATCGCCGTCGGCTTTGGTGGCTTTGAAGGTGGGACCGTCGGAGGCGGTCGTCGGAGTGGCGGCACCGGGGACCGGGAGCGGTTTCGCCCCCGCTGCGATGCGGATCTTGTTGATCTCCTCGATGCTGAGTGCGTCCATTTTGACGGACAGAGGCTTTTGTAAGCCTAAGAGAACCGTGCAAATGGGGGTGTGGTTGACAGAACGTCGAGGAGTGAAGGTGGTTAACTTGCCAGACGTCGAGTACGCTGCAGTCGACGTCGGTCGTCGTTAAGCAGGTGGTCCGTGCGATGCCCTGCTCTTTTAGCGCGCCAAGCCCAGCACCCGCCGGCCATCCATAAAAGAAACTTTTCCGCCAGACAACTTCCCTTCTTTTCTCTTCATCAAAACAACAGACCTGTGTCCAGCGATCCCGGGCCGTCTCCTCTTCGGAGGGGACTGGTTCGGTTGATTGCTCGCGACAGTTCGACCGATCGTTATGGAGCCATCCCGTCGCTTAGACTTGGTGTCAATGTCCGGTCGACAGGTCTCAGAGCAACACTGGGTGTATTCTTTTTCCTCTCCGCGAAGTCTGATGCCTTGAGCCCCCCGGTTGTCTTTCTTGGGCAATCGGGTGAGCTCGGCGGAGGATGGAGGGGCCCCGGCGCGCCATATTCTAGCCTCAACAGATGCGATTCGCGCATGATGTACTGGAAAACCATGGCAGCGTACATATTATCTTATCTTTTTTTGCGTTGTATATGAGGTAGTCGGATGGGGTTGTGATGATGGTTGGAAGTGTCTACCATGTGCGTGACGTTGGGAACTACTTGCTGCTTTGATAGACATTTGCTGTCTTGATAGACGTCTGTCAAAGTGCAACAACGTTCGTTGTCTTCAGCAAAGTGTGATCCCCAGACCATGCACCGCTCGCATATGGGAGCATGATATGGGCTGTCCACCGAGACCGCTTCCCTCTTCACAACGCTCCCCATTCCACATGACCATCACTCCCCCATCCCCATCACGGAGCCTACAACAACCTCAACCCCCCCGTCACCGCATCAACCACACTCTTTGGCCCGGGTCCAACCCCCAACACCGTCGCACTCCCCGCCGCAATCTGCGTGCGTCCCGCATCCCTCACCACCCTTGCACACAGTCCCAACTCCCGCGCCCGCCGCCGCAGCATCTCCAACCCTTCCTCCCCGGCCACCCCAGCGGGGGCCTGCACCGCGATCTTCGCCTGGCCCGTCCGCTCCCAGCGGCGCAGGAGCGGGTGGTTGGCGTCCGAGGCCAGGAGCGCGGTGTAGCAGGCCAGCGTCGCGTGGGAGGCTTGGGCGGCGATTTTTCCTGTGTGTGGGACATCAGTGATTGGGAGAGGCAATGGATGGAGGGGGGAATACGCACCCTTGCCCATGCCGAGATCCGTTCGCACGACCAGGACTAACTTGCACTCCTCCTGCGCGGCGAGATCGGCGAAGGAGGAGAGATTTGCTTGAGCTTCCTCCTCCTCTTCCTCTTCTTCCTCCTCTTCGCTCTCCTCCAGCTCGCTTTCCTCGGCACTTTCCTCCTCCGCCTTCCCAGCGCCCCGCTTCGTCTTGCCCGTCCTGCCTTTGCTCTTGCCCCCAAACAACCCCAGCGCCGACGCCTGCCCGAGGAAGTAGCCCGTCACGCCGGCGACGAGCGCGCTGGCCATGGCGATCGCGGCGGTCGTCGCGGGCGGGCGGTTGTCGTGGGATGCCATCTGTGCTTTGGCTGCGCGCGCGGGGGGGTGTGTGTGTTGTAGTGTAGTGGTGTGTAATGCGTGTGTGTATAGCTCCGGTGGTGGGTGTATGTGCGTGTGTATCAGATACTGCGGATGGCGGGAAAACCGTGTAGACGGAGCCGTTGGAGGTTGGTGAGCTTCTTTAGATTGTTTAAGGCGGAAAGGCAGGTCGGGCGGGAGGAAGAGGATTTTTCGTGTGGGAGGCAAACGCGAAAGGAGTGTGGTGGTCGGTCTTGCTACTCTGGATAAAATGCCCAGATGCTGGTGACGCCAGGGCCGGTTGAATCTCGGCCTGCGGACCAGGCTCTCTCTTCCTTCCCTTTTCCTCCCAGCCAGAGGTAAGATAGAGCCAGAGAGCGACGCAAGGTCCCTGACAATTCACGGAACGAATAAATCAGCTCACATGGAGTGAAAAGCAAAGTCTTTTCGTTGAGCTCAATTTATTTCTGGGTATTAGTCTGGTCACAGCCTTAGGTACCTACTCTCTTCCCTGTATGAAGGAAGAAGAAAAAGGCCCATACAACAAACGAAGAAAGTTTCAAGCACAAGGACTTTGCATATCCGTCCATTCATTCGTGTCCGTCAAAAAACACATGATGTCCGTCAAAAGTAGTAAAAGACATTACCCAGAGGCGTACAACACCTTCTTCCTAAAATCAAATACTCCGATGCAATCTCCGTTCCCTTAACGAGCAGCAGCGGGCGCGGCAGCACCAGGGCCGCCACGGCCAGCCTGAGGCATCCTCCTTCCCCTTCAGATATGCGTTAGTAGATGTCAGACGAATTGAATGTTCAGGACTTACATGAAGTTCCTGCTGAAGAAGCTGATCGCGATCATCGGAAGCCAGGAAGGCATCTTCGCAAGACCCCAGACGACGTAGGCGACGGGAACAGCCAGACCGTACTGGAAGACCCAGCCATCGAAGGGGTGGAAAGGACCCTCGTACGGGGGAACGTTCTTGTAGGTCTCCTTGGTGTGGATCTCAACGATGTCGGTCGGAGTGGTGGTGTTACGGCTAAGGCGGATGAAGCGGGCGGTGGTGGCCGGCTTGGACTGGTCGGGAAGAGGCTGCGGGATCAGGAAGTGGTAGATGGCGGGAGCGCCGGCGGCCCAGGCGTTGCAGAGAATGGGCTCGGTTTCGCAGTCGACGGTCGCGAGATGCGGGGCGTTGGGGCTCGCGGCCAGGAGGGGGACGGACTTCTGTTGGGTGGGTTAGTGAATAGACTCGGGGCCAAACTGGAGGGTTTCGCATCACGCACATTCCACGCCGCAGTGACGTTACCGCACATGCCGTAGCAGGTCTTGTTGCCGCCGGTGATGAAGACCATCCACTCGACGGGGCCAGCTTCGGCTGCGGATGCGGAAGCTTCCTGGATTGTGGATTGCCAGTCGTCGAGGTGGAGAGGGGTGACGACGTATTCAGCGACCTTAGAGGCGGCGGCGTCGGCCGGGGAGGGAGCCGCGGGGACGGAGGAAGAGACGAGGGACTGCGCCTTGCTGAACCATCCCTTGACCTTGTCGGCGAGGGGGATCTGTTCCTGGGCGACGGCGATCGCGGGAAGCGCGAGGAGGAGTGTCGAGGAGAGACGCATGGTGGAGCGGTTGATGAGAAAAATCGGGTGGAGGATCGACGAGTCCTGCAGAGCTGCCTACAGGCTGCGACTCCGATCAGTTCGAGATGGAAACCGGCACAAGTATAGAAAAGGCCAGACGGAAGACTCGAAGGCCAATTAGTGGAGTAGTCTAAAGGGCGGGTGCAAAGGAGAAAGTGGATGGAGTCGTGAGGGTCGGTGGAAGGAAGCACGGAGATGGAAGAGGGAGAGGACAGTTTACGTATCTCCGTAGGGGTGAAGAGAGCTCAGGATCTTGGCACAGCCAATGAGGTTGGCGCGCCCCTCGTCGCAGTTGCACTCCGCACACTGTTGTATCAGGTAGAGGAAGGTGAAGGTAAAGGATGATCAGATTCTTAGAGTATGTACAGTACATAGTCACAGAGTTCTGCTTATCAATTTGTATAAGGATCTCTCATTTACTTATAGGTGGTACTTTACTCCGTATGTACATTTACTACCTAATCAGATGGACTCGAACGATCAAGTCGTCTTGCCTCCTGACTTCTCAGGGTTCACAACCGCAACGTCCTCAGGCTGTCAGGCAAACAATCGCCATTCGCGGGGTCCCGGCATCTCTGATGTGCGAACTGTTTACGGCTGGGCGTTCCCGATCGCCCCCTGAGCCATTTATTTCCCGTCTGCGCGCGAGGCAAGGCGACGGCTGGCCGAACGCAGGGGGCATCCATAACATTCACCTTCACTTTATTAACGCTCGCTTGATTCGTCTCACTCTATTTCTCACTCACTCCCTTTCCTTTCCTTCACCTCCTTGCTCTCTCGTTCCGTCGTTCTTTAGCTTCCGGGCTATTCACTCCTCTCCTGCGCTCTCTGGTCCGCAACGAACAGCATCGATTGTGTGAATCCGTACCCGGCTGGCCTCTGTCTCTCGTTCAAAGCACGCTCCTCGGACAGTTCGCCATGCATTTCAGCACCAGCAAGAGCCTTGCCGTGCTCCTAGCAGCATCGACATCCTTCCTTGGCGCATCCGCCAGCCCGTTCGCAAGGAGAGCAGCCGAGAGTAGGATATCTCCCCCAGTCGTACTCACACGTCCTCCCGTTACTGACGCAGGTGTAGCTACTGCCGCCAGCTCCTCCAGCTCCTCCTCCACCAGCACCTCGAGCTCTTCCTCCACTGCGCCCACCGTCGCCCTCATCGTGACCACCATCAGTGGCACCAGGACGACTCTCGAGTACTACCGCCCTACCTCCACCGGCTCCAAGGCCACTGCTACCGGTGCGGTCACCACGACCGCCGACTCCGCCATCACCAGCGCCTCCCCCAGCACCACCGGAGGAACGGCCACCCCCGTTGCTGCAAGCAACTTCCCCTCCTGCACGCAGACCGCCACGCCCTTCTGTCTCCCAGCCAACGATACCGAAGTCTACTATGGCGAAACATACTACGGTGCGTGCCCCAAGCGAAGCATGCCCCCATCAAACCCATCCTAACCATCCCCACCAGTCACCTGGAACCCGGACTTCTACGGCGGCGCCTCCAACTCCACCCTCACCGTAATCCTCAACTACGCCAACGACTCCACCACACAAGCCTACTCCAGCTCGCCCATCCAAAAAAACGTCGGCATGACAACCATCACGATGCAAAAAGCCTGGCTGCAAGGCTACTCCCGCTACAACCTCACCCTGTACGCCCACTTCTACGACCCCACCACCTCCTCCTCCGCCGTCGCCTACACCGGCCCGTACCTCTCCCTCACCAACAAACCCCCCTCCCACTACAAACCCCCCGCCAAAAACACCCTCCAGAAGGAAGGCCTCATGATCGGCCTCCCCGTCGCCCTCGGCTTCGTCATCCTCGTCGTCATCGGCCTCTACTTCGGCATGCGCCACCAGCGCCACATCGGCCTCGGCAACGTCATGGGTCGCCGCCGGGGCGGTGGCTACGGCACCCGCCAGTCGAAACGCCAGCGTCTGGGTCTGGGCAAGGCGGGCGCGATTCGTCTCGAGCAGCGCGAGATGAGCCCCGAGTTGGAACCCGAGTATCGGGATGAGGTTGTGGCCCCCCCGCGACGCAGGAGTCATGCCCGCGATGAGAGTTTGGGGAGTTTGGTCACGGATGATGAGACGACGACGCCGCCGCGTGCGGGTAATGCGTTTAGGGATGAGGTGGAGAGGCAGAGGACGGGGAGGCCGTAGGGGGAATCACCCGAGTCTCCGCCGGTGGAGTGAGCGGAAGAGAGGACGCTATTGAAGTGGAAGTGAATGATAATGATTGGAGTGAGTAACGGTGGGAATGAAAAGCCTGGTATGTATGTGGAGGCTGTGGGACGTCGTCCGACTCGCGGAGAGTGTGGGATTGGGATAACATATAATGTACATGATGTTAGGGGAGGCGTCCTTGTTTCTTTTTTCTCCAAGCTGATTGGCGGTCCTACTTTCTTTGGGGACAGTCATCTGTCTGTATATACTCTACACCGTGTAGACAAGAAATCCATGAATTAGATGTAATTCTCAGGCACTTTAGTCACCGCTGGCTTCTTGTATAAGAACATATCGTATATCACACCAGCATCGATCGGCCTATTGTGTACTCCTTTTCTTTGAACCGACCCGAGATCACTGCTATCGCATTCCCTTCGCTTCATCGAGGACCGAAACCAAATACATGGTACTTTGAAGAAAAGACGAAGAACCTTGAAGAATGGCAAAGGCAAGAAGATAATAAAGGTCAAACTATGATACACACAAAAACACACATACATACTATTCATCTCCGTCTCTCTCTCCATGAACCTCATCCACTCCCAATCACATAAGCCAAAGAATACCCGTCCCTCAAATGCCCAAAGTAGGAGCTTTGAGCGCCTCAGGACCCTTCGGAATGCCAGTCGCGCCCGAAACCTCCATCAAGCCCGGCAACGGGGCCTTCTCAACCGAAATCGCAAGCCTCTCAAGCTCAGCAACAACCGCACCACGAGGATCCTCCTGCTGCTGGGCCTCCGCACCCTCCGCCTCCTGGCCACCCGCCTGCCGCTCCGCCTCCTCCACCTCCTTCCCATACAACGCCTCCACCCTCTCCGCCGGCAAACCCAACGCCAGCGCCTCCCGACGAAACCTCCTCTTCGTCTCGGGATGCCTCATCAACTCCGCCCTCAACTTCCACCCCGCCATACCCAACTCCTTCAACCTGCCCGGCGCCGACGAGCCCAGCAAATACTCATCCAAGCCCCCCACCTTATCAATCGTCCGCAGCACCCGCGCCGAGACCCGCAGCGGCAGGTGCCGGCCCAGGATCACGCTGAACAGCCGCTTCCGCCGCACGTTCACGTCCCAGTGCCGCCGCGTCTTCGTCTCCGTCTTGCGCGACACGTTGTTGCCGAACTGCTTCCGCTGGCCCCCGTACAGGCCCCAGTTCGCCTGGTTGTAGACGTACGTGCGGCCGTAGGGGTAGGCGGGCACGTCGGCGTGCTCGCGCAGCAGCCGTCGACCGGTTTTGTTGGCCCGGCGCCAGGCGTCGTGTAGGTAGCTGGGGAGGTCGGCGGGTAGCCCCCGCTCGTGCGGTTTGGTGAGGAGCTTGCGTTGGCGGGGTTGCAGGGTTTTGCTGGGCCGGGGGCCTTTGTAGGCGAGGAGGGTGCGGGTGCTGCTGAAGAGTCGGGTCTGGAGATAGGTGGTGCTGCTGCTGCTGGTGCTGCTCGCGCTCAGGCGGAGCCCGCGGAGGGTGAGGTGCAGGGTGGACGCCATGGCCGGCCGCGGTGGAAGGATGGATCGGTGGCAATTGGTGTAATGGAGTCCGTCGTCTTCCACACTCCCCTATTGCTGGCCGGGTTGTGTGGTGGTTTATGGGTGGACCGTGGACCGTCGAGATGGACGTTTTCGGGGAAGAGAGGATGTTGAGGTTCTGCCCCCGGTGTGTGAAGTCTTGGCGTGGGACGTTTAACGGATCGCTCCGTAGTAATGGCCCCAGTGTGCCAGCGACTGGCAGACTGCTCCGTATCACAAGCACCACCACACAGCTTCAACAGCAACAGCAGCAGCATGATTCGATGCTCGTTTACAGCATCATAACCTCTTCGGACATTCAAATTCACTAATAGCCGCATGGAGTTCCTCGGAGAATCGGCATCTAGTCATACTTTCTGCTTCTCCAATTCATTGTCAAAAGAAAAGAACGCTGATGAACATCTTCTCAAAAATTTCAGAAAATAAGTCATATTCGCTACAATTCGCTTGATCTCTACAAACTCATTGATAATACGTTGTTTTCACATCGTTCGCCTTTCATCCTCTTTCTGACGTATCCTGACCCCCGATTGCGATTGGTCCATTATGATATGTTGCTTCAATGCGGCCGGCCGCTCTCCTTTTTTTCCTCTGATTCTTCTTCTTCTTTCCCTTCTTTAGTCTTGACTTTCCATCCATAACCGCGGTGATCTGATATTCACTTCCTCCTCTCCTGATGACCGGGTACTAAGCGTCCCAAGCTCCGAACACCCAACACGCGACGCTGAAAGAATTCATTGCCCCCTTCCTTACTCACACCCGCAACACCTTCCAACCCCCTCACACCTTCACCTTAACCCTAAACCCCTTCAACGCCACCCTCGCCGCAACAAAAGCCACCGCACCCGCAAGCTGCACAACACCACAGAAGATCTGCAAGCCAGTGTACGCGCCATCCCAGCGATCAATCAGGGCGCCACCAATCGGGTTACCAACAAGAGCAGCAACAGAGATGATCGCAAACACAGCCCCGGTGCGCACACCAATGGCACGGATATCGCTAATCTGAGCAATCAGCGCGGGCACCAAGCTGACGAACGCGCCGGAGCCGAAGCCGTACAGGGCGGCGAAGACGATGATGGGGGCATTGGTTTTGGCGGGGATCCACAGCGCCAGGTCGATGACGCCGGTGAAGATGCAGAGGATGATGTGGACGTTGAAGCGGCCGAGGCGGTCGCCGACGTAGCCCGGCAGCACGCGGCCGAAGAGGGAGGCGGCGTTGAGGATGGCGACGAGGTAGGTGGCGAGGGCGGCGGACATGCCTTGGTGCTGGGCTTGCAGGACGAGGAAGTTGATGGGCAGGAACATGCCGAGGAAGAAGAGGAAGCAGCCGAGCGTGAGCAGGAAGAAGGGGAGCTCCGTGAGCGGGGTGACGAAGTCGCGGAGGCGGAAGGGTTTGGGGGAGGGCGGCAGCCGCGAGCGCAGCGTCAGGTTGGCCACGATCATGAGCCCGAGGATGAGGAAGGCGGCGATGCGCATCGCCCACGCGTACCCGACCTCCGGGATCAGCCGGTCGACCATGATGGGCAGGACGACGCCGCCGGTGGAGGAGCCGGCGACGGTGACGCCGAAGGCCAGCGCCCGCCGCCGGTGGAACCACGTCGCGACGCACGACATGGCCGGGTAGAAGAGCATGGAGGCCCCGATGGGCGAGCAGACGCCCTGCGCCAGCAGGAACTGGTAGTACTCGGTCGCGAGCGAGGTCATCATCAGGCCGAAGACGTGCAGGAAGGTGCCGCCCAGCAGCAGCAGCCGGGGCCCGTAGTTGTCGTAGATCTTCCCGATGATGGGCCCGCCGAAGAACATCATGAACGCCTCCAGCGACGGGATCCAGGAGATGGTGCTGGAGGAGTACTGCGCGAGTTGGTGGGTTTGGTAGTAGTCCTGGAAGATGCCGATGCAGTTGATCCAGCCGAAAGAGCAGAACCTGGAGCGGACAGGACGTTAGCCATGCAACAACGATCACTAGCATAAGAACCGCCATCGGGAAGGGCGAAAAGGGCCGCGCGCAGAAGGAGCCTACACTCACAAGCTACAAAACCCCCCCAACACAACCATCCACGCCGTCAGTCCTCCATCCGGGAACTGATTCGGATCCATGGGATGCGGCACGGCTCCCTTCTCCGCCTCGCCCCCTTCCCCTTGCGGCTCCGTCTCCACCTGCGGCAGAATCACCGCATCCGTCTCCTCCATCTCGCGCTCCAGCTCCATCTCCTTCTCCTTGGCCGCGCTCAGCCTCGCGACGTCAGGCGCATTCGCCATTCTTTCGTGACCGTGACTCCCCGCCGCGCCGCGCGAGGAAGCGTAGGACGATGTCGCCGGGTTGGAAGAAGCCATCAGCTCGTGTCGCAAGTATTTACTTTACTGGCTCTCCCCGGGATGCAAAGGCAGTATCGTCGGAGGTTCCCGAGAAGGGGAGTGATAAAATAGAAAAAAGAGCGAACTGATAACCCACTGATAGGGTGGCGGACGATTTTATACCATGTCGTCGTTCTCCTTTCGCTGTTATGGCCTTCCTTCCCGGCCGAAGGAGGGGGCGACGGGAAGGATAGGTACTGGGTGACTGGGTACTAGATACTAGGTACTAGCACATCCTGCTAGTACAGCCGACTAGGTGTTAGTCCATCGTGATAATTCTGGGTGGGAATAAGGCTTGCTATAGACAACAACGTTCACGTCGGAGAAGGCCTCGGCGTTAAGGTCCTTACTCGCGGAGATGGCGTTTCGNNCCCCCCCCCCTTCCCGATAATCGAGTCTGCTGCCATCTTTGCCCGCGGTGGTTCGTGAAATTTTCTTTTTTTCTTTACTATTAAATGTAGGCGTGCCGCGCTGTATCACTGATAACGCCACCACGGCTGGATCTTAGTAATATAGTAGTATTGCAGGAGAGCCTGTCGATTGATGCTGCTAGGGTAAGTCCGAGGGCGCTCGGCCGACTGCAAGCGCCGCAGCGAACCAAACCCAACTCCCCACTAAAAACCGTTAAACCCCACTATTTCTCACCACACCTCGGCCGAGCCTAAAGCTGAAGCCGTAATTACGACCTCCCGTCAAGCAAAGGAAATTCGGGAGAGAAGAACAGAGAGGTGAACGGATTCGGACTTACTGACCGACCGGGACCGGGGTTTGCGGTGTGCGGTGTGTGATATGCGGTTTACGGTGGAAGAAAAAGGGAGGGAGGGAGGTGGGAGGTTGATTGATGCGACGCGTTTCTCCCTCTTCTCGATCGCCGGTGATGGAGATCCCAAAGTCACGACGATGGAAGGATTCAACTGGTGATTTAGTAGACCGATATTCGTCTTTCCGTCCGGGATTTTTTTTTCCATGCTAAATATGTGATGCGGTGACCGGAAACGGATGCCCATCACATGTGAACCCATGCGTCGAGAGTGTCATCATCATCCAGGTGTGAATTGAAGAGTATGAAGAGGATTGCATGCAGACCGCAGACGCACCAGGCTGAGCGGCACTACTACATAGGTAGGCTGGGTTTACACAGAGTCCCTCCCAGCACCACCTCTCACGGCGGACGGATACTGCCATTTTTATACTTTCTGGAGGCGCACGATGCGCAACCTCCTCCTCCTCCTCCTCCTTCCTCTCTCTACTCTTTCCGACGGTGATGATCCGGTAACGCTCATATACTACTGTACTTCCGTCCTGAGGTGGGGTCTCCACGTCGAAACCCACAACTACCCGTGCCCAACCCCTCTTGCTCGGCCTGCCACGTATGCTTTCCTCCTCTCGCCTCTCGTCTCGTCTCGTCTCGTCTCGTCCCGTCCCGTTCGGGAGAAAGGTGTTGTGGATTCGTCGCGCTGGCGCGGGGAGGTTTATGTTTTCGGTTTCGCTTGAGGACCGCCTGCTGGGGTCCAGGTGCATATGGCTTCTGGGGTCTCGTGGCGATGGTGGGAGGCGTAGTCGTTGGTGCTGTTATGAAGGGATGAGGCACGCTGTCCCGGAAATGGTTTGCCACGTGCAGAACCACGAAGCCTCACATCGCTTATGATGGCTTTGAGGTGGGTGCAGGCGAGGTATCGGCGGAGAACAGACGTCAAGCAGTCACCCTTCACGGAATCCACCCAACCTGCTCCATCGGCCACTGGATCCAAAGCCGATGCTCCTGATCCAGCGAATGATAGACACCGGAAATGATATGGATGCTCCACCCCCCCATCCACCAGTTCGACTCCAGCTCCCTCAGAACCACACAGAAAAACGCCAGGATCGCCAGCGCCTCCTGCGTGCGCTGCGCCAGCAACGCCAGATAATCCTCCGACACCGCAAAAAGCCAGACGAACACATCGGTGGCCTCGATGTCGTGCGGGGCCTGCGCCGCCACGGCCGCGAACGACTTGTCCAGCTCCGCGATGGCGGCGAGGTAGACCTGCAACACGGCCGGGTCGGGGACGGTCTCGCGCATGAGCCGGTGGAGGACCTGCAGCTGGTCCGGGCCGGGTCCGGCGCTGGTGTCGCGCAGACGCACCTTGCGCATGCCGACGGTGAACATGGGCCCGAGCGGCCCGCAGCGGATGGTGTCGGCGGCGCTGTCGAGGATGGCGCGGATGCCGCGGAACATGCGGACCCATTGGGACACGCCGTTGTCGGCGACGAGCAAGAAGTCGCCGGGCCGCCGCGGCCGGGCCGAGGCGATGATGGTCGTCAGCGCGGCGAAGATGTACAGCGCCGAGCAGTTCTCCGCGGTGATGTCGGGCAGGATGCCGGAGACGATGCGCAGGGCCGTGTCGTGCTGGTGCGTGCCCTCGGCGATGTAGAAGGCTTTCTGCCCGGGCCGGAAGTAGGCGACGTGGAAGGCGGAGATGGCGAGGATGGCTCGCATCACGAAGACGTTGGCGAACCCGTATTGCGGCACGGTGATCCGCCATACGGTTTGCATGATCGGGTGCTTGGAGAGTGTCGAGGCGGTTGAGGTGGAGTAGTTGTGGAGTAATTCGAGTTCCGTCATGTTCATCTCTGACGGCCCTGCGCGCGGAGCGGGCACCGTCTCCGAACGGGCGGTGTTCGCGGAGCCCGTGGGCTGAGTGCGGTTCCGGTCGGAGGAGACGGAACCGTCGGAAGGGGTTCGCGCCCGCGCAGAGAGCGTTGGAGTTTTGAAGACACACGGGACTCCGTGCCTGATGCAGTTCCTACAGACGGGTTTATGTTCGTCGCACTTGAGAGGGCCGAGCATTAGGAAGTGGCTCACGGAAATGATATATACGCAAGACCGCTGCAGCGAAAGAGAACCAATATCAAATTTGAACGGCCCAGATATACGAAATTACGAAATGAGGAATTCTCGGATGAGAATTGACAATGGTGATTCTGGCCGGTAAAGAAGAGCGCATACCACTCACTTTCACTTTCCGAGCCTTGCATTGCAGACAGCCCGTCCGGGACTTCTTATGCGTCCGTCGCGCCGTGATCGGCGGCGTGCTCACGCCCACGACGTTGTCCGTCGCGGGCGACTCCTGGGTCATTGGCGTACCGCTGTCGGGCGTGTGCTCTGCTTGCATCGTGCCTGGATACAGCCGCAGTGCAATGTGCTGCTGATAACTGCTCCCTTCACGGCCTTCTCAAGTTTCTCATCCAGTTTTGCAGGATACGAGAATCCCCGTCTGCATTGACGGGACGTGCAAGGCGCAGGGTGATTTGTCAGATCGTCCGCTACCTCCGCGGATAGGTCTTAACAAAACTTGAAAGAGGGCGCGAAGACCAGGACTGCGGGTGCAAACGGTGCCATTGAAAGCTCTATATAGCCGCTGGTAGAGAAGAGAGACGTGGAATTTCTAGACTTCCTCGTATCCAGCTCCGCGGGCGTTGCTGGACGTTGACTCGTTGAGTGATAAGGTAAGGTAAGGCGTCGGAACTCCACATCCCGGGACTCAGCCGGACCGATGATCTGTTTGTCCGAAGTTCAGCCAGACGGCCGGATGACAGAGGCACGAGGGAGCTGGAAGGTCAGTGACATGAAGCTTCATTTGATTCGATCTTCATGTCTTTATATATAAGTATACCTGTGACTCCACCCATGCCGGCCCATCGTGGAAGAAGGGATGTCCATTCACTCACAGCTCCATCTCTGCCTTACGTCTGCAAATGATGTTCATGCTGCTACGACCTCAACCCGCGCTCGTTGTGGTCGCTATATAGAACCAGCAAGTTTCTTGGGCGTACGGAGCCCGTTTCGACCGTATGCACACAAAACCCATCCTGCCGTTGATGACCAGAGATGTCCCCACAAACAATTGGCGGGTTGAGAGAGTGACATGCGCATCCACGTCGATGACATGCCATTGTGCTTTGGATCCGATCGCCGCCATGGGTTTTCGGGCGGAGTGGACCCTTCAAGGCTGAGGGGCGGCGGATGACCGTCTATGACGTTGCTACACCCAGCGTGCCGAAAGTCGAACACCCAGCAGTCCCGCCGCTTCACTCTCTTTGTATTTAAATCTCTTGCATACTGTATGTTTTTGGGGCTCAATCATCTCACATCAAACACCTTTCGAACTATTTACCGTACCTCCGAATCTTTCAAAGAAACCAGATATCCCCGATTCACTTCTTCCAGCAAGCACCATGCCGGAGTCAGTGATCCAGCTCAAGTGTAACGTCAATCAATATCCATGGGGCAAGCAGGGCTCGCAATCGTTATCCGCCGTCTTGGCTTCGAAGACGCCCGGGACGGACTTCAAGATCGATGAGGATACTTCATACGCGGAGATGTGAGTGGGCGCGCGGATTCCGTTTGCATTCACGTCAACTGACAGCGATCTTCCCCAGGTGGATGGGCACATATCCCACGCTGCCGTCTCAAGTACTCGCAACCGGTGAAGAGCTACAGAAAGTCATCGACGCACATTCCAATGAGCTCGTCGGCCAGAACGTGATCCGCAAATTCGGACACACAAACCTCCCTTATCTGCCAAAGATCCTGTCCATCGCGAAGGCGTTGCCGCTACAACTGCATCCTGACAAGTCCGTGGCGGCGGAGCTGCACCGCAAAGACCCGGACAACTTCACCGACCCCAACCACAAGCCGGAGATTGCTCTCGCGCTGGGCGAGTTCGAGGCTTTTGTCGGTTTCCGTCCGCTCGACGATATTGCCGAGACCATGAAGCTGGAACCGCTCCAGCGGTTCATGCCGGAAGTGAAGAAGGCCAAATTCGACAACCAAGTCCTCAAGCACGTGGTCCACAGCATGCTGACGGCCGACGAATCGACCATCAAGCAAACCGAAGAAGCGCTCTCGAAGCTGCCGGCGGACGCGTTCAAGAACGCTGAATACATCCCCAAGCTACTTCCTCGCCTCCAGAACCAGTATGGCAAGACCGACCCGGGCTCGCTTGTCGCCCTAATCACCATGAATTACCTCAAGCTCTCGGCAGGCGATGCGATCTACATCCCCGCCGACGGCATCCACGCCTACCTCGCTGGAGACATCGTCGAATGTATGGCCCGCAGCGACAACGTTCTCAACACCGGCTTCTGTCCCACGGCGGACCGCAACAGCGCCGACTTGTTCTGCGACTGCCTAACCTTCACGCCGCATGACCCTTCAGAAGCCCTCTTGAAACCGAAGCCATCACCTAAGAGCAAGCACGGCAAGACGCAAGTGTACGCCCCGCCGATGAGCGAGTTCAACATGCTAGCCACGACGTTGAAGCAAGGGGAGTCGGAGGCGATTGCGGAGGTGAATGGGCCGGGTATCTTGTTCGTTACGAAGGGGAAGGGGAAGCTGATGGCGAAGGGGAAGGAGTATGAGTTGTCGGAGGGCTATATCTTTTTCATTGCGCATGGGACGGAGTTGCAGTTTGAAGCGGGCGAGGAGGGGTTGCAGGCTTTTGAGGCGTATGTTGAATGATTGTGAGAAGTGGACGATTTGGCGTATGAGGAGCGGTAGATAAGGGATGTTGTCAACGAAGGCAGCAGATTCGATGATGCACGACGCTCATGTTGTATGTAATATTATCCCTTGATTGAGAAAATGAAGAATGTGAACTGGTTCCCCTCGAATGTCCTCATGAGGCAGCAGCCATGTCGCGCCGCTAGTCCACTTCGGGCCCGTCACCGGGCGGACAACAATGCCGTCATCCGCTCCGCACTCCACCTCGCACTCCACCCACTCCACCCACTCCAGCCTACAGCGACACCTCAACACATCCCATTTGAACCTCGCACCAGCTGCACAAACCCAGGTCGCATCTCATCACTGCGACCTGCTGCGCATCCGCATGTGCCGCCTCCCGCCTCACCACCCCTTGCTCGCCGCCGCGTACCGGACGACGACAACAACATCCCCATCCCCATACTCCCTCCTCACCACCACACACATCAGCTCTCGCCGCTACTCAGACTCAAACTCCGACGACAAACCCAAACCGCCCCCGAACACCGACCATCCACAACCACAACCCCAACCCGCACCCAACCCCTCCACCTTCTTCACCCACCGCTCCGCCCAGCACCTCGAGCGGATCCTCCCCCCGGACGCCGATCCACGGGACGCCCTCGCCTCCTTCGCCGCCGCCATCACCCACGCCTTCGTCGGCCGGCCCAGCCGCAACCTCAGCGGCTGGCGCAAGTCCGCCGCGCGCGACCGCAGGGACGAACTCCTCCGGCTGTGGGCCGCCGGGAGGCAGCCGGCCCGGAAAGGCCTTCCCGCAGCTGCCACCGCCGCCGCCGCTGCTGCCGCCGAGGAGGCCTGCGCGCTTGACGGAACGATGGCGCCGAGGGCGCGGAGGGCGGGGTATCGCGTTAAGCCGGGCGAGGTGATACTTGCGGAGCAAGAGGGCGGTGCGGGGTCGGAGGACGTGAAGGGGAAGGAGGGGAAGCAGCTGCATGTGAAGAAACCGCCGCTGACGCATTTTCTGTGTTTGCCCCTGGTGACGGAGACGTCGCGGCCGCAGCTGGAAGAGCGGATCGCGGCGTTTCGGCGGGCGGTTGGCGCTGCTGACGAGAACGATGCGGCGCCGGGGTTGCCGCACGTCCCTGCGAAGGCGATCAGGCCGGTGGGCACGCTGCATCTTACGCTCGGCGTGATGAGCTTGACGGATGAAGAACGTGTCAAGGAGGTGGTGGAGTGGTTGGAAAACCTTGACGTCCGGGCACTGCTCGCAGAAGCCGGGAGCGCAGCGACCGAAGAAGCAGAAGATGCCGGAAAAGGGAAGAATGCAGAAGAACCTGCACCCCTCACCATCACCCTCGCCTCCCTCAAACCCATGCACGCCCCCAAACGCACCTCCGTCATCTACGCCGAGGCTCGTGACCCCACAGACCGACTCCCGCGTTTCGCCGCCGCGCTGCGTCGCGCCGCGCTGGAGCGCGGCTTCCTCGTCGACGATGGACGCCAGCTGAAGCTCCATGCGACGGTGGTGAATACGGTGTATGCGCTTGAGCGCCGGGGCGGGTGGAGGGGGCGGAAGAAGAAGGAGGGGGAGGGGAAGGGGGAGGGGGAGGCTGGGCGGCAGGAAGGTGAAGGGGAGGAGGAGACGCAGAAGTTCATCGATGCTACGGCGTTGGTGGAGAGGTTTGGGGAGATGGTTTGGGCGGAGGAGGTCAGGTTGGAGAAGGTGACGGTTTGTCGGATGAGGGCGCAGAAGGTGGTTGCGATGAAGGCGGAGGCGGATTGCAAGCGGAGGCCGGCGGTGGTGGATGAGCGGTATGTGGAGGTTGCGGGGGTGGAGTTGCCGTGATGGGCGGTTTTTCTTTTTCTATTCTTCCTTCTTTCTTTTCTTTCCTCATTCTTCCTTTTCTCTTTTCCTTTTCCTTCCCTCGTTTTGCAATACCTTATCTTGACTCTACGGCGCTGTACTGGAGCGGTTTACTGCGAGATTGACACATACACACACAGGCTTTGAGAGTGAACAGCAAAGGATTACAGAATGGGAGCGAAGCATCGACTTGGGAGATGTATTTAGTGGATACAAACGATGACACGGCATGACGGGTCTAATCAGTCTTCCCCATCTTCCCCGCCGTCCCCCTCAGCTTCCACAAATTAAACATCCTCGTCATCACATAATCAAACAAGCCATGCGGCAAAAACCGCAACGCAAACCGCACCAACCAACTCTTATTCCCCTCCCACACCCACCGGGGCTTCCGCCGCGCCGTGACCTGCGCCACCACCGAGCGCGCATACGCCCGCGTCTCCATCGCGCCCTCGGTCGCATGCTTCAACCGCCGCCGATACTCCGCCGCGATCGGCCAATACAGGCTCTCCGGCCGCAACTCGCGCTCCACCCGCTGCAAATTACTCCGCACCCCGCCCGTCACGACGGTGATGACGGCCACCCCAAAGGGCGCGAGCTCGACGCGCAACGCGTCGCTGTAGCTGCGCAACGCGGCCTTGGACGCGTTGTACGCCGCCCCGAAGACGTAGGGGATCTCGCCGGCCAGACTGCCGATCTGGACGATGGTGCCCCCTGGCGCGGCGGCGATCAGGGCGGGCGCGAAGGTCTGGCACATGCGCATGACGCCGAAGAGGTTGACGGCGAACATGGCCTCGACGTCGTCGAGGTCGATGTCCAGCGCCGGCACGGTGTAGTTGCGTCCGGCGTTGTTGATGAGGTAGTGGAGGGTGCCCCCGGTGAGCTGGGTGAGCTGGTGGTACAGGGCGGCGATACTGGAGGCGGAGGTTAGCTCGAGGGGGAGCGTGTGGATTCCGAGGGCGGCCAGGTCGGCGATGCTGGAGGTTTGGCGGGCGGTGGCGAGGACGCGGTATCCTGTTGTTGGGGGAGGGGGGGTTAGTGGGGGTTCTTGTCCTTCTTCTTCTTCTTGCGGTGTTGGATGGACTGCTTGGATAGGAAGGGAAATGTACCTTTCTCGTGAAATTCGAGGGCGAGGGCATGGCCGATCCCGCCTGGGTTGCAGCTGGTGGGGATCCGTTGTCACTACATGACTGCGGAATTGGGCGTGGGAGAGCGGAAGCCTTGTTCCTGCTCCACCTACCCGGTGATGAGGACGGTTTCTCTTTCGTCCGCCATCGTTGTGATTGTTGATCCGCTCGTTGGAAATGGGTTGCGGTTCACAAGTGATGTTTTTGGCACGGGCTTCAGACGAGCTGTTGATGCCAAGCCTTTGGAGCTTCCGGACCTCGCAACGTTGCACGTCACTCGTCACCCGCACTTTCTCCGCCAGCACACCAACGTTTGTTTCTTTTCCGCACCACTTCCACACCACATCCACCACAGACATATGGCAGATACATCGCCCTCAACCTCTCCGGGACCGGCGGATGAGACGCCGGCACAGCGACAAGCTCGTCTGCGTCGCGAGCGTCGGAATGCGAAGATTCAAGCGGGAGGAGCGACGCGGTTGGCGGCGATCACATCACTGAGCGGACGACCTGCGCCAGCTTCCGAGGAGCCTGGAACAGGTACGTGGACAATCACAAGAGCTCGACCACAGTCACGCTGACTTGACGTCCTTTTCATAGCGACTGCGAAGCCCGCCTCATCTACCGTCCCTGCCAGCACAGCAGCGCCTCCAACTGCCTCCGTCGCCGAGGACCCGGAGGAGATCGACATCAGCCAGCATTACTACAGTCCCGCAACCACCGCGCGCACGCCGAGCAATAATGGCACTCCCGGCACTGCATCCCCCTTTCCTGGCGGCGGCGGCTTGCTCAACCTCCTAAACGCCCCCGACGACGCCGGCCTCGACCCCAACGATCCCTCCGCAGCCATGGCACGAATGATGCAGCAAATGCTCGGCGGCGGCGGTAGCAGCGGCGCAGGACCAAACGGCACCCCCGGATCCCCACCCGACTTCAACGATCCGCTCTCCCTCCTCACCACCATGATGGGCGCTGCCGGCGGCGACCCACAATCCCAAGCCCAACAACAACCTCCACCCCCACCCGCCATCAGCACGCAGATCTGGCGACTCCTCCACCTCTTCATCGCGCTGCTGCTCGGCCTCTCCGTCGCCCTGTCCACCTCCGCCACCACCGCGTTCGGCAGCGCCGAGGCCCGCGCCGCGACGGTCGGTCCCCCGCGCGTCCCGCTCTTCCCGCTCTTCGCCACCGCCCAGGTCGTTTTGCAGACCACCCGCTACTTTCTGGAGAAGGGCCAGCTGCAGGATGCGCCTGGTCGGGGGCAGATCTTACGGACGCTTAGTCGCGTCTTGCCGGAGCCGTGGGCGGGCAGGGCGAGGCTCCTGGGTCGATATGCGATTATTTTTAATACGGTGGTGGCGGATGCGTTGGTGGTTTTGTTTGTGCTTGGGGTGGTGGCGTGGTGGAGGGGTGGGTTGGATGGGGGCCCGGGGGAGGATGCGGGGAGGGCGGGGGTTGGGATGGGGATGTGAGATGGGGTTTGCTGGAGGCGTTGGGATGGGATGGGATGATGGCGATGGTGGTTGTTTCACCAGGATGAGATGAATCTGTTATTCTCCGAATGATGGAGGGCCTTCCGGTACTTACGAGAATAATGATGGTGCAAAAGAACATGATGATGGACGAAGACCTTTCGGCACTTATGATAACAATGAAGGTTCAAGAGAAAATGACATGGCCGCTGTATACACGCGAGCAAAGCGTTCCCAGCCGTTTTTCCACCCACCTCTTGCCGGCTTGTTGCTTCGCCTTGTCTTGTTCGTCTTCGTCTTCGTCTTCTCGTCTACCTGCAGCTGCAGATATACTGTCCCATGGCCCTCTATTCCTATCGTCAACCTGCCTCGTTGAGGGAGGGATAGGTACCACCACCCGGGACCGATCATACACACACGTGGGAGACATACTGCGCGTCTCGCACCTCACATCCACTGTGCTTCTCTCTCGGCCACGCCTCCCGTGATAGCGACCAAGCTGGATAAACAACATGGTAACCGGGTAACAGGTACCTAATAGCAGGAATACCTGCGTACCTGCATCCTCCCCTCAGGGTCCGCCGTTCACCCCTGGCTTTCCCCCTTCCCCAATCCACCCCCACGCCCACGCACGCGCGACAAGTGGATCCTACCTATGTAAGTTCATCGCCCGAGCGGCCCCGGTCCAGGGGACATATGCAGACAGATAAAGAAGACGCAATTTCGAGCACTCGTTACAAGATAGGGACTTGTGTGTCGTGGCTGTGAATAATAAACAATCAATCAATCAATCAATCAATCAAACCAATCACTTTATTTTCGTTCTTTTTTTTTTCTTCTCGTTCCGCGTGTGTGATATGCTGAGCCGAGTGAGTGAGGTCTGTGTTTAGGTATACGGCGCTATGTAACGTCTCCCCACATTGTGGTTGGAAGAATTTCCCCACACTTCACGCTACTTTGGTGAAAGACCCGCTGAGAGGAAAAGCCGAGGTCCACTTTTGGTTTTTGAGTCTAGACACTGCCCCGGTGCACGAGAGAGCGTGTTCGGAGGTGGCCGACGTCCTGGAGAAAATTAAGAGTAACACTCTCCTCCATACTAAGGGTTTATATAGATATGTACAAATGCATGTCTACATTTTGCGAAGAAGGCCTGAGGCAAGTTGGTGGTTATCATAAACTCGTCCACCTGAACTTGCACTTCTGTGGGTCACGGGTGTCCACTGCCCTGGGGGGAAGCTCGGCTTCTCGGTCCCGATAGCCGGACGGGCGGCCGAATGAGGTATGATGGCGCGCTTGCGCCCGCGGAGCTTTTTGAGGTTTCGGTTCCTTACGCACTCACATGCTTTTTCTGTGCAAAGGGGGAGAAAGAGGATGGGTTGTTGGGATGTGCAGTTTCAAGTGCATGCGTACGGCTTCATATATACTTACTATTCTAGAGTACTTGTTATATTGTAACCTCCTCCTCCTTCTTCTTCTTCCTTAAGACATCATGGGCGCTCCGCGGAACGCATCGACGGGTTCCGACACACACTCACACTGCATTCTCACAAGAGGTTCAGAGGCGAGGCCAGATTGACATCCCATCACGTGCCCCCCTTCCTTCCTCCTCCTCCTCGTCGTCGGGGAAGACCGGCCAGCTACCGACATACTTTGCCGCGCGAGAGAGTGGAAAGGATTCGTGGTGGCGCCTGGGTACTGTGTAGCGAGGTACTGTAGCTTAGATAGGAGAGGAAGGAAGGAGGAGGGAATGGTTCGAAGGATTCCATCCTCGATCTTGGTGTTCTTTCAGATCGCGGGAGGCGTGGGAGGGGCTTTTGAGGGAAGGGATGATGTGGTTGATAGTGGCGGCGGCGGCGGCGATGGTGGTTGATATCTCTTTTTCTTTTGTTCGTTCTCGCATGCGTGCCTTGGTGGTGTGGGATGCCCGGCATCCATGGGATGATGATGTGATACCCGATCTCCATCCCTCCCATTCGCTCTCCATCCTCCCTCCAATCCTCCCTCCTCGCTCCTCCAACCTTCCATCCAACCTTCTGGAAGGCCGAGATGAAAAGCGCCACAAGCCACAAAACTGTCACCTTCCTCGCTGAGTAAGTGATCGACGAGGAGGAACCTTTTTCTTTCTTTCTTTCTTTCTTTCTTTCTTTCTTCCTCCTTATCAACTCATATGAACCCAATGGCTGCTGTAATTTATTGTAGTAGAGTGCGATATTCGTATAGCCGCTTGTTTGACTTGATTGACGTGTGGGCCTATCGCGCTTGTGCCCTTTGCTCCCTTGCCCGCACGCGAGATAGAGCATGGGCAACGGGGAGACCCGGCACGAGCAAGCGGCAGCGAGGCGCGAGGCGCTTTGCTTGTGATGGGGCGTGTCGGGAGCGGACTTTTTCTTCCACCACACGGCAAGCTTTCCGTTTTCGGGTTGGGATCCGGGCGGTGGTCTTGCGGCGGCGGTTTGTAGGAGTAGGTGGCAGGAAAAGTTTGGTGGTGATACCTCAGTCCCTAGGTACTTGATTTTATGATCTTTGTGCTGAGCACGCGATTGATGCGATTTATTGTGTGGATGAGGTATGTCGCGATGGCCGTTAGATTTACGAGGTATTTTCTTTTACTTGTTTTTCCTTCATTTCTTCTTCACTGGGAACGGTTTTCTATTCATCATCACTCGTGTCTGTTTGACTTCAACTTCGTATAGAGTCCTGAAAGCAATCTTGCTCCCTTCGTTTCTCTTCAGTGGTTGGAGGCGTTATCTCCAGGTCGGCCATGTCCGGTGCTGGCTCCACCAATCGATCCAACTTTACCCTAGCTCTACCTAGTACTAGGCTCTTTAGTTACCGAACGTGAAGGATTCGAATTCCCCATGGCCATCCTATCCCATGGCCGTTATTCCCACCTTTAATCCGACGTGACCAAAGTCAACCCAACCCAGCGCCTGTCACATATCGGGGAGTGCGAGGAGTGCGAGCACACCATGGCCGAGAGAGGCTTGGCAGCTCTCGAGTACTTGGCTCGAAGTCAGACGGTGAACCAATAACCCAGCGTTACCTCCCTCCCTTCCTCCCCCCTCCCCCCGGCTCACAGGCATGGATGTCCGATATCAGCCATGGCGATGCGCATCTGCAGCCCTGGCCCCGCCCGCAACTCCCGCCGCCACACAGGCTGGGCGTTTGCGCCAGCAACATTCTCATTCCTTCGTCCCCTCCTTCGCACCACAAGAACCTGGCCGATTAGATATCCTCCCAACCTGATCGGCCGGCGGGCGCATGTTCGCCCTGGCCTGGCACGCCTGTGATTCGAAGCTGTTAAAGCCTTGGAAGGGTTCGGAATTGGAATGGCCGGTGGACGCTACGCCAGAACGACCTTGTCTGGGACCGCCCGCTACGGCTGGATTGGGGGTAGCGGTGCGACTGTGGAGGCGGTTCGGATGAAACGTCGTCCAGGGTCAGGCGGAGTGGTGGTGAGTGTGCTAGGAGTTTTAGTAGCAATACCTAGTGGCGATAACAGAACGGGCACTTGCGGACAGGCGACTTGCCGTGACTTTCTTTTTTGATTTCACGACGACCACCAGTACTAGGGACTGTACTCCTACCATCACCACCACCACCCACGCCAGGGCCTCCCACGTCCACCCCACCGGTGCTCTGGAATGCCGGATGATGGCCTGGACGACCGGCACGACCTGGACGACCTGCCTGATCTGCCTCTCACCACCGCTAGCCGACCGATAAGCAAAATCCCGTCCGACGAGAACTCGAGGGGCCATGGCTCACTCGCTCACGCCCAACTGCCCACGCCCACCTTCATAAACGTTCTCCCCCGGTGGACCGGCGTTGCATCTTCTCTCTCTTTTTCTTTCACATCTTTTTTTTTCTTCTTCCCTCTTCCATTCCCCTGCCCTCTTCCCCCTTCGTGCTCTGCCCCTCTCCTCCCACCCGCAGACGCAACTGCAGCGCGCGACCCATCCATCCTCCACCCCGGGGTCGCTCTCTCACCTCACGTAGCCCAGCATGGCTGAACACGAGTCTGATGTTGCCCGGTATGTGCGCTGTTGTCGTTCACCACCACCTCCACCACCACCTCCACCACTACCTCCACCGCCGCTTCACCATCACGCCTGCACGTGCCGTGTGGCCTGGCATTGCCCTCCCTCGCCGCGACGAAGAATGCGCCTGTTAACATGATTTCCTCCCCTTTCCCAGCGTGCACCAGACCCTCGCGCTTCCCGCGGAGAAGAAGTCGGTGGACTTCACCGGCGGTCCCCTGCGCGCCAGCTTCGAGGCCGGCCTGGTCGACGAGAAGGCGCCCATCGTGACCGCCGATGGCGACGAGCCCACCGACGAGGAGAAGCACACCCTGCGTCACATCGGTGACCGCCTGCCCATGTCCGCCTTCCTGGTCGCCTTCGTCGAACTGTGCGAGCGCTTCACCTACTACGGCGTCCAGGGTCTGTTCCAGAACTACATCCAACGACCCCTCGATGGCAGCGAAGGTCGCGGTGCCCTCGGCATGGGTCAGCAGGGTGCCACTGGTCTGGGTACCTTTTTCCAGTTCTGGTGCTACGGTAAGTGCAGCGCGCGCGCACTCTCTCTCTCCTCTCCCTGACGCATTGACGCTGATGGTCGCCAGTCACTCCCATCTTCGGTGCCATCATCGCGGACCAGTACCTCGGCAAGTACAAGACCATCCTTGTCCACTGCGTCGTCTACATCATCGGTCTCCTCATCCTCTTCCTCACCTCGCTTCCGGTCTCGCTTGAGAATGGCGCCGGCAAGGGTGGCTTCATCGCCGCCATCATCATCATCGGCATCGGCACCGGTGGAATCAAGTCCAACGTGGCTCCCCTGATTGCGGACCAGTACGAGCGCCGTCTGATGGCGGTGCACACCACCGAGAAGGGCGAGCGGGTCATCATCGACCCGGCCGTGACGATCCAGCGGATCTACATGATCTTCTACCTCTGCATCAACGTCGGTTCCCTCTCCCTGCTCGCGACCCCCTACATGGAGCGCGACATCGGCTTCTGGTCGGCGTACCTCATGGCCTTCTGCATGTTCTGCGCCGGCGCCGCCGTCCTGATCCTCGGCCGCAAGCGCTACGTCGTCCGGCCGCCGCAAGGCTCCGTCATCACCAACGCCTTCCGCGTGATCGGCATCATGATCAAGAACCGCAACCAGAACGCGGCCAAGCCGTCCTACCAGGCCACCCTGCCCGAGGGCCAGAAGGCGAAGGTCGAGTACCCGTGGGACGACCACTTCGTCGAGGAGGTGAAGCGCGCCCTGATCGCCTGCCAGGTCTTCGCCCTCTACCCGATCTACTGGGTCGTGTACGGGCAGTTCTCGAACAACTTCGTGACGCAGGCGGGCGAGATGGCCGCGCACGGCATCCCCAACGACCTCATGCAGAACTTCGACCCCATCGCCATCATCGTCTTCGTGCCGATCCTGGACCGGTTCGTGTACCCGCTGCTGCGCAAGCTCAAGATCAACTTCCCCCCGGTCAACCGCATCACCCTGGGCTTCTGGGTCGCGTCGCTCGCCATGGCCTACGCCGCCATCGTCCAGCACCTCATCTACTCCGCGGGGCCGTGCTACGATCACCCGCTCTGCGACGCCAGCATCGTCGACGGCGAGACGACGGGCAACCGCGTCCACATCGCCATCCAAACCCCGGCCTACATGCTCATCGGCATCTCCGAGATCTTCGCCTCCGTCACCGGGCTCGAGTACGCGTACACGAAGGCCCCGCCCAGCATGAAGTCGTTTGTGCAGAGCATGTATCTGCTCACCAACGCGTTTGGCAGCGCGATCGGCGAGGCTTTGGTCCCGGTCGCGGAGGACCCGAAGATCCTGTGGATGTTTGTGGGCTTGGCGTGCTCGTCGTTCGTGGCGGGATGCTTGGTGTGGATCATCTTCCATGGGCTGAACAAGCAGGAGGAGGAGTTGAACCGGTTGGGTTGAGGGGGGTTGGTCCTTTCTTTTTTGGTTGACTTTTTTTTCCTTCCAGTTTTCTCTTTTGATGAAGCTGAGATGAGATGATGGGTTTTGAGATGTGTAACATATTTGCAGAGGGCTGTGCCTTCTTGCCGGCTATGGAAGGGAAAAGTGTGTGATGTGATGACTTTGTGGGTTGGGACTGGGGTTGTATGACTACGGATATCTACTGTGATGATTATGGATATGAGGCAGACGGGCTTTCGAGGTTTAAGAGAGAGAGGGGTTTAGAGAGCGTGTTTGCTTGGTTTTGGGAAAGGCTGTGAGGAGGATACCTAGGATGCTGGAGAACGAAGGTGTAGTGGAAGGGAGAACGGAGAACGGATGGGGAGAAGTGACGATGAAGATGATATCTACTCTACTTTACATACGCTTTGGTTTTTTGCTAGGACATGGTTTTCTTTCCTCACGGCTTCTGTTGTAAGGGACTACCTGGGTAGATAAATTTAGAGAGTGCAAAGAGTTGAGTAGAGCTTCTTGAGTTGAAATGATCGTCGTGGGTGCGTGGTTCTCTCTTTCAGCATCTCTGCCTTACCGCCTTACGACCTCGCTGCCTCGTTGCCTTTCCCTGTGCACGGTCCACCCCAAGAACCCTTGTTCCGCTATCGATAAACTCCACAGCCGCCAAAATTCCCCTCCGTCGAAAAATCCGGTGAACCTGGACCACTGCAGCCCGACATCGACGTCGCCGCCACTTTCTCTTCTCCCACCGACGACGTCCTTGACATCTCGATACCCGACGAAACGCACCGAAAGAAGATTGGAAAACCTGGAGAACCTACCGTATCGCTTCAAGGCCGGCGGCACCAGCAGCAGTACCTCTGCAGCAGCAGGAGGAGGAGGCGCCATGTCTTCCCAACCGCAACAGCACCACCATCGCAGCACGACGAAGCAGAGTCACAAGCCGTACAAGAGCAGACATGCAAGCAAAAGCGCGTTGAAGGAGCGGTCGAAAGGTACGGCCTCTCAGAACCCCCAGCACCCATCTTCCACCTCCCAACCAACCTCGCTAACATCCTTCTCTCCCGTAACCCTACAGGCAAAGTCGAAACGCCCTCCTCCCTCGAGCGCGGCTCCCGCAAAACCCCGCACCAGCAAGTCCTCTCCAAGCTCAACCGGCGCAACCAAGCGAAGCAGAAACGCGTCCGCGCCCACCGCGACCACCTGCACTCGACGGCCGTCTTCCAGGGCCGGGACGGGGCGCCGCGGCAGGTGGCCGTGGTGCCGCTGTGCGCGGACGTGGACGCGGCCGCGGCCGTGCGTCGGCTGAATGAGAGCGTGGACGTCGCGGATGGCCAGCGGGTGCCGGAGGCGGGCTGGGTACGCACGGAGGTGGAGAGGTTTAAGGGGAGGGTTGGCTGGCTGGTGTGTCGGCGGGAGCTGATGCCGGTGTTGGATGCGTGTCGGGTGGCGGATTTTGTAGTGTTTGTTTTGAGTGCGGTGGAGGAGGTGGATGCGCTTGGCGAGACGATTATTCGGGCGGTGGAGAGTCAGGGGTTGGGGAATGTTGTTGTGGGTGTTCAGGTAAGTCGGGCTTGGGGGGTTGGGTGGTTTTTGTTTTCTTTTGGGAAATGCTAATGTGGGATAGGCGCTGGATGCGATTGAGCCGGTGAAGAAGAGGCAGCAGACGCTTGCTTCGCTCAAGTCGTTCATCACCCACTTCCTTCCGACGGTCGAGAAGGTGCATTCGCTCGATGCCCGCCAGGACTGTGCGAATGTCATGCGGTCGCTGTGCACGACGATGCCGAAGGGCATCCGGTGGAGAGAGGACCGCAGCTGGATGCTGGTGGAGGAAGTCAGCTGGCCGGGCGGGAAGAACGCCATGACTGAGGGCCAGGACGCCGGCGAAGTCGTGCTGACCGGTGTCGTCCGGGGCCGATCCCTCAAAGCGGACCGGCTGGTGCAGGTGGGCGACTGGGGAGACTTCCAGATCGAAAAGATCACGGCGGCGCCGCTGGAGTCGCGCAAGGGTAAGGATAAGGAGGGTGACATGGCGGTTGACGCTGAAGGTCAGGATGCCGTGCTCGACCAGCCGACTGAGGATCAGGATGATCTGGCCGAGCTGGCGCCTGAGGAGGCTGTCATGGATGACGCGAACGACTACCCGGTGTCCATGGCGCCGACGGAGAGGAAGGGTGTTTTGTTGGATGACCACCATTACTTTACCGATGAGGAAGAGGAGGAGAGACAGAGGAGGCCGAAGCGCTTGCCGAAGGGCACCTCCAACTACCAGGCTGCTTGGTACCTCGATGACATCGACTACTCCGGCTCTGATCTCGAGAGCGTGGACGAGGACATGGATGTCGAAGAGGCCGACAATGGCGGTCCGGCTCATCCGGCCGATGGCATCGAAGGCATGGATGTCGATGGCCGAGAGCCCACGGAAGCCGCGCCGTCCGAATACCCCCAGTCGGAGATGTTCGACGACCCGTCTCCGGAGGACGAGGCGGAACAGATCGCTGCGTACCGCAAGCAGCGCCGGACCGAAGCCGAGGATGACCTCGAGTTTCCCGATGAGATCGAGCTTCACCCGCACGTCCTGGCCCGCGAGCGTCTGGCGCGCTACCGCGGTCTGAAGAGTTTCAAGACCAGCCAGTGGGAGACGGAGGAGGACAAGCCGCATGAGCCGGCGGAGTGGGCGCGTTTGCTCGAGGTGGCCGACTACAAGGGCGCCAAAAGCCGAGTGCTCAAGGAGACGCTGGTCGGCGGCGTGAAGCCTGGCACTCGGGTCCACGTGCACCTGCGAAACGTGCCGCTGTCGTTCCAACAGTCCTACGACCCCTCCCAGCCGCTCCCCTTGTTCTCCCTCCTCCGCCACGAGCACAAGCGCACCTGCCTCAACTACAGCATCACCCTCTCCTCCGACTACCCGGCCCCGCTCAAGTCGAAGGAGGAGCTGATCCTCCAGTGCGGGCCCCGTCGCATGGTCATCAACCCGCTCTTCTCCCAGGCCGGCAACACCCCCAACGACGTCCACAAGTTCAACCGGTACCTGCACCCGGGCCAGTCGGCCATCGCCACCTTCATCGGTCCTCTGACCTGGGGCTCCGTCCCCGCACTGTTCTTCAAGCGCGGCGTGCCTTCCTCCCAAACCGACGACGCCAACGACGACGACGACAACGCCATGCACGACGCCACCGACACGGACGCGCCCGCCCTCTCCCCGGCGTCCAACGGCCTCACCCTCATCGGCACGGGCACCTCCCTCCCGCCCTCGACCTCGCGCGTCATCGCCAAACGCATCATCCTGACCGGCCATCCGTACAAGATCCACAAGCGCGTCGTCACGGTGCGGTACATGTTCTTCAACCCGCAGGACGTGCAGTGGTTCAAGGCGCTCCAGCTCTGGACCAAGCGCGGCCGGCAAGGGTATATCAAGGAGAGTCTGGGCACCCATGGCTATTTTAAGGCCACGTTTGATGGCATGATTAATCCGCTTGATGCGGTGGCGGTGAGTTTGTATAAGCGTGTTTGGCCCCGCGCGGCGAGGGGGTGGAGGGGGGTTGGGGAGGAGAGGGCTGCTGTTGAGGGGGAGGAGTGAGGGGGGTTTGGGTCTGGGTTTTTGTTTCTTTTTTCTATCTGATGATGAGGCGATGCTGGTAGAGGTTTCACGTAAGAGGGTTTTCATATTCATTTGTGAGGAGTATTATGTTTAGGGAAAAGTTGATCGATGTTTTCGGTTGTTCCTGTTTTCTTGCTTTTCCCTTCCTTCCTCCTTCCCGAATGCGCGATCTGGCGCGGGCGGATATGCATGGGCAATTCACTCATCATCTCTATATAAAGTACACGTCGGGTACGTGCCTGAGGTTAGGGACGTTTGGTGTGGGGTTCAATCCACACGTGATCGCGGTCCTCCCCAACATCAACACCCGTTCGTCTCTATGTACTTCAACTTCATATGCACATGCATCTCTATGTGATTTTACCGCATCGGCGGGCATTCTATTCTAACAGCTTGCAATATTATTCTCTTTTTTCTGCCTTCACCCGCTGACGATGTCTATGTACAGTATGCACCTCTGTATCTCCCTATCCAACGCCTCCCCAGATGAAAAATAAGGTTGAGTCCGGCGGCGACAGCGCCGATCCAACAGTCTAGATGGGGGGAACCTCCCAGCCTTTCAGTTGACCTCTCTCCTCGCTTTCTCTCCATCCTTCCTCCTTTACCTTCTCATTGCTACCTATCTCTCGCTTCTCCGTCATTCCTCGCATCCTACAAGAGTCGTCGGGCCCGTCTGGTCTCGTTCTGCCCTTCTCCCGTGGGCCTGAAGTGAGGATGCTGAACCGGATCAAGCCTCGCGTCGCCGTTCCGGTCGGCTGCGTCTTCGCTGCCCTCTGCGTCGTCCTCTTCCTCAGCCAGCGACCGTCCGGCTACGTCGCGGAAGGGTGGCATTCGATCCGCCAAGGCGCCGCTGCGGATCTTCACGACGATGCCCCTAAGCTCGGCGCGCATCCCCTCATCGAGCTGACGGAGCCGGCGTGGGATAACTTGAAGGACGTCCAGAATGCGACGCTCGGGGTGAGTGGTGCTGGTGGTGTTGTGCCCCCTTCTTCCCGCTCGCCGATCGCTGACCCCCGATACGCCGCCATACAGTTCCAGAAGATCTTCGTGCTGTCGATGCCGTCGCGGACGGACAAGCGGGACCTCCAGAGCCTGGCCGCCTTCCTCACGGGGCTCGAGGTCGAGTTCGTGGACGGGGTGAACGGGTCGCTGATCGCGCCGCAGGCCTACCCGACCAACTGGAAACACAGCGTCGGCACCCTGGGCTGCTGGCGCGCCCACATGAACATCTACCAGCGCATGGTCCGCGAGCGCATCCAGACCGCCCTCATCCTCGAGGACGACGCCGATTGGGATGTGATGCTGAAGGCGCAGATGACCGAGTTCGCCCGCGGCGCCCGCTCGATTCAGGAGCAGCAGCGGCAGGCGCAGCAGCAGGAGCAGTCCGACACGTCCCAGGCCGCCGCCCCGATCCCGCACTCCCCCTACGGCGATGACTGGGATATGCTTGCGCTGGGCCACTGCGGCGTGTACAACAAAGACTACCGCAAAGAAGGCAACCCGTATTGGGTCTCCCAGACGGACGACCCGACCGTGATCCTGCCAGAGCAGCGGACGTGGTGGCGAAAACCGAACCTGACCCCGCCCGCGCTGAGCAACCCGCGCGCCCGCCTCGTCTTCTTCGCCCACCAGCTCAACTGCTTCGCGGCCTACGGCATGAGCCTCCGCGGCGCGGCCCGCTTCCTCTTCGACCAGGCCGCCGGCGAGCAGGAGAAGGGCAACATCGACTCCGCCATGGGCTGGCTGTGCAAGACCGAGCGCTTCACCCGCGACGGCTGCGTCGCTGCGTACCCGACGATCTTTGGCGTGTATAAGGCGGCTGGTGATGCGTCGAAGGACTCGGATCGCGTGGGCTCCCGCGCGCGCCGCGCTGTTGTTGGTGATGATGATGAAGCTAAGGATCCGAATGCGCCGTATGAAGGCGGGTGGGACAAGGAGGAAGGCGATGAGGAGGAGGATATCGACGATATTGTCGATATGGACGACGACACAGGCACAACAACGACCTCCGCCTCCGCCGCCGCCCTCGGTCGCCCGCCCGCCGACCCTTGGGAACAAGAAGAAGCGGACGACGACGACGACGATGAGGAAGAAGAAGACAACGCCTCCTCATCCTCCCCCAAAAAGAAGACGAAATCGAAGACGAACAAGAAACGCTGGATCCGCGCCCACCCGGAAACCCCCTGGGTCGTCTACCCGGTCAAGCTCAACCTGGAACCCCTCCTCCAGGGCGCGACCACCGCTCTGCCAGCGCAGTTCCCGGATCTGGCGCTCTGGAAGACGTTGGATTTGTCGAGCGCGCGCATCCCACCTGGACGCGCCGTGTGGGTGGGGCGGGAGGAGTATGGGAAGGTTGAGGTGGAGGGGAAGAAGGAGGGGGAGGGGGGGAAGTGAGGGGGGCGGATGGTTTGACTGGTTTCTTTCCTTTTTTTTGTTTCTTTTGTTTTGGTGTATATGGATAGATGTTTTTGACTGCGCTTTAAATCTGGGAGATATCATTCTAAGGGGCTTTTTGCTTCTCTTTTTACTGATTGGATTGTTTATTGAGATGAGTGGAACTTGAGTGTCGTATCCCACAACCGGCGAGAGTCGTTCTTGCAAATTCGCATGCTTAGCTATACTCCTAGCTTCCTCCCTTAAGTGTAGGTATAGTAGGAGGATGTATCAGCAGTAGGGCATCTTGGTTCCGGTTACCACCTTGCCTGTTTACTGTACGTCCTAATGGGGTAATCGGACTGTCATGCCCTCGCTGAGTAACCCCGGATCTCATGTCTTAACCCCGAGATGCTAAACTCCGGAGACCCGAGATTCTTTCCCAAAACGGACAGTGTAGGAGTACAGCCGTGTGTTCATTCATATGTATAAATAAGTATATATATACGTCCTTGACATCCGATTCTTGCTCATTACCGGCTCCCTCATCTACCTTCATCCAAAACATCAACCAATCTTCCACACCAACCACTCCCCCACCATGCCTCCCACCAACACCGCCGCCTGGCAAAACGCCCTCAACCAACCCCTCGAAATCCGCTCCGCACCCTACACTCCCCCCAAGGAGGACGAAATCGTCGTGCGCGCCCACGCCTGGGCCACCAACCCCATCGACCACATCCTGCAGCAACGCCCGCTCTTCCCCTGGCTCACCTACCCCCGAATCTTGGGCATGGACCTGGCCGGGGAGGTCGTCGAGGTGGGCAGCAGCGCGGTCACCCGCTTCCGCCCCGGCGACCGCGTCCTGGCCGGGGGCTCGGGGTTGCGGAATGAGCTCTGGAAGAGCGCGTTTCAGCGCTACGTCGTGGTGCGCGCGGTCCTGGCGGCGCGCATCCCCGATGCGATGCCCTATGCGCAGGCGGCCGTGTTCCCGCTCGCGCTCTCGACGGCGGCGTCGGGGTTGTTTCAGCGGGACTTCCTGGGTCTGCAGATGCCGTCCGTCCCGCCGACGCCGACGGGGAAGACGGTCGTGGTTTGGGGCGCGGCGTCGGCGGTGGGGTGTAATGCTGTGCAACTCGCTGCTGCTGCGGGATATCAGGTTTTCGCGACGGCGTCGTCGGCGCATTTTGATGCCCTCCGGGACCTGGGCGCGAGCAGATTGTTTGATTATCGTAGCCCGACTGTCATCGATGATATCGTGGCTGCGGTTGATGAGGTTGACTTCGCGGGCATTTATCACGCTGCCGGGCCGTCGGCGTCGAGCTTGGAAATCGCCCAGAAGGCGAAGAAAACTGTCTTTGTTGCGTCGGCGACGTATCTCCCGGAGGAAATGCCGGAGGGTGTGGCGGCGAAGATGGTTTGGGGCACGAGTTTGGAGGAGAATGAAGTGGGTCCCGCGGTGTATGAGGACTTTTTGCCGAAGGCGTTGGAGGAGGGGGTGTATCGGGTTGCGCCGGAACCGTGGATTGTGGGGAGGAGGGGCTTGGAGAGTCTGCAGGAGGCGGTGGATGCGCATCGCGAGGGGGTGTCGTTTAGGAAGCCTGTTGTTGTCGAAGAGTGAGGTTGGGTTTGGGCGGTGGTGGTGGTGGCGGTTGTTGTGGTGATTTTCGCTCGTTTATGTAGGTATTAATGAACGCTCGTGTCTCGCACGACTTGATAGTTACTCTCATTTTGCGCTTCTGATCTGAGGACGATTAATATGTGACATGGACGAGATTAGCAGAACGCTGCGGAAAAAATAATGTAGAGAAACCAGGTACAAGAGAGTCCGTCCGGAGAGGACGGTTGACAGAACGAATGTCGAATTCAGGAATTCGTACAAAGCGCAACACGATCAGAGCTTCGCAGCCGTTGCGCTCCTCTTAGCATCTCTCATCCTCGCTGCCGACTGCAAGAGAGCATACAACGTCTGCATCCTCGGCATCTCCACGCCATGAGCGCGAGCGATGCGAATCGGGTTTCCAAGAATGACCTCAAGTTCCATCGGTCTCCCCGCCTCCCAATCCAGCAACATGCTCGGCTTCCCTCCGCGGTTCCGCTCGGTGCTGGCAATGATCTTCTCCGGCCGCGCCAGCTTCTCCGGAAACTCCTTGCCCAAAATCTTCGGCGCAGCCGCGAACACCTCATCCATCACGCCCTTCAGATGAACGCGCAGCTCCGGATCCATCACCATATCCGCATTCCCCACGCCGCCCGCCAGCACAGCAGACGGGTTCATCGACGCGTTAATACAGATCTTATGCCACCGCACCTGCTGCAGCCCCACCTCATCATAAAACTCCGCATCCCTCAACCCCCCACACTCCGCGAAAAACCTCACCAGCTGCCGGACCCGCTCATCCCCCACCCGCCCCAGCTCCCGCATCGCCCCCGTCGTCCGCCCGCCCAACCCGTCCGAGTACGCCCCCATGCTGATCCGCGTCCACCGGTTCTGCCGCACGACCCCCGGCCGCGTCTGCTCCGCGCTGATCACCGTGACCGCGCTCACGATCGGCGTCCTGGGGAAGCGCTGCCGGTGCGGCGCTTCGACCCCGACGCCGTTTTGGATCAGCACGATGCACGTCTTGCTCTCCGCCGATGGCGCTTTGCGCACCAGCGGCTCGATCGCTGCGGCGTCGTCGGTGATGTCGGGCAGGGCTTTGGTGGTCACGACGATGTAGTCCCATCCCTCTGCCGGCGCGGTGGGGGCGCGCGCAGCGCTGGCGATGGAGGGGTATACGGCGTGCGGCTGGAAGTGGTAGTCCCCGAAGCTGTGGGTTTGCAGGTGTACGCCTGACTTGGCGATGGCGGTGTAGTTGGACCGGCAGACGAGGGAGACGTGGATGTTGTTTGAGGGCTGGGTGGAGGGAGGGAGAGGTGGGATTTAGAATGGGAAATGATAAAAGGGGGGGGGGGGGTTGATTGGTGTGGAGGGACTTACGGAATGCAGGCGGGAGGCGTAGAAGCAGCCGACGGCGCCCGCGCCGACGAAGAGGATGTGAGTTGGGGGGTTGCTGGTGCTGAGGTGGATGAGTATAATGAATGTCTTTGGATTTTGTAAGGGGGTGACCTACCTTGATGACATTGTGGATGATGGTTTGATAGGTTGTAGATGGGACGTTGATGATGCGGACCGGATCGGGACGTGCTTCATCGGCTTCCGCGCGGCCGAGGTTCAGGAGGACCGCGATCTCTAATGTTGCGACTATGTAGGTCGTATACTGGAATATGATCGAGAACGCTTCCTCATATGGTACTGCATATAACCTTACATTCTAGATGCTATATGGCTCCAGTAATAGTATAGATGAGGAGTTCGATGTTGGCTTTGTCGTTGTTGAAGAATCACGTGCCAGCGTGGTACTGCGGCCCGTGTCGTGTGCCTCGTCCATCCCTGCTTGGTTGCCTTATATGTCAGGCATAGACAAGGCTAGCTGATGCTATATTCACTTGACAGTGGCTTTAAAACAAGCACCTCTCAACAGTTCTTCTCTTCTTCTGCAGTAACTATTTACTTCCAGTTTGCTTCTTCTTTCTTCTTCCTTGAATGGCCTCGTTCTTTTCCTTGCTTGGAGACATCTTCATTTGACTTCACTACTGAGTACAACCAACAGGCTCACAATATATCCCATCAGCTTTCATCCCATCAGCTTTCGGACGAGTATATGAGCATGGCTTCTTCAGCCTGCGAGGTCCCCTCTGAGGCCAACGAGGATCCCAAGAATGATCCTGTCACATCGAAGGAAGATGCTGCGGAGGGTGAAAACAATAACCGCAACGCGACTTCAGCGTCGACCACAAAGAGAATTTCGTATCCCTCGTGCCGCGACTAATAGATGTTGCCCCCGACATGGTGAATCCCTGGTTGGGAGATTGGAGAAAGGTAATGCAAAAAAAGCTATTCTTCGATGAGGAGGACATGAGCACCTCAGAGGAACGCTGGGGAAACAGGAGCTTAAAAATCTCAAAGGTAAAACCTCATGAAGTATCTCTATGAAAGCTCTAATAACACCTTCAAGGTTCTCGTGATCTCGTACCGCATGGCTTATGGAGAACATACTCCTTGCACGGCGTGCACCGTTCGACCGGTTTCAGCGGCCCGGGTATATTCCTATCCAGCTCCGCCAGACACATGCAAATCAACACCATTGAAAACCCGTCGGAGCTGTCGAGGGTACCCGTTGAAATAGGCTGTGCGGTGCTGAATAACCATGTGCGCTGGCGAAACCGTCGACATGATTTCTTCCTTTCGTTCACGACGTCGCTGATCTTCGCGATCGTCCATGCGGTCTTGAGACATGAGACTGGTCAGCGCGATGTGTTTATCTGCTATGGAGATCTGTGGAGGTTGACGCCGCTTGGTGGGGATACTCGGGAGCTCGATAAGAATGAGGTACAGCTTGAGAGGGAGATTATAGGACTCGAGGGAGGTAATACACTTCTCGGTAAAAATACTACGGAGCTCGAAAAGGAGCGTGCGCAATCTGAGAAAAATAGTACGCAAGCTGAGAAAGACAGTACGCAATCCGAGAAAGACGATACGCAAATCGAGAAAGAGGGTATACAGGTCGAGACAGGCAGTGCACACCTCCACCAAGATACTCCAGAGTTCTACGCAGTGAAAGACCTTGTCGAGGCCTTTGACTGCGACGAACTCAGACCGAACATGGAGATGTACACCCATGAGGTGCTCCTGTTCTTAGGCGCACTCGATACCAACCGGGACTTCGCACATGTCGCGTTCGAGGCGATGATAGAAGAAGACTTATTCGAGATATTCCCCACCATCTGGATCAAAGATAAGCTTGCGGCTCGTACCAAGCTCTACACTCATTGTCTGGCTCAACGTCATCTTGGATTCGAGGAAAGCGGAGTGGAACCTGCGCCGATCTCACAACGGGATTGTGAGGTCGCTCAAAATATTGCCAATTTGTTCCAACGGCGCCGCGGGAGAACGCTTATACCTTTCTTGAGCCTCCTATCACTCCGAGCTCGGGAAATACCCAGCTGCGCTTTTGAGAAGTGGATTAAAGACCATTATACGGGTACGTATGCCTTGATCTGACGCAAGCTTCGAGTGCTCTCTAACGCCGTTCAGCTGCCGATATCGAAGGCCCTCTGTGTTCCCAGAGCACACCAATTCCGACCAATCTTCCCGAAGTAGAACAGCTACTCGTCCTTCTGGGCTATTGCCATCAAGTGCTTGGTCGTGCACCACCGGCCGAAACCACCCAGGAAGACGTACAGACCCGTAAGCGCAAGCCTTCCCAATTGCTCAGCGAGAGACACCGCAAAAAGGTTGCAACGCGCGCCAACGTTGATGCTCATATCTTAACCACTTCAGAGGGTTATAATTGGTACCGATGGGAGGGTCGCAATCGAAGGCGAGAGCTATCAAGAAAGATACAGGAACGAGCTATGGAGAAGTTCGGCAACAAGAATATACCGGCATAACGGCAAGAAACTAATGCGGCATTCATATGATTGAAGAGAAGGCGTTTCGTTGCGCTTATCCAACAAACTATCAGCAGACGTGCTCTAGAGACAAAATTGAATGAACGGAGGGAAGAAAGATATTAAGGAACGAGGATTCCTCCGCGGTAGGTCATTCCTATATTCTTCCTTTCCCCTCTCCCCTACTTCCTTTTTTCTTTATTTCCTCTCCTTCCCCCTGGCCGTCCTTTCTTGAGTTTATTTTCTTACCGTTCGATTTTCTTCCTTCTTTCCTTTTCATTTCACCCCGTTACTTACTTTTCATTTTCCTTTTCTTCATAATCACTTGGTTTGGACTCCTTCATACCGCGGTTCTAAGATTCTGAACATCATTTTCGTATTTCGGGGACATCCTGGCGCAAGATTTCAAATATCTACGGTTAGGTCACCTTTAGATTTACCTAAGTTCTCTTAGCTTTTCATGCGGATTCTTGGGTTGAGTTAGTTTCGAGCAACGCGGACAGGGGGCATAGTCAGTTTACGAGTTGACAGAGGATTTGGCTGCTCGACTATACTACATTACGCTACAATCAAGCAAGCACGCTTCCCCTTCATAAGAGAATGTGACATTACTTCCCATCCGTCAGCGTCCTCTCCGAGTCCATCGACATACGGTCACTGTTGCTGTCAGTCGAGCAGATCTCCATCAAGCCACCTTGGCCTTTTGCGTTTGTTCTTCCCATTACCTGCTGTGGTCGGGAGTCCGCAACATTCACAAAGAACTTATGCGTCTTGGTCAGCACTTTGCCGTGGCAGACGTAGCCGATCGGACTGTTCGAAATGTCCTGCCCTTTCCGGCGGAGAGAGATCCACTCATGGAGAAACAGAGAAGGATTTTTCGCGTGAAGCCCTGCTCTACTTTCTCGCGGAATATCAGGGCCACCGCTGATGTTTTGCTTCGAATCTGGAGTTTCCAGGTAGCGACGGACGTCCTCGTACTCGTCGAAGTCGAAGAATAGCCTCCCGCTGTAGATCCCAAGCTCTACCTTTAGCCAAGAGGGCGCTCGCCAGTGTTTGGAAAGAGGCGGCATAGCGAAAAAGTCCATCCCATTGAAATGGACCATCTTCCTGGTTACGGGGGCTGCATAGGTGAGCAGATGAGTGGGTGGTACCAAGCCACTGCTCAAAATTGGGATTATCATCTCCACTTCTTCTTGATTAACTACAAGCGCGATCTCACTGATGTTACTCCACACAATCCAATTGACTGGGCGCTGGAGATCGTCCATGGGTCTAACAAGGTTAGAAGAGACCGTGCGGAGGAACTCGGTCGAGATCAGCAGTTGCGATCGGACGGGTAGAAGCTGATGCTTCCTCCCCAGTGATGTTTTCGAGAGGACGGTGAACATCTCGACGTAGGCAAGGGAGCCAGGCCTGGTCCGCCCTGTGTAGACGAAGCTGGCAATATCGGGACTGAGGCCTTTGAAGGTAAGGGGCACGTAGTTCGTGGGCTTCTGGAGCTCGCGAACCGCCTCGACCTCATGCGCCACTTCGACTTCCCGCTCTTGCTCCACTTCTTGGAGTGCGGAGCCATGAACTGCATTGCCGTTGTCTTGGAAGCCTTTACGCAAGGTATGCAGTTGCTTGGCGTAGGTGGCAATCGGTCCAAGGGTGAACGATTGGCAAGGAGTACTGGGGAGGCTTTGTTTCGGCCCGTAGAGTTGCTTCAAAGTGCTTCGTTCCGGTTGTTCGATGACTTTGAGATACTCTTGTCGCTGGTGAGAATCCTCAAGGAAGGCGGAGTTATCTTCCGCTGCTTGCATACGACGACAAAAGTCCATACCCTGTGCAAAGTAGAGAGGCTGCAGCTGTTCAATGCCATTGCATGTCTGTTCCATCAGCCAGTATACAACGTCATGTGAGGTCAGGAAGGCCTCCTGTCCTTTTCCGCGCGAATCCCGAATGCTCTGATCAACCTCGGGAGGAGCGAAGAAAACGATGGATTGCGTAGTGCCTAGCTGTCGAAGCCTCATCGCTGCTGCAAGTACGTTAGAATTCTTCGGGGACCTCTGCTGGCTATTTACTTACCTTGTACTGTATGGTCTTTCGTTTGACCTAATCCTAAGGTGAGTGCGCCACGGGCATTTGGAGGGAGCTTCAGATCTGTCCCTCGCGTATGCGCCTCATCCAAGTACACTAGACACTCGTCCATATTGTCCGCGAATGCGGATGCGACCAATGGTACCAACCTCTGGTTCCTATACAAGACCATAGCTGTGTTAGAGTTATCGAAGAAAATGACCGCAGGTGCTTGATAATAGATGTGGAGCCAATTTTTGGCGAGCGTATAGTTGTCCATCTCGAGGATCTGGGCGCCGGCATCTAGAAGGATGCGGATTGACATGTCATGAAGCTTGTACAGAAGTTCTTGCTCTGTGAAACGCTTTCCGTTCCGCCGCGTAAGGACGTAGCCTTGGTTGCGGCTGTGAAGTAAGTATGTCAATACTTCCGCGTTCGTATGCGACAGTCCTGTTAAGTCGTCTTGCGTGATTGTGAGAGGTAGTAGATTCTTAGTGTCGTTGGTGCCACTGAAGCCGGTAGTGAGCGGCTTATCCTTATCTGTCGTCTGCGTGAAGAGCGGGATATCCCATCCCGATGCCTGAAGTTTAACTTGAAACTGCTTACAGTGCTCGGGAAACACAAAGCGGTCGAGGAAGTAGTCGATCGCCGCAACGCTGAAGCGGAACAGCTGCCACAGCTCAGCAACCTGAATGGCATCCTCAAGGTTGATAACGCTCCATTCACGCAGAGTTTCTGGCACATTGTTTACATCCAAAACCCATGAGCTGTACTCAGAGGATGGATCATCTGATTTTAGGATATGCTGCAGGGCTTCCTGGAGCTGAGCCATAGTAAGCCCTCCATGATAGAATGAAAGACATGTGAACAAGATAGCAACGTCTGGATGACCCCATTCGGCTTGGTCAGAAGGCACGCCTTTAGCATGGAAAGGAACAGCGACTGGATCACGAAGGGGATGTAGTCCATATTCGACGTTCCAGCGTTTCTTTAGCGCAAGGATGAGCAGTCGGTGCACCAAAAGCCCGCGCAATAAGTATAGACGCGCCCGTAAGGCAGGGCGTTGAGGGAACATCGAATCCACGCGTTGTAAAATATCGTTGCTGACCTTCGGCGCGGAAATAAAGCCGCGAATGGCTTCGATGTCTTCCACCGGGCAGTTCTCCAGCGGCAGAATAGATGAACGATTGCCGCAAATATCCTTGACGATGCGATATAGTAGCGCATCTTCCACGTCCTTCCGCAGGAACGAAACGAAAGGAAAGCCCTCGTGCGACCGGTGAACGTCTAGGCTACAAGGGAACGCATCTTGGAGATCCCATAAGTGTGCTTCCACCATTTTCAATAAAGCCTCTGCTACTTCCCATCGGCATGGATGGCCGTCAACAATCTTCTGGGAACCAGAGGGATAGATTAGCTGTGTGCGACACGCCAGTGTAAAGTCGCATTCATCGAGAATGTCCCGGCAATGCGCCTCAAGCCAGGCTTGGACTTTGACCATCGTCTCGGCCTCTGACATGCGCTTGTCCGAAACACGTTGAAGGCCGCTAAGCAGGAATGACATGATGTGCTCCGGCAAAGCAATGATAATGCCAGACTGCTTCATCATGCGCCTGTGGATGCGAAAATATGTCTGGATGGTCTCGGCGGCGGTAGAAGATTTTCGGAAGAATGGGATGTGACGAAGCTCACGCCCGAGTAGCCCGCCGAGACGTGTGCACATCAACTGTGCAGACTGTGTCAGGAGCGCTTTGGGAACAATGATCCGCACAAGACGGTTGGTATCGGCAAGAGCTGCGGCCACCATAGGCATGATTACAGAGGTTTTACCTTCCTGAGTCAGTTCTACATCGCTTAATGAAGGTGCTCAAGGTACGTACCACGACCCATGTTCATCTGTAGTACCGTATTCCTGCCAGATGGCGGCGAAATGATCGCATTGGCGACTTCAACCTGATCTGGGCGGATCAAAAAGTTGCCGTCGAGCTCCAGCAGCAGCCAGTCGTGATTGCTGAAAGGATCCCAGTTCACATGCCCAATGTTCTCAATCTCCTCCGCCAGTTTCTGTTTCTCATTCTTCCGGAGAAGGTGCTCCAGCCGTAGAAGCCATTGCAACTTTGTGACCGAGAGAGCATAGCCGATCAGCAGACGTCGCATTTTCCCCACTACTAGGACCTTGGAGGTTGAGCGTAAATGTTGAGAAAGTGTAACCGTAGTGAGAGGAGGAGAAAGCCCGCCAAGCTTAAGCCATTCAATCCCTGGACAACTTCGCTCTAGAGATATCTTCAGAGTCGACAACCTACCTGAAACTTCCCGCCCTTGAGCTGCGATCAAACTTGGCAGGTCCTTGAACGAGAATTGAGACAACTTTGTATGATCCGTCGCGTAGTCAAGCTTCTTGAAGGCATCCAAACTCTTTGCGAGGTCAGAACCATACTGTCGCCTGACCAGAGAGTCCGAATCAGAGATGGTGAGGATGATGGCCTCTAATGCCAGAATTTCTGGCCTAGGTCGCGCATCTATCTGGGTTCTAAGGCGCGTAACCTCTTCCGGAGCTGTTGACGCAGTCGTACGGCTTTGGTTTGGCGCATCGAGTAGCGTACAACTTATGAGGTTTGAGAGCGTAGGAACAGCGCACTTGTCTGTGTCCGTAGAGGTCCGGGGATCAACGGTGTTGGCCAAAGGTAGATCCACGAACATTGACTCTCCCCAGTGCTCATCTAAAACCTTTTGCACAAGTGCAATATACTGCGCAAGCTCCAGATTTTGGTGGAGATAAGTCCATTGCTCCCTGATTACTCTCAGCGCAGCTTCTGTATCTAACTTGAGGTTGTCTTGCAGATCCGAGGGCATGATCGGCTCAAGACAAGGCCATTGTACGAGGATACCCTCACAAAAAGTTCGGCAGTCAGCCATGACAAGATTATCGAAAGTCGCTTTCGCCTTTTCCAGAATTCGCTTCTGCTTTGCACTCATGTACGGGTTCATAGACGTAACCGTGCTAGATGAAGCCTTGAACCCATGAGGGAATGCGAGTTGGGCAAGAAACTCAACAGTGGGTGCGTGATTAGGCCGAAACTGGATATAAGTGTTCCACGGTGGAGGATCAAGTGCTTTCAAGCTCGGAAATAGCCAGAATGCTACCAGAGTCCGGATGGCGCTCATGTTAATGTCCGCTTGGAACGCAATGGTGCCCAACAAGAACAACAGCGGATACGTGTCGGTGAAATTTGCAGCACGGCAGTAAGCCAGTAAGGGCCCGAAGTCGGCGGCGAAGTCAATAGACAGCCAATCGCTCAAAAGCACCTTCTTAAATGGATGTGAAAACCCATGTAGATTTCCTGACTTACTCCATTCCACCAACAGGCCGGCGAGGTCTGTTGCGGTCGCGACAACAGAGGGGCGCTGGTGGATTAAAGTGGTAACCTCGAGGACGTGAGCACGCCTACTGTTGACGGAGTAGTGATCCCTGCTGTCATATACTGTGCTGGATGATTTCTTGGAGCTAGGAACCGAGAAACGCTGATACAGCAGCTCTCTGTTAAGGGCACGAGTCTGTAGACCGTGATCACCACCGGGATCAACCGCAGTAACTGGGGGCTTTAGAAGAGCGAACATGGAGAGTTGCTCAGAAGTCTCCATGATTTTTTGAACCAAACGTCGATAGGAACCGTGTTGGACAGTCACTGTGAGCTCTTGATTCCAGGTGACTGACTGTACTGTCCTCAGGTTCACAGGGTAAAAGGACCGACGAGGGGTTAGATCACTGACTGCCTTCAGGATTTCGATCGAGCTTCCCGTTAAAGGTTTCCATGGTTGACAATAACCAGAGAGCAACAAATCCAGCGACTCCTCCGTACCGGTACGTCCAGTGAGTGGATCAGGAAGCACGAATGACGTGAGGGCATGGAGCTGAGCCTTGAAATATAAGACGCGGGGCTCAACGGCGCAGTCCAGTCTGCCTAAGACATCGTTAATCTCGTACTTAGCATAGAAGCCACTGTTCCCCAACGAAATAGCAACATGCACGCCGTGGCGAGAGCTGGTAAAGGTTCCCGCATCAGGGAGGGGCACTATGATGCTGCGACGACGGTGATTGAATTTATCCCTGAGGACAAGGAGGCTTCGTAGACCATACCATGTGCCAGCATCCTGATTTGGGTCAATCTCGGCTTGCAGCTCTCGGGATTCCAATAAACCTTGGTCGTTCACCTGGAAGGTGAGCGCCATACGACTTAAAGCAGCAGTCAGTCGGCCCCGCTCATTTTGATGTACGATGAGCTGATTGGGTGCCTCGAAATGGTCGAACGCCTTTGTGAACAAGGAAAAGAGCGGGCTGTGAGGATCAACGAGGCGGTGTTGGTGTCGAGTAGCAATCCCAGTTTTGATATTGATCTTCCAATTCCCGTCCTTCGACCTCCACATGTCTGACAGCGGTCTGACTTCCAGGACATTGGTCGACAGGTCGAGCCAATGGACGCAGTTAGATACCAGAGGCCCTGGGAGATCGTAGGCGGTTCCTTTCGGGCGGAATATGTGAGGAGAAATATACTCAATGACCCGCTTTCCATACAAGGCGCGCACAACAAGTTCTCCGCTTCCAGAGCGGCGCCCAACGTGTATTTGATAACCATTTGGATGAACTGCAAGGGTATATTCCATCCCTGGCATTCTGGATGGGTATGCGAGGAGAGCTTCATGTCCGAAGAGGCCAGGCAGCGTGGAGCATCTGAGGAATTCGGGGGGGAGCTTGCCCTGTGGCTTATAATTTATGTAAAGGTGGCCTTCGTAGAGATGATAATGCACTGTCTGCTCCGCTTGAAACTCTGTGGCGGATACGCTTGCTCTGATCCACCAGTGGTCGAGGTGCTCGACTGTGGAGTATTCCCTCTCCTCGTTGGAAGTGGGCCAGATGTTGTCCAAGGCAGAGAAGAAGCTTTCAGGATATGTATCAACTGCCTTCTTCAGAAGCGGCCTGAGCGACAAAACCATCTGAAAATCGCGCATCATCGTATTGCGAATGAATGGTTTCAGTTTCCTCGGATCTCCGTCCAGACTGGTTTGCAGTGTAATCGAGGCCACAATGAAACATCTGAAATCATGAGCGGAAAGTTCTCGCTTCTCACCGCTGACATATATTGCGAAAGTCCTACGACAGAGTAAGCTAGCCCAAAGAGCATAATGTGAGCATTGTTTCGATGCTTGGGCATCCTTGGTCTCATAAACCTCTGCACGCAGTTTAGTGCACCACTGGAGAGTTGCATTCCGACATATGGAGAGTAGATCAATACTCTCTGCGTGTACATCCTGATCAGTGCAAAGTGTAATAAGACGGAGCAAGAGGGTGATCATCAGATCCATGCAAAACATCTCTCGGCTGTTTGAGGCGATGGTGTTTATCCGCAACCGCAACTGCTCCAATAATTGTTGGCAGAATCCAACATCACGGAAATGGACGTGTACGGCACCTAGAGCATCAAGGCCTTGGGGCGGCCCGGCTTCAAGGACAAGTCGAGACACAAGAAGGTTCGTTGATTCCGTGCCGAAGTTCAGATTTGACGAGGCTAGCTCAATCAAGATATGAAGCCAGCGGCTGCGGGTTCCGACCAAAAGGCCTTGAAAGGCTGCAAACTCATGTTGGTTGACGCCAGGTGGACATTTCACTTGGCTGGCGAGGACCTCGTAGGAAGTCGGCGCTTTTAGAGCATCGCCAGGTTCCTTGGGCAGACACTCCATAGCAGAAAATGGCGAGTTTGGGGCCAGGTTCAGGCTCATATGATGGGCGAATGATGGACGAATCGCATGGCCGCCGCTCCAGAGGTTAGTCACCGAGTCACAGTAGCCAAGCTGCAGTCCATTCGGGAGACAGACTTCTGCCAGCGTTATAGGAAATCTTGCGGTAGAATAGTGGGTCATCAGGAATGACTTTGCGGTTGAGGCCAGGCGGAGTTCGCCCGGTTCGGCTGACGCATAGTGACTTAGCTGAGAATAATCCTTGAGCCAAACCCTAGGTTGCATGCTATTCCCGTGCTTGCCGTATCCCAGATCGCAAATGATTCTCCAGGTGATATCGCGGTAGACATTGAAATCTTTGGGACACGCCAGCTCGAATATCACTGCCTTGGCTTCCACGGCCTTTTTGGGCAAAGGGTGTTCGTGTACGGTAATGCGCAGTCTGCGACGTTTCCGGTTCAGGAAGCACTTCGTGCAGCTTTTGTCATCATGGATGGGCTCAAACGGTGGATTCTCGTTGATTCCGTATATGCAAGATGCTTTATCAAAGTCAGACGACAATTGCTCATACTCGGCACTCATTGCCAACCACTCTGTTTCCTTGCATTGGCGGCTACGCTCAGCTTCTATCTCAATGCGTTCCATAAGACGTTGCATGGTTGGAGAATTGTCGAAGAATTGCTCTGCGAAGCAACCTCTCACCGGATCGGCAAAGATAGTCATTTGGCCATACTGGGAACCGTCTCTGCGCTGTTGTAAATACTCCTGGATCGCACGAACACGGTGCAAATCCGCTTCATGGGTGAGCTGAAGGCAGTCCAGCAGATCGGGCGACAGCCCCGGCTTGAAGTCGGTGAGAAGAGGGAATAGACCCGTCGCTTGCGAATCCAAAGCGACCCACATGTATATGATCGTGAGCAGCATTGTGCTCATCCGCTGTGGATCGCCGATATGAATATTGCGAGACGTTGTCATGTATTGGCGCAACTCTAGAGCTATACTCTCATAGGGTAAACTCTTCAGATGCTCAAGGCCCATATGACGCAAGCGTTCCTCATACTCAGCCACCCGGAAGATTTTCTGCCCAAGGACGCTATACTGGTCCAAGATGATGTCGGAAAAGTTGACATGATCTCCAGATGCGTAATTTGGATTGTAGCCGTTCCTCAGGACCATCTTATCTTTGAGATATTGATCGCGGACTTGCTTTAGATAGCCTCGACTATTGGGCAGACTGAGAGTAGGAGCAATGTGCCCCACGTTCGGGGGAAAAGATGGGAGCTTTCTTAAACTGGCGGTTTTGAAGCTAGCCCATTGGGACGTGATTTTGTTGTCCGCTTTGAATATCGACTCGCGCAGCAAAGGCCCAATGGCGTCGAACATCGCATTGTAGACCGCGCCTCCGGATCCGGATTGATTGGCTTTCGTCCGCTCATTCTCCAATTTGAATAGCCGCCGGCACAACTTTGCCTTGAGGAAGAAGCACAACTCTGCTGAAACTTCGTCCAAAGCCCGCTCCAATAGTTGTGCTAAAACAAGGCACATCATGAACTTGTAGTACACGCGGCCATCTTGGAAGCCACAGGAGAACACCAAGTGGCGAAGTATGCCAACGCGCAGCACCAACCAAAACGGACTGCGACGCCATGGGTCCGAAGCTCCTTTATCGTAGCAGATCTCATCCCGAACCCGTTTGTGAGAGACCTCCGGCGCGATCTGCGATCCGAGCCCTTCCAAGATGGACATGAGCATGTCAGTGACAAGGCATGGATCCACCGTTCCGCGACTCTCAAAAGTATGCGAGCCAGCTTTCTTTGCATGTGCGGCAAACTGCTTGATCGACTCAGTGCTCGCACGTTCGAGGAACAGGCTGAGATGACGTTGGAAGGAAGGGTCGTCGTAGACCCGGGAAGGCAATGCGACAGCCCTTCCAGGAAACTGCCGCAGTAGAGCGTGTGGCGACCCAAGCACGCACTCATTTTTCGCCGAGACTTCAAATGACTCGAATATTATGGGAGAAGGACTGTCCAACGATGTCAGCGGGTGCCTAGGAAGGCCAAGCGAGGCTGAGACGCAAGTATGACTTACCCGGTGCCCCGTGTTATCAAAAGACCCGCATTTTGTTGAGTAACGTGGAGGATCAGAGTCTGTCCAACCACAAGGGATTGCAGGGCCGTCAAAAGAGATTCCGAGTTCAATGTCGATCCCGCGTTAAGAGTGCGACATGACTGAAGTGACAGACGAGATAAGTCCCAGACGCGGCCCATATCACCGCAATTTCCAGCATGATTCATGAGAAGCTTGAACGCGTCTGAGACGCACTGGTTCAGAGACCGGTTTATACTGCTGAGGTTAGTGTCCTGATGGCCAGGCAACTTCAGTGGCAGCGCGACATGGTTGATCAAGGCTTCGACCTCCATGGCAAAGACGCCACAGTTGAATAAGCAGAGTGCAGACTGGGAGTTGGACGAAGATCGGGAGTGCCAGAGTAGACGTAGCGCTGATGCTCAGTGCATCAAGATGGGGATGTTGTTGACGTGGGAAAAAAGGCCCAAAGACGGTGAGAGAAGATGTATGGAGGCGCTTCAGCAGGTATCCGTGTGCCAAGGCTGTATCAGACGCGTCCAATCAAAATAATAAGCGCTTCGAACAGGGGTTGGATAAACCGTTTATTGTGATTGAGGCCCTCGCGCAAGTTGATGTCTGTGGGAAATAAAGGTCCCACATCCTCAGCGATGATGGTGCGAGGCTCTGCAGGGGTCTCAGCATCCCTGCTCTCACGACGCGGGAATGTGCTGTTGCGTTATTGACCAGATCAGAGACGTATAAGTCAAGCTGAAAGGGTATTGCAGTTCCCACAGCTTCGCGGGATTCCTTCAAGGTGCTATGAACTGCGGTCGCCTATCACAAACCCGAAATAGTTGCAGCATTGTCGTTATCCAGATGTACCTCCTCCACTCCGCTCCGCCCCGCTCCGTTCCCACATCCACAAGGCGGTAAACTTTAGAACAACAGAGTCGCATTATAATATTCACAGAACCGGGTTCGGGAAAAGAAGCCAGTCTGATTTGGACGTGAATGGGGCTATTCGTGTACAGATGATTGCTGTCTTGATGCTATATCCTGTACACATTATGTTTTGTTTTGCTTGGTAATTCTTTGTTTCTTTTTCTTTTTCTTTCTCTTTTCCTTTTCTTTTTCCTTCAAACCTCACGGTATTGTAGCACGATGTGGATGTTGAGAATTATATGTGGTCCTATCACCAGCTTGAAGACGACGGCATAGGAACGGTGCGTGAGTCAAAGGCTTTCACAGAAATGTGAAACAATGACATATGGACAACGCGGACAGGGCAGTAGGGTTTTCAATATCGGACAGATCAATTTGATGCTAAAGACAAAGACACTAACAACAGATCCAATGAGTGGCATGAGTAGGAACAACAACCTGCAATTCATCATATCAAAGGCTTCCATTTGGATGGCCCAGAAATATCTCCCGGATAGTTGGGGAACGGTGGCACCGTTTGACCGTCCTAAAGGGTGGCCCTATTGTTCGGTATCAGCAGTTTCTTCTAACAGCCAAACACACCATCACTCACCCAAAGACCAAACCTGGCTCAGCGGCAGGAGCAAAAGTTCACATCCAGATGAGCGCTCTTGCCGTTATAATTCCAGTCGTACGTCCCGCCATTCCGACTGCCGTAGCACTGGCTGATGATGTTCTCGAACCCGTCCCAGCAGGCCTGCTGGCTGCTGAAGCTGCCAGAGAGCGCGACGTGCGCCCACCCCCAGTCGAATGAGTTGGACGACTTCCACTTGTCGCCCCCGCAGAGCGCCTGTCGCGCGCTGTAGATGGAGTCGCGCGACTCGCATGTCTGGCACCCGCTGGCCTTGTAGCAGGTGGCTGCGGACGCGGTGCTGGCGAGGGCCGCGAGGCCGGCGAGGAGGGTGGGGAGAGTGAGTTGCATGGTGCGGGTTTGGTCTGCTTGGTATTAAGGTATTGAAGGATGGTGATATTGAGAGTGCTGCCGAACGGTAGGAATCTGAGCTGCTGTTGTGAATCTAGACAGCGAGGAAGATGAGACTTATATATAGGGAGCGGCTCCTGTCCACTGCCACTTAAGCATTTCAGCTTTGAAGGCCTTCATGAGGAGGCTTCTCGCCTACTGAGTCTCGAAGCCAGCTGGATATCGAGATCCACCTCTTGTTATCAGTGCTCATCGCTATTGGGCAACTGGATTCCGCTGCTTCGCCACGGCTAAGTTATCATTGTCCTAAAAGGGAAAGTTTGTAGTACAAGAACATTCTAACGCGTGTTGTATCGCCTTGGCCTCTATCATATAGCTGCTCGCTACGAAGCCCAGAAACGCCAAGATATACAGCGGGCATACCAAGGCCGCCAAGTTCACGATTGGGGGCGGAGTCTCAGAGCACCGTACGTTTTGACTGGCTGCCGCAACCGTTTGGGACAGGCAGCGTCCGTGGGGAAAGTGAATCGCCCGTGTTACTCATCATTATCAAAGCCTGTCGGAGTATTCTCTTTGCATCAGCCTCGTCATATCTGAGCTGTGAAGGCGACAGGTGAGGAGGTGAATTGGTCTCATCGAGATGTTAGCCATCTTCGTAACCTATAGGATCAGTTCGCGACTCTCTAGTTGTAAACACCGGAATTTACCAATTAACAACTCTGTCGTCGTCCAGAGATTTCGCGGTGACAAGGACACGGGGAAAGTCCCCACAGCGGTGATCGACCAGGGTCCATGTGATCTGAGGCGGACCGTTCCGATCCTGGTGAAATGCGGGGAAGCTTACATAATGTGTGGTATTTCGTGCCCGTCCACGTCGTACCTGCGGCTGACATGCCTAAGGCAGGTAAGGTAAAGATCAGTCTGTCTTGGGCGCCAAGTCCACCAATCCCACGTCAGCAGGCCGGATTTGACGAGCGTGCACTGCACGGCCAAGAGCGGCTAAGGTGGTGATTGCTAGTAAGAGTAGAGAACGAAGCAAATGTGACGTTCCAAACCGCAGCCTCTGTTATTTATAGTTGCTCCTCAAAACCGGTATGAGCCGAACCTCTTCCAGGCCCATCACTGCGCCTCCGCGGCCTCCTCGTATTCCCTCTCAGCTGCCTCAATATACGAGCCAATAGCTGAGAGGCAGCAGAGACATCTTTCTTGGCATGATTACTTACCCCTCATCTTTGACACCGCGGTATGATCAAACGTCAGCAGGTCAACTTCCCAACTTTCGCAGGGACGGAACGGAGCTCCACGGCTCAAGAGCGCGAATCCAATGGACACGATCCCACCGACCGAGTCTGCCCCCACCGAGCCCCTCAGCTGGACTCCTAGCCAGCGCGCCGGCCTGGCCAAACGCACCGAAATTGTTGTAATCCTAGAGAAGAATCACGTGGGACACCAGCGCGCCCTTCAAGCCTCCCTCAACGAGTTCCGGAACTGGGAGCCGTCCGATGTCGCAGAACTGTTCAGCGGCTTTCCTCCGCTCGAAGAGCGGCGGTTGTATCCTTTAGGCCCCGAGTGCCGCTATCCACCGCCAGGGCGCGCACGATGGACGGAGTTTGCGGCAAAGGTGGCGGTGCTCGCGGTGGCGGATGCGGTGGTGGTGGCTACGGCGCCGGTGACGTGGCCGCTCATGGAGAGGCAGAAGCGGAATGAGGTAGTGCAGAGCATGAAGACTATCCATCAGGAGGCGTGGGCCGGCTCCGTGTTTGTGGGATGTGGATTGGATCTCATGGAAGAGGCGGGCAGGCAGGGAGCAGCGCTGTGCGTGGATCGGCGAGGACGCTTCCGCATTATGAAAGAAGGGTACGCGGCGATCTCGCATGTGTGGGCCGAAACGATGGGGTTGCAGTATCAAGGGGAGAAAATTGAACAGGATGAACGGGGGTTGCTGAAGGCGCATTTCGATGCGATCATGGGGAAGGCGGAGATGAGTGGGTACGAGTGGTTTTGGTTCGACTTGTTGGCAATTCCGAAGAAGCCCGCGGACGGGACGAGGAACCAGCGGCAGACAGAAGCCAAGACGACGATCATCAACAGTCTTCAGTCTGTTTACCGGAACGCTGAAGTCGTTATCGTCTTCGACGCCCTTCCATTGAACCTCAGTTCCGGGGACCCATTGAAGGTCGCCGCAGTACTGGTATGCGGGCTTTGGTTGACAAGAGTCTGGACATACCAAGAGGCGAAGCTGGCCCACAAGGCTCTGATCATGACTGCTACAAACGCGGTGAGCTTCCAAGACATCTTGCAAGCAGCGGAGAAGCAAGCCAACCTCGACCGGGCGAAGTGGTACGAGATCCACCGCACCTTCGCGCGACTGCAGCCCATCTACGGCCCCGGCATCAACCTCGCGGACATCGCGCTGTCGTGCACCAATCGCTACGCCGAGCACGAGGTCGACTACGCCCGCGGCTTCTTCGCGCTGCTGGGCCTGCAGTGGCAGCCGGGCTGGAGCTACGAGGACGGCATCGCGCACATCTACCAGGCCCGTCCGCAGGAAGCAGCGATGATCGCTGCCATGCATGCGCCGCGCGGCTTGCCGAGGCCGTACTCCTGGGCCCCGAAGTACCTCACTCAGCTGCAAGGCCGGGCGCAGCGGCCGTTTCATTTCTCTTGCACGGGATCAGGGCTCATTGGGAGTTGGCATACGGCCACCGTTCGGGAACTGGTTCGCGCGTGTACGTATGGATCGGCGGACCATGATCGGGATGATAAGATGGCTTTCCAGCTGAAGGTTGAGGAGGTGGCTGGAGGGGAGTTGGTGCTGGTCACTGTTGTCACGTGGGGTTCGGGTTGGACTGAAGCTCTTCGATCGTGGACTGCGTTGATATCAAGTGGGAAGGCATTGATCATCTGTCCTAGTGTAATGGCTGTCGGAGGGGATTGCACGTTTCCGATCGTTCTTCTAGTGTCGCGGACGCATGACAATGTAGGCCAAGTGTTTGGGAGCGGTGTGTTCGTCGGTGGCACTCTGCAGGCCTTTGAGGTCCGCTGGAACCTACTGTAGCTTTAGTGAATGCCCGAATCAAGCCTGGGGGTACTCCATCAAGTTTTTACTGTCAGAAGAACGCCTTTAACTTTGCTCGAAATTGGATAGGTCTGAGTTGAAAGGTAAAGGTGCTCGAGCGAGGGACCAAGAATATCACAATACGACAGAGGGTATGTGGCGAGGATTTTCCTCCCTGAAGTTTTGGTTTCATCTCCATATATAGCGGGCACAACTACCAAAGGCGGTGACGCGGTGACTTTGTCTGCACCTTGGAGATTACCAATCTTCGTTGCTCCAATCCCGTCGTCCTGAGTGTGACACAGAGTGATCCCTTGGCGCCAAGAGATGCCTGCGTATTGACCGGCTTCAGGTCGCTCCTCCACTCTCCATTCATTCTCGCGCAAAATTACCTGGCTCCACGAAGTCTTCCTTGATCAAATGGGCTAGACGTGCGATAAGGCGAGCACCGTCTCCTCCGTTGCAATTTCCGGTCACCGGTTACGAAGTGGTAGATGGCGTGCTCGAAGAAGAGCGATTCGAAGATTTTCAGACTGGCCGCTATTACCCGGTCAACCTTGGCGATGTATTTGCATCGAGATATCAGGTTGTTGGAAAGTTAGGTTTCGGAGTCACGTCCACCGTTTGGCTAGCTCGTGATCTTCATGAACATCAGCACGTCACGTTGAAAGTGTACGTGCGTGGCGGGGTTGATCGAGATGAGCTTGGCATACTGGAGATTATGAAGAAGGGAAAGCGAACACACCCAGGATATTGTCACGTCAGGATGCCGTTGGACTCTTTCACCATTCCGCGTCCCGAAGGAGATCATCATTGCTTGGTCCAAAAGCCGATGTGGGACAGCTTTGCCGGCCTCCTTCTTCGAAACCCTAGCCATAGGTTCACGGAAGAACTGCTGAAAGGCGGGCTCAAACAAATCTTCCTTGCCCTTGGCTTCCTCCACACGGAGTGTAAGATCGTACATACCGGTGAGTGCCGGGTGATTCTCACGTTTCCTATCTCCTCTGACAGCAATACAGATATCAAGGCCGACAACATACTACAAGATATCGCGGATGAATCCATACTGGACGATTTCGTCAAGGCGGAGATGGAGCACCCGTCGCCACGAAAGTTCGTCCAAGGAGCACCTGTTTACACCTCGCGCCGCTTCGGCCGCCCGAAGATTTTTGGTGGTGTTGTCCTGAGCGATTTCGGTTCCGCCGTTCGTGGGGACGAGGAGAATTCTCACGATGCTCAGCCCGACGTATACCGTTCGCCAGAGGTGATGCTGCAAATGCCGTGGAGCTACCCAATCGATATATGGAACACTGGTGTCATGGTGCGTAAGATCGTGCCGCTTTGCCAGGGTAGTCTCATTCTTCCGGGACGAGACTCGTTGCGTTCAGGTTACTGATTTGCCTCAACTGAAATTAGATCTGGGACTTGTTCGAAGGCAAACACATGTTCTACGGCAATGATCCCGATGGGAAGGGGTACTCCACTCACGCGCACCTTGCCAAGGTAGTTGGCATCTTAGGACCGCCGCCCGTAGACCTGCTCAAGCGCGGTAAGAGGAGTGGGGAATTTTTTACGGAAGACGGTAAGTGTATTGCGGTTAACGCAGCTCTTCTCGTCCACAGAAAATCCCTAATGCGACGCAGAGCAATGGAAAGCCGAGGTAAATTTGCGAGAAGGCAGTTTAGCAGACCTAGAAGATTTTCTGGAAGGGACCAATAAGGTCGAGTTTCTGGAGTTCATGAGGGGGATGCTGCAGTGGCGACCGGAAGATCGTCAAACTGCAAGGGAACTGCTCGAGCATCCGTGGCTCAATAGCTGAGTCTGTGAATATGTTATACCGCAGAGCAGGGAAAGAGGTTCCCTGTACGGGATCCTGTTCGGAGGCACCAGGAGACTTACAAATGGAGAATTTGTGATTTCAGCCTTCCTAAGGCAGACAGGCGACATCTTGCGTCGAGTTGTAAGAATGACGTCAAGGGTCCACTGACCGACAACATATATGCATCTGCGCATCTCGTCGCGAACCCACAACACCACAAGACAGAGCGGAGCAAGTAAAACTTGTAGGTTGAACCGATACGTCATGGCGCCAAGTGAGATTCCCACCACCGCCCCCCGCGGCACGCTGGCATCCTCCATCCACGATTTTCTCAGGGCGCACCCGGACCTCCACCTCGGCGGCGCCGACCCCTTCACTGCCGAGCGCGCCCACCACCTGCACGTCTTCGGCATCCACAACCTGCCGAGAGACAAGCTCCACACGATCGGAACGGTCGAGTTCACCGCCATCCGCGGACCCCACGGCACCATCCCGCTCCGGATCCTCTACCCCTACAGCGCGTCGAAGGGGTGGACTGAGGGCAAGGCCGCGGCGCTGGTGTACATGCACGGCGGTGGATACACCGTCGGCTCCGTCGACGAGTTCGAGAACGGCCTCCGACTGCTGGCGGAGGAAGGCAGGGTCGTGGTTGTTGCAGTTGAGTACCGGCTCGCGCCCGAGTGGCAGTACCCCACCCAGCTGGACGAGTACGATGCGGTGGTGGATGAGGTGATGGGGAGATTTGGGGAGGAGCGCGGGATCGATGCCGGGAAGGTGCTTGGAGGAGGGGATTCGGCGGGCGGCAATATGACGGCGGCGTTGGCGTTGCGCAGGATGGATCGCGGAAAGAGGCCGTTGAAGGCCCAGGTGCTTGTGTATCCGGAGGCGAGGGTGCCGTTTGATACGCCTGCTGCGACGGAGAATAACACCGGGTATTATCTCGAGTGCAACGGTATCTTCTCCTTCGCAGATCACTATCTGCCGCGTGGGGTTCCGCCTGCGGAACGGTATGTTTCGCCGGGGATGCAGCCGGTTGAGAAGTTGGCTGGTCAGCCGGCTGCGGTGGTAGCGACGAGCGGCTTTGATCCTCTGCGGGATGTCGGCGTGGAGTATGCGCGGAAGCTGGACGAGGCCGGAGTGCGGGTTCAGTGGCGGCACTGGAAAGACTTGACACACGGTTGGTTGCAGATGACGGCGTGGAGCGAAGAGGCGGTGGCCGCGGTGACGCAGCTTGCTCGTGATGTTAAGATGGTCGCTTATGAAAAGCAGTGAAGGTGGTCGCGCGGCAGTGGAATGCGGACCTGGTCCACCGCTATGAATGAACAGTTCAATTTCAATACCCTTTGGAGTTTGCGACGCTGTCAAGCGCAATAATATCACGATCTGGCTCGACACGGGCTGTCAAAACTTACTGTTGAGGCACTGATAAAAGTCCATGCCTTTGGGAAGGTGGACACTGCAGTGCGACATTCTTGCAACAGCAGTCGGGATAATAAGAATCGCAATAGTGCATGCGATGACACCGGAAGAGGACATCGGTAAGAACACGTAAGGATGAGATTTACTGGTCGGAAAGGTGTCAGTAAGAAGATGTCTTTTCATCGTCATGTCTTTTCCTTGTCATGCTCTACCTTCCTTCTGTCATTGCAGTCCCGTTGAATACGCCGCGCAAATTTCGGAGTCTAAGCATGCCATTTTAAGTCAGTCTGAATTTAGCGATGTTCTCATCGTGGTGTGCTTTGTATTCTTTGTCTGTTGACTGCCGGGTCAACACGTTTCAGTGAAGTGTAGCTTTGTTCTTCGCTCTTTGATGGTTGATAACATTATGACTCCGTTGTTTGGCACGACGTGATGGGTTCTGGTTCTGTGAAAGATGGAAGGTCGCAGTCGTGCATGCAATGCATATGTACCATCAAGTCATAAGGATGAGGGCGCGGGTACGGGGTTGTGAAGATGGAGCTGTGTTGACAGGACAGTGATGCTGAACAACACCATGTGCCGGATGCATGAGCAAGTATGGGGCTCGTGGAGGGCGCTTCGCTCAAGTGAAACAACAAGCAAAGGCAACAGGTGCAGCTGAGCTAGGCTGGCCAGACTTCACGGTGTCAGTTGCATGCTGAGGCGACGACATCAGGCAAACGGGCGCCAGTCCTCCCACTGTCCAGGCCAACCCGTCCCCACAGGCGCAAGGGTATATAATTGAAGATAACATCTACCCTCTCATCCAATACAGAGGTAGCAAGAAGGCGCCAAGTCACCGGTGGCTTGGTCGGGTCAAACTTGTGAGCTCCCTATGTCGCGGCGAACATCGACACCGATTACGAACCCGAACCGAGAACCCACCGAACGAGCTCCCCCGGAGAGCGCGGGTTCGAGCCCAGCCGGCGGCTCCACGGAAATCCTTGCGGGAAGTGAGGTGCACACTGTACTCTTATAGTGGGTAAACCGAAAAGGTTTATAGGACGCCGTAACGGGCTCTAACTTTTGTCTATTTTATCCGATTTTAGGATTCCCTATGGATGATTCTTTTTGATGTCCTGGACGGTGGGAGAGCGGTTTGCGATGCGAAATTGAGGTCGAAGTCTCGTAAAATGGTGCGTTGGTGTTTCTTTTTCTTTTTTCTTTTTGCACCTCAGCGTCCGAGTGAATCCTTTTGTCATCACCACTACTTCAACTACATGTCCCTTTTGGCTACAGGTAAGAGTGAAGCCTCAGAGGAAGGTCTACCATGAACTGATATTCTGTAAAGCTTCCTTCATCACATTGTGTTGTGCATTGTCGCTCTAGGGAACGACGGAAGGAGCGCAAAGTCGCGAACCTTTCATCCCACGAAAGCAATGGAACACCACAACCGACGGCAACACACAGAGCCCACCCAGCGGTTCGTCCTCAATCTTCTCCGACTTTAACAGCATCTATGACATTTTAAAGCGAAGCGAACGAACTTCTAAAAAGCAAACTATATCCAGACTTGCTAAGAAATAAGAGCTTCGGCAGTGCTGCTTTACACCTTTATTCCTCCGTAAGTTGTGACTTTGGCCGTCACCCAGCAAAGCGCTCCCTTCCTTCCTTAGACTTCGATGTCCTTCTTGACCTCGGCTTAGATATATCCACCGTCCAAAATGAAGCTAACTCTCTCCCTGCACGGAGAGAATCAAGGAGATATTCATCTACAAAAGTTGCACACACCCGACTCAACCGCGCGTCCTCGAGGGTGATACCGTTACTATTATCACTGGTACTAGGCGACGATAATATCAGCTTCCTTCGATACACGATACGGAAGTCATTGCCGTTCGATACAATACGTCCGATGATCGCTGATGGCCCTCTGCTCGACCCCAGCGCGCGCGAAACAGGCCAGAACTACTTGCGCGACGCACTGTCAGCGGCTGTACTCCACATATCTGTTCTGACACCATGCGCGAGTTACTTTATCGTTGGTTGCTGGCGTTTCAATACGAATAAACGCGTCAAGTTCGCGAGCGTCTCGACAAGTGCCGCGCAGAACGGACCGGAAGGTGGATAAAGATGGGTTTGGGATAAACAACTGAGTAATCCTGTTGGGTGATACTGGCTTATTTGTTCTGACATCGGAGTGAAGATAGTTGAACCTGTGTCATACGATATTCACGATGTATGTTCATTCAAACTACATGCTCTATGGGATGGTGTCGTTGTGCTGCTCTGCTTACAAGGAGCATTGGACAGTCTGCAGCGTTTGCCTTCCAGGTATGTACCTAACAATGTTGGATTGCTGCCTGCTTCGTTTTACAAGGGATTGGAATCACAGTCAAAAAGAGGCCGTCGCGAACCGTTGATCCTTGGTATTGATATTTTTTCAGACTGACGCTACTCGACGACCGCGGCATAATTATTATAGGTACTACATGCAAAGCTCAGAGATTGACGTTCCTGCCGTAACCTGGTTTGCGGATGGCGGGGTGCACAGGACAAGGTTCCATACCGGACTAGTGAGATACCGAGGTCTGGCACATCAGATGTTCGGCTCTATAATATATTTCTTGTCGGATGTTTTTCTCTTATCCTTTGTCATGGGTGCTTGAGGAAGAGCACGGCTTGATCGTGTCATTTGCCGGCGGATGGATGAAGGCCTATGGCAGCACAATGACCTACTGCAAGTGCCGGCTGGATGGGCAAACCATATCCCTTCACTCGTCATTCACTCCCCGCATTCCTTCCATGCGGTGCATCGGCACAGGCAGATGTGGGGAAACGGCATGTGGGGAGGCCATGGGGGATCGGCAGATTTGCGGCTTTGATCCCTGCCCAACGCGGGGTCACTTCCATGTCTTCACTACCTCACCTATACACCTTCCCCGATGGCAAGCGCCCAAGCTGACTGAGGCCAAGGAAGTCGAGTCCTCCCTTCTCGGCTTCGATGTGGGAATGCCACCGAGAATGACGAAAGGCTCGGACGAATAGATGCCGAAGCGAAAATGATAAGATCGCCTCGAAAGTACACGCCCAAGCCACGGGCATCATCACATTCCTCATCCATCGACTGAGCCAACATGGCGATATCCATATCGCAGCTTGCCTTCGATCATCATCGACTCCCCTTCGGCATCGGGGAGTCGGAGCCCCGCATCTCCTGGCGCTTCGGCGGCGCCGCGGTGAACTGGGAGCAGACCAGCTACGACCTCGAAATCATCCGGAACGGATCTTCCACGCGACACAGCGCGAACTCATCGCAATCACTCTACGTGCCTTGGCCCGAGACGGCGCTCAGTAGCGGCGAGCAAGCTCAGGTTCGCGCCCGCGCTCACGGCCAGTCCAACCAGCCCTCCACTCCGTGGTCAGATTGGGTGACCGTTGAGACGGGACTCCTGGACTCCACAAATTGGGCTGGCGCGGTGCCCATCACGGGAGATCTGGATGTGGATGTTGACGAGCCGAAGAGGCCGATTTACTTCCGGAAGTCCTTCGCTGTTGGGACGAATATCACGTCCGCCCGGCTTTACATCACGGCACTTGGCCTGTATGAAGCTGAGATCAATGGCCAGCCGGTGGGCGATCACGTGCTGGCGCCCGGCTGGCAGTCGTTCAATTTCAGGCATGCGTATGACACGTACGATGTGACTGACCTCCTCACCACCGGTGACAACGCCATCGGTGCTGTGGTTGGCGAGGGTTGGTACTCCGGTCGTCTGGGCTACAATGGCGGGGAGCGGAATGTCTATGGCGACCATGTCGGCCTTCTTTCTCTTCTCGTGATCCACCTTGACAATGGAACAACACTTAGGATTCCGACGGATTCGTCTTGGAGATCCAGCTTTGGGCCGATTTTGACGTCTGAGATCTATGATGGGGAGAAGTATGATTCCCGCCTTGAAGAGGACATCAAGGGTTGGTCCTCGGCGTCTTTTGATGGTAGTAGCTGGAGCGGCGTGGATGAATTACCTGCGCCGAAAGGCAAGCTCATGGCGCCCGACGGTCCTCCGGTTCGACGCCTGGAGGCGCGCAACCCCCAAACGATCTCCCAATCCCCGTCCAACAAAACCATTGTGGACTTCGGTCAAAACCTGGTGGGCTGGCTACGAATCACGGTTTCCGGTCCGGCCGGCACGAACATCACCATCCGCCACGCCGAGGTTCTGCAAGACGGTGAGCTTGCCACCAGGCCACTCCGTAACGCCTCGGCAACCGACACCATCCTTCTCCATGGCCGCGGCGAGCAGACGTGGGAGCCCAAGTTCACCTACCACGGCTTCCGCTACGCCGAAGTCAACGGCTGGCCCGGCACCCTGCACGCCGACAACCTGACCGCCATCGTCGTGCACAGCGACATGGAGGAGACGGGCTGGTTCGAATGCTCGAACCCGCTGCTGAACCAGCTGCACCAGAACGTCCGCTGGAGCATGCGAGGGAACTTTCTGTCCATCCCGACCGATTGTCCTCAGCGCGACGAGCGGCTTGGCTGGACTGGCGATGCGCACATCTTTGGACCCACGGCGAACATCCTCTACAACGCAGCCGGCTTCTGGCGCGCCTGGCACCGGGATGTCTGGTCGGAGATGCAGCGCAACGGCAGCATGATCCCTCCAGCTTTCATCCCCGTCCTACCAGAGGGGGATTGGGGCTACCCAACCGCGGTCTGGGGCGACGTCGCCGTCGGCAACCCATGGGATTTATATACCGCCTACGGCGACCTGGGCATGCTGGAAGAGCAATACGACGAGGCCCGCGCCTGGATCGACACGGGCGTCTCGCGCAACGACGTCGGTCTATGGAACCGCAGCACCTTCCAGTACGGCGACTGGCTCGACCCGGCCGCGCCCCCGGAAGACCCAGGCAACGCGACCACATCCGCCTACCTCGTCGCCGACGCCTACCTGATCCGCATGACCGAGCTGCTCGCCAACATATCCACCGCGCTCAACCAGCCCGATCTCGCAGCCCACTATCGCACCAACCACACACAGCTCACCCAAGCCTTCCAGACCGCCTGGATCACCCCGAACGGCACCCTCGCCAACCAAACCCAAACCGCCTACGCATTAGCCCTTCACTTCAACCTCCTGCCCACCTCCCAGCGCGCTGCCGCCGCCACCACGCTACGCCAGCTCATCGCCTCCAACAACCACCTCGTCGCCACCGGCTTCGCCGGCACGCCCGTGCTGCCCTTCGCGCTCCTCGACATCGACGCCGCCGACGCCTTCTACGCCATGCTCCTCCAAACCCAGGTGCCCTCCTGGCTCTACCAGGTCCTCATGAACGCGACCACGACCTGGGAGCGCTGGGACTCGCTGCTGCCGAACGCCACCCTGAATACGGGGACGATGACGAGCTTTAATCATTATGCGTTTGGGGCGGTGGTGCGGTGGTTGTATGAGGCGATCGCGGGGATCGCGCCGGCCGAGCCGGGGTGGCGGCGGGTGCTGGTGAAGCCGGTGCCTGGGGGCGGTTTGGCGAGTGCGCGGGCCCGCTTTGTGAGTGGGTATGGCGAGGTGGGGGTCAGGTGGTGGCTGGAGGGGGAGGAGGGCGGGAAGGATTGGAGGAGGGGGTTCCATTTGGTGGTGCAGGTCCCCCCGAATTCGAGGGCGACGGTGGTGCTGCCGGGGAGTGGGGAGGTGAAGGAGGTGGGGAGTGGAGTGTATGAGTTTTTTGAGCCGGGTGTGGGGGTGGAGGGTGCGGTGGCGGGAGAGCTGGGGCAGGCGGTTGTGGGGAGGTTGTGATGGGGTACCTAATGGATGTACTGGTTGTTGCCGGTGTATGTGAATGTCGGCGTGGAGGGTGGCTCACTCGCTTTTGCAAATGCGGAGTGTATTTTGGTCTATCATAAACTACATCGCGACGTTTTTACCGCTTGTTGTCTTTCTGTGACATCAGGTACAACAAACAGTCACAGTCGGTCTCGGTTAAATCAGCGACCAGCACATAAGACCGGTGTACATAACTCTCTTTTTCTGCCTCTATTTTACTCAACGACCATTAGATTTGTTTCTCATATAAACACCCTCTACCGTTATAAACGTTACCAGTGCTCCTCCTTACCAAGCCTAGAGCACCTCACAAACCAACAGCAAGGGACGAACCATGGACGCGTCTCCCCCACACATTACTAAGAAGGTCAGAAGCGCGTTGGTCCCGTGAAGAGGTTGACAAAGTCTTCAAGATGCATGCTGAAGCTACGAAGGAAGGATGAGCAGATGCCGTTATGTGGATGAGAGAGCTTCGGTGAGCTGAAATCATTAGATGATGGTCCTATATTATAATTTCCTCACCGCTCTTTTCCCGTTTGTCTGTCTATAATCCTTGGTTCAATAGTAAATTGCCACTGTCAATTTCGCTTAAGTAAGCGGGTACGTATACGAAACTCGCGCGACTCTCTCTCTCTCTCTCTCTTTCTTACGAACGAACGAACCTTCCCATCTCTTTCCCCATATCGCCTCTCGTAACACCATTATATACGCCACCCGTCTACCTTCCTGAACCTCACGGAACTCGCAAGCTCATAAAGAAAGGAACGATGGACCCAAACGGTAATGTGAGGTGCGACTCATTCTTCGAACTTCCATACAATGTGGAAGCTTTGAGGCAGAGGATCGCCTTGATGATGGAGGAGGCGCGTTTGCTGCGGCAAGAGTCTCACAAACTCTTGGAAAACGTGTCGCGTGCCAACGCGACTCAGAAGGATGAGCAGGCGTCGTCGTATGCCAATAAGAATATCCCAGCGACTGAGGACCAAGGTAAGCACCAGCTGTCCTTGCTGATCTGTGCGATTTCCAGCAATACAACTAATGTTCGATTGCAGGATGCTCTGGTCTACCGGCACAGATTGCGGGCTCAGATGGGAAGCACTCCGCGGAGAAGCATGAAGATGATTCTCCCCTGCTATGAGCCAACAAGGAAATTGTTCTGCGGAAGTGAACTGTTCCAGCGGTGTCTGGTAAGTATATCTACCCACTCAGCATATCGTTAATTAATATAATTTCAGTCACGGCAAGAACGAGGTTCACCCTAAAGCACTCGATGAAGGCCCTCTCGCTGCCGAAGACCCCAACACCGGTGGCAATCACGTCCTGGGAAGCCTCAAGGCCAAGAACGTAGTTCATAAGCATGCTTCTGACAAGGATTCCGGGGAGATAAACAAGTCTGATTTGCTTCTTTCACTGGACCGCCAGCTTAAAGCAGTCCGTGACCTTCACGGTAAACGTGTCAACCACAACGGCGATTCACCCCTATCTGCAGCTGAGAGCAATGCTGCTACCGAATCACAGACTGAGTAAGTACCCTCCTTCCATTCCATCGCGACAATATCCTGATCTTGTCTCCCTCAGAAGCGCTCAGGGAAGCAACGCTCCTCACTCCGATACCGTCGATAATTCTCTTTCGACCGGTCTCCAGAAAACGACCCTTCATGTCGCCAGGGCTGCGAGATCGGAGCGCGAGGAGAGAAGTGCGAAACTCTAGCGCGAGACAGCGGAGAACACCGATCAGCCTGACCAAGGTTCACGTCACAAGCAGCTTGAGGGCGACGAGGAGCCTAAAAGGACTCGTGAGAAGCTCGGGGATTTGAAGCTTTTCGTGTGAGACATGAGGGTGCTAAAGTAAATCAGAAGGAAGTGAAATTGAATGAAGACAGTATACATAGCCTCTAAGATAGTCCTCCTCTCACCAGATACAACGAAATCAGGCTCACTTGACCTTGTCGATCCTACTCTGTCCAACTTCAATCTCGGGATTTCATATTCTAAGACGTAAAACATCTGTAAATGTAAAACTGATAAACCGACAACAGAATCTCAATTCCTATACTACTCGCTTTTTACAGTAACATATCCCTGTAGTCCCAACGGTAATGCTATCAGAGACCGGCGGTCGATGGCTGCGATATCGCAGATTGCAGTGAACCGGCAACCATAACCGAAGTTCCTTGCGGCCTCGTTGCCTTAGCCGAAGTGGTGCCTTACGCCGGCGAGGCTCGACGCCCAACCGGCGCCGGCCTGGTCTCCACCGCCCCTGCCAAGCGGTGCCCCGGGCCACCACCAAAAAAGTCTTCATCAACGCCATTTCCGAAACACAGAAAGCTCCACCACCATCCGCAAGGGGTAATGGAGGAAGGAGAGGCAAAAAGTGGACTTGCCCGGAATCGAACCGGGGACCTCTTCCATGCTAAGGAAGCATTATACCACTAAACCACAAGCCCAGGAGATCTTTTGATCTATTGCTAGACCGGATGAACATTTGCGTCAATGTCTCGTCTATATTTTGCTACAGTATTACAATTCAATGAACCACGACTACGATCATAATCCGGGAAACTTCTTGCTATCCTACAATACCAGTGCAAACCCCCCCAGCTAGAGCATACCCCTTGCCCACCGCTCACTTCATTCCTCCATCCCTCCCCATCTACCCAAGCAACCCCCTCCACCCCTCCCTCCTCACCCACCTCGCCCCCGCCCACCGTCGGAACTGCACCGTCCGATTGACCTTCCCGAACCCCGATCCCCATTCCTCCATCAGTTCCCACCCCCGCCACCCCATCTCCAACCCGATCTCCGTCCCTTCGTCGCCCTGGACTAGCAGAGCGGCGAAGAAGCGGCGGAGGAGGTGGATTTGGATCTTAAGAATGAGGGAGGGGGTTAGTGTCTTGGTGCTGCGGTGGGCGAGGGAGAGGGCGTGCTGGTTGTAGGTGGAAAGGAGGGAGGAGAGGGAGGTGGGGAGGAAGGATGGGGTGGAGGGGGGTGGATATGAGGGATTCGAGGGAGGTGGAGGGTTGGGTTTGGGTGTGCATGGTGGGAAACGGGTTAATCGATAGGGGTGTGGATTGTAGGTTGCTGGTTGAGCTTGGGTTAGAAGGGTGGAAAGATCTTGATTAGACGTCTTTGGGCAAATTGAGAACTATTTAAAGGGTGATTGTGTATTGTTCGATCACTTTGGCGGATTTGCTTTGAAGAGTTATGATGTTTCCGCACATCGCACATTGTTTTGCTGATTGATCGTTGGCTTCTGTCAGTCCTTTTGGGTGAAGATGTGGACATACTCCATGGCCTTGCATTTCACCGTAAGATGATGCGATCCCAAGGTGGTACAGGATATGGCTATCTGCGGAAAACTGGGAAGGCGTCTATTTTTGCCTCGACCATTCAAACCTCAACGTTTTGAAGTCGGGTCTTCAAGGTTCCAAATAAAGAGGAATGGTCCGGGAGGATGGAAACTGTCTGGCTACCGAATACCTGATGAGAGGCTATGATGACCACGAGTCACATTTCTTTGTTCCCCATGAATACTTCGTTGTCTTATAACCATAGGCATTGTCCCTAGCTTTGTCTAAGAGCCGTACCACCCATGCTCAATAATGATGCAGTTTGAGCATTGTGCACCGCACAGGCTGAGACCATGTATCTTCAACAATGTCCTTCCAGTTACCATCGAGCCTGCATATATTAGCTTCAACTCCACCTAGTTTCTCCAGAGCAACTCTCGAGAGAGAACGAAAACCTCATACACCCCATTCGCACAACACCTCAATCGAGCAGCCTTCCAACTTACAAGATGTCAAGCAGCATCAACCCCAACCTTGAGCCGCTGCGCTCGAGCACGCTTTTTTTCCTCAGCCAGCTACCCAGCACCCTCCAACCCGTGCTATCCTCCCTCCAACCCGTCCAGTCCGCCCTGCACAGCCTGGACCTCCAATCCAAACCCCCAGCCCTCAAAGCCTTCATCCTCCTGGGCTTCGCCACCTTTTGGACCTCCCTCACCCTAACCTTGCTCCTCCCCCTCCCCATCCTTAGCGCAGCTTACTACCTCTTCACCCCCGAACTGCACCGATACGCCAGCGCATCTGGCCCCCCCGCCGCACCACGCTCCACCGCCGGCCCATCGAACGAAACCAACATCAAGCAGGAATTCAGGACCCGCGACTACGACGAGATAGAAGAGCTAGAAGCAAAGTACCCCCGCACCCCCTCCCTCTGCATGGACTCCGTCTCTTCCACCACACCCCCGCTTACCCCCAACCCCTCGCGCCAGTACTTCTACCACGCCACACCCCCGACCCCGGACACCCCCTGCCCGCCACCGAACTACCGCTGGTGCATGCGCGACGGCGACCGCGTGAGGCCGCAGCCGTGGGGCATGGCGTCGGGGCCGTGGGACGTGGACTCCGTGATGCAGGAGATACAGATGGAGAGGCGGGAGAGGGCGCGACGGGATTACGCGGAGGAGCGCCGTCGCTTGTGGCGCAATCAGGTGCGCTTGGTGAGGGAGGGGAATCCGGATGCCTGGATGGGCGATGTGGGGGTGGGGAGGGAGGTGCCAAGGAGGAGTGGGAGAGCGGGATGCTGGTAGGTAGGGGTGGGATTGGGAATGGGAAAAGGATGGGGAGGACTGAGTAGTGGGATAGATGGGATATGATATGATCTGGTAGGTATTTGGGGGCGGGATATAGTTTGGGTATGGGTTATGACTGCTACCTTGAGTAGACGGTCTGTTGGAATAGATCTATACTCCTTTGGCTTCGGCTAAGGAGATAGATTGATGGCTCACTGGAATAGATCTATACTCCCCAGCTTCGGCTGAGAAGATAGACAATTGAAGAAGGGTTTGAGCACATATCTTCTGGAATCTTGCCTGTGTGCCATTGTCACTGTTGCCAGAGCCTTACAGTGACTGAGGATGTGGCAGCTTCTGGTAGCCTCTGCCATGTATGGCCTGGGCTTTGTTCCAAACCTGCCAGCATTCAAGAATCCCTCCCGCATCGCAGCATCTCATCGCCTCTTCAGCACAATAGCCGGGTTAGCTCAATCGGTAGAGCGTGTGGCTCTTATACAACAGAATCACCTCAAGGTTGCGGGTTCGAGTCCCGCATCCGGCTTCGGATGGCTTCCGCCGCATCTCATACGAGATGTGTGCGGTTGTACTTTTTTTTCTTCTTTGTCGTGTCGGAGTGAAGGCCTTTACTTGGTGTGGTGGGGAATGGGTGGATACCATATGGGTCTGCGCGAGGCTGGACCGGAGATTTGCCGACGCTTTGTTGCTTTTTGCCGAGGGAGCGAGCTGTGGTGTCGGCTTGGCTTGGCGCGGGAGGTTGAGTGGACTTCATGTGTGTTTGTTGTGCAGTGCTGTCTCCTGGAGCAGCCGGTGATTAGCGCGGGCATCTAACACATTTTGATGAGGGAGGCTGCAATTCAATGTTGCGAATAGGGGTTGAAAGCCACGCGGCAGCAGAAGCAAACAGGACGCTAACCGTCGGTCTTGCCAACAGAGTGTGTGCTGACTTAAAGCCGAAATGGATGATATTGCATGGCACGAAGCGTTGCTGGTCCGCCTGCAAGAAGCATATACGCCTTGAAGAGTACAGTATATATCAGATAAGATACTCACTGGAGGAAATAGATTGGATTCGTTATCTCATCTCTGAGTCCCTGCCAGAAAGGCAATCTTGTATTAATATTTGCTAGGATCGCATACCTCTCGTGGAAGTGAGAGGAGCATAGAAAAGTCCAATACTCCCAGCATAGTAACTCTGTCCCATCCTTTTTTGACGTTCACACGAAACCTTTTCCCCATCTTGTAGGCCGACGTGAGGAACTAACCGCCGGATACTCCGTAGCCTCTCTCGCTTCATCCGGGTAGGTCAACTTCTCATCCGCCAGGAACTTCGCCACGATCTCCTCAGTCTGCGAAAAGGTTAGCGTCAAATCGTCAAGTCGTCATGCGGAGGTAGACTGGCATCAGATCCCTTGACAAGCGCCTGCGACAGCAGCATCATACTGCAGGCCTCCATGTTGTGTTCCTTCTCACAACGCTCCTTGACAAGCGCTTGCGCTTCTTTGTTGAGCAGGACGCCGACGAGGAACTGCCAGTACTCCTTCTTGAATTCTTCCGACTTGCCGGGATGGTCGAGCTGCTGCATGATCTCTTCGAGTTCTTCATAGGTCTCCTCCATCTTGGCGATTGCCAAGTCGGGCAGAGCGTGATGGTGACGGGGATCGCCGAAACGGTGTGCGTTGTCTTCTAGCAGGACTTCGAGCTGGTGGCGCAGGCGCTTGAGGGTGTCCTCGATGTCGTTGTGGCCTTGACGGAACATCTCGGCGTGCTGGTCGATGGGTGAGTAGTACTTGCTTGCTTCGGGGGTACCTTCCGAGATCTTCGCGGCTGCTTGGAGGAGCCAGTAGGCGGTGAAGGCCAGAAGCGCTGCGCCGAGCGCGTAGGCCAGACGTTTGCCGAACATTGGAGATATCTTTACTTGGTGTTGCGAGCTTGGCTGGGTTGACTTGTGCGTTCAGTGTGGAAAGAGTGGAGTGCGTCCTGACAATGTTAGACACAACGTTGGAAATGATGGTTGGTGTTGTTTCTAAGGCGTCGGTGCACGCTGCCCTTTTGCTTGGAAAACCAAGTCATTCTCTGTACGGAAGTTTGCATGTGAAACTCGGACTGTTTGTCGCCCTACCACACTGCACATTCACGGTACAACAAAGACTTTCGGTTTTATTGCAATTCGTCCATTTGAGCTCCCTAATGGATAGTACAGTCTCGTAGCTATGGACTTTCTTCCAGACAAAAATAGTTCTAGGAATACCAGTACCGACCATGATGGTGTATACTTTCGGTCCCATATACCGAATCCTTTCTCATACCACCGCTGGCATGGTCGTCGCTGAGCCTACCTTATATATCTTCTCACAAACCCGTGAGGGTGTCAAGAAGTTCATCCAGAGTAATCTCATTCGTATGCATCCGATCAATTTGCTCGGATGCCGCCTTCGGTGCCTAGAGACCAATTAGTAACTTCCAGGATGCATTTTCAGAGCAAAACTTACGGACTCTTCTCCACCCAAGAAGGCTTTCCACTCCCCACACTCCCGCTGGCTCCCTTCGAGGTTGCAGAGCCTATCGACCAACGCAAGGAGATCCGGATCGTTAGCAAGGCGCTCGCGCGATTCCTTCTTCACTCGCTCAACATAGTCGAGCGTCTCTTGCTTCTTATCCTCATACAGCTGCCTCGCGGCCGCTTGCGCGTCGAGGATTTGTTTCATAGGCAGGTGGTCTTTGATCGCGGTGGCGGCCTTGATAAAATCATGCTTGCGGGCGTCCTCGAGAATCCGGACGGCAGCTTGCACGCTGTCCTGGGCCTGGGAAGTGATGACGCTTGCTATCTGTGGAAAATCGGCTTGCAGATCCAAAGGCAGAACGTCGTAGCCGAGATTGGTTGTCAGATAGAGGAAGCTGCTGACAAGCGCCATGATGAAAAGCGCGTAGCGGAGGGCGCGGAAGATCATATTGAGGAGAGGTTGGTCCGTGGAGTATGGAATATACAAGTTCAGACTGTCGGGGAAAGATATGTCTGTTCCAATCCGCTGGCGAGCCAAGTTGTAAGTTGTAGAAATATCAGTCCCACGAGGGAAACGCGCTGATTAAAATATATAAAGCATCGAGGCGAAAGCGAGCCAGTTAGGCCCTAGCATTGTTCGCGCTAGAGGTGAAGTTAAGAAGTAGTGAAGCGATGCACGGCGTGACTCACAACAGCATTGTAACAAACAAACAATGAGGTGAAAGAACGGCGTCCCGTATTTACACGGCGAGCCTTAGCCCTTTGTCACCCCGGCGACTACTTAAGGCCAGACTTCCCGCTTTCAACACCGTCACCACACTCCGCGTTTACCATGCTGCCACCAAGTGCACCCACCACCAAACCCGTTCGGCGTTCTTCTCGCAGGCAGGCATTACAATCCCGCCTGCGAGGATATCGCACCAAGTTCCGCAACCCCAACACGTCCGAAGAAACCGAAAGCTTCACTAGGCAAGAGTGCATCAAAGTCGCACTCCTCTGCCTCGTGAAGAATATCTGGACCCAAGTCTGCCGTCTCCTGGAACGCTGGCACGGCAGCACCTTCACCCTCATCGGCGTCCCCCGTCCCTTCATCCGCCACGCTAACAAACAGCTCCGCTACTTTGACGAGTTCGACAAGCTGGAGGAGGCGGAGGAGGAGCGGCTACGCGACCTGCCACCCCGGATCAGGGTGGTCGGGCGAGAGAAGGGTATCAGGCGTCAGATCGCGTGTTTAAAACGATTATGGTGGGAGCTGGAGTCGATGAGGAATGAACTCTGGCGCGAGATTGGCTTGTGGGATGAGTTTTTCCCGAATGGACAACCGTCGGCGGATGAGAAGGAGGAAGTGAAACGTGTTCTGACTAGGCTACTGCTTTACGCGACGTCATAGGTAGGGCGGACCAGAGGCGGTGGATTTGTTTATATGATTGTTGTTAGGGTCTTGGTATATGGCGATGCTTACATGCGTTTCGGCTAGCTACAATGGATTTCTTCACTTTGGGGGATGATGGACATTGGACTTCGGAAAGATGAACGAAGGAAGAATTGAACAGTACAGGTATTGCAGATCACCGCGTGACGACATGAATGTGCGAGATTCTACTACAGTGACGGACGGCCGAACAGAGAGACCATTTGTAATATTAGGTAGGGTACTAAAGAAAAGTACTGATGTTACCCTAGGAACAGTGAGAGCAGTATCAAGACTGGGGCTAAGGCGATGAAAAGCCAAAGCGCGAAGAGGATCAGGATGGCCTGGAAAACCCACAATAACAGACCTCTCAAGGCCTGCGACTCCGTCTCCTCAGCACGGTCAGGCGTCGCAACACTAGGAACCCTCGCAATTCTCTCAGGTTGGGGAACAACGAAATCGCGTTCCAGGTCTTCCTCCGGCTCCGGCACCTTGATCTCCACCACAAACTCATGCGCCGCCACCCACTCATCCCCCTCCTCGACCCAGCGTCGAAACTCCCCCGTCGCCCTCTCTATCCGCGCCGCCGCCGCTCCCACACGGCCGGGAAACTGCCGCGGCAAACTCGCCGCGCTCGCGCAGAACTCGAACATGTCCTGCACGCTCCGACGCCACTGGCGGATCGCAAACAGTGGGACGACCGGGCTGCGTAAGGTGGCGGCGGCGTAGGCGGCGAGGTCGTCGAGCCGTGCGCTGAGAAGGGCGTGCGTGATGCGTAGGGTGGTCGGTTTGCCGGTGTGGTCGGTGACGTGGAAGGTGGTGCTGCCGGGGCTGCCGTTGGAGAGGGGATCGAGAAGAATGTCGTCGAGGGCGCTTTGGATGGTGGTTTCGAGGAGTGACCAGGCTTTGGTTTCGAAGTTGAGGCGGTCGCCTTCGGCGGTGAGCGCGGCCCAGTCTTCTTTATCTTCTTCCATATTGTTTTCGTTTTCCATGTTTCCTGGTTGGGATGGATTACGGTTGAAAGGAAGTGGTCTGCTCTAAGGAAGGCGTTGTAGTCTTGTGTTGGGTCAACTGCTTGTATGGTTGCAGAGGAAGATTGTGGGAAGATGGCACATCGTTGATTTGTTTTCAAGAGATCCAGGTAAACGACCAAAGACCTCTGAGACACGCGAACAGCGAAAGTTTCAAATTCACGTGATCGAGTGCTTGAGACAGTCTCCCACGCACCGCCTGTCATTGCATTGCCATCTGGAAAACTTACTCTAATCCGGTGCCTATGAGCCATGAAATAACTTTGTACGGCTCGCAGCTCGACCTTTTCTCCTTACCTGTCCGATCATCCGCTCACCTTGTAAAACATTCCAGGCTCGTACCATCTCTTCGATCGATGCACCGGAGGAACGCGTGCACGCTGCTGACTGCACGTCGCACTCCTGTTGCATGTTGCCCGACGCGTTCACATAGCCGGTCATTGGCCTCCGCGACGCTGAGAATTCGAGTTCATCGTTTGTCTTAAACAAGGGTCGTTCCGGATCTGTTTTTCTGATACCAGACGAGCTAGAGCACCAACGACCACGCTGCGTGGCGTCCAAAAGAGATGGATTTGTCGGTCTGGTACAATGCATATGCATCCAAAGGAAACGGCCATTGTCATACCGCACATACAAGATCAAAGAGAGAAAAAGGTCACTCACAAAAACACGGCCCCTTCAACTGTGCCCGCGCGACAAGGGTCATCACCACTAGAAATCCTTCAGCCACTCGTCTATTCCACCCCGATGGAGTTTGCCAGTGACCTCGGCACCTCTCCCACCGGAACTTCCTCTTTCGGCTATCCAGGAATCCTGCGGCCGCCGATCCCCCCTTTCCCCACACCCCACACTCCACAACCCCGCGATATGGAGATCTGAAGAGCCGGGGGGTTTGGCACGCGATGACGTGGGATATCATGCGTTCGCTTGGCGATTGGGAGATGAGCAACGGCCGGATGGATGGCTGGGACTGACTCAGGTATCGGGATGTTTTCTACCGAGGACACGCCCGGGGGAGATAAATAGGCGTCGACCTCCCCGGTCGGCATGGGTCTAATATATACGAGAGAGTGCTGGTGACTCCGTGCTTTACAATTTTACTCCATAATGGCTGTCTTCGCGGGGAAGAAGCCGTTCTTCGGCCTCAGAGGCGGATGGCTCATCTTCTGGCTCACTGTGAGGATCATCCATCAAGATAATTGGCTACATGACTAACAGGCAATGGCCAGGTCGCATGCGCTACGGATATGACGCTCTTCGGCTACGACCAAGGAGTTTTTAGTATGCTTCCCTCCTACCGTTGTACGGAAACGGAATCCACAGGTACTGACCGACTTCTACTACCACAGGCGGCGTCGTTGTAACCCAAGACTTCCTCGAACTTCATGATCTCGTCGGTCCGGATAAGACCAACACTCTTTCCACCGTCACGGCCATCTACAATGTGGGTTGTTTTCTCGGGGCAATCCTCGCTTTCACCGTCGGCGAGCGGACCGGCCGGAAGAAGTGCATCCTCATCGGCACCACGATCATGGCGGTCGGCGCACTCTTGCAAGCGTCGTCCTATAGTCTTGCGCAGATGTTCGTGGGACGGATCGTTCTTGGGTAGGTCGTCTTGTCTTGTTCCTCCCCTTCCGCGCCACATTCTCAAAGACCGCTGACAAACTGACACGATCGATACCAGCATCGGCAATGGCATGAACACCACCGCCGCCCCCATCTGGCAAACCGAAACCTCCCCGGCGCACTGGCGCGGCAAACTCGTCATCCTCGAAATGACCACCAACATCGGCGGCTTCTGCTTGGTGAACTGGGTGAACTACGGCCTCTCCTTCCGGTCCGGCTCCATCGCCTGGCGCTTCCCCCTCGCCCTGCAATTCCTCTTCATCCTCACCCTCTGGGCCACCGTCCCCTGGCTCCCCGAATCCCCCCGCTGGCTCCTCGCCCACGACCAGCACGACGCGGCCCGCGCCATCCTGGCCGCCCTGCGCGACCGCGACCCCGCCGATCCCCATCTCCGCGCCGAGCTGGCCGAGATCGCGTATTCGGTCGAGTATGAGCGCGCGCATGCCATGCGTTGGCGTGATGTCCTGCGGAATCGCAAGGCCGCGGATGGCGATACGAAGACCCTTCGACGCTTGCTCCTGGGTGCTGGCGCCCAGGCGATGCAGCAGTTTGGTGGGATTAATATTATTAGTTATTACCTGCCCAGCGTGCTGATCGATTACGTCGGCCTGAGCAACCGCATGGCGCGGCTGATCAGCGCGTGCAATGCGGTCTCGTACCTGCTGTTCGCGCTGCTGGCGGTGTCGCTCGTGGAGCGGTGTGGGCGCCGGGGGCTGATGCTCGGCTCGACCGCGGCGCAGTTCGTGTCCTTCTTGGTCATCACCATCTTGCTGCGATACGCGGAGAAGAACGGAGGCGGCCCGGCGGCGGACGCGAGTATTGCGTTCTTCTTCCTTTATTATATGGCCTTTGGCATTGGGATGTTGGGTGTGCCGTGGCTGTATCCGACGGAGATTAATAGCTTGGCTATGCGGACGAAGGGGACAGCGGTGGCGACGGGGACGAATTGGTATGTGTGCATGAAGCCGGACAGCAGAAGGTTGAAGACGGAAGGGAAGCTGACTCGTGCGTGGCAGGCTCACCAACTTCGTCATCGTCGAAATCACTCCTATCGGCACCCAGAATCTAGGTTGGAAGTTCTGGATCGTGTGGACGGTGTTCAACGCCGCCTTCTTGCCGATCATCTACTTCTTCTACCCCGAAACCGGTACGTTCTCTCCGTCCCCCCTTCCTCTTCCCCGCCGATACTAATGTCCTCTTTCTCATAGCAAACCGTCACCTTGAGGATATCGATGCGTATTACCGGTCAGATCCTTCGGTTGTTGTTACTAGTGACCCGGATGCGATTTGCACTCGCCGACCGCTGAAGTATGTTCAGCAGGAGGATGAGGGAGTGCGGGAGCAGAGGGAGATGGGCAGCAAGCCGGCGAGTCTTGTGGAGCAGCATGGTGTGGTGAGGGCGGAGAAGGTGTAGGCTTTCTGTTGGGCAATGTGGACGTGGTTTCCCCCCTGGGAATTCGTTAGATATCGAAATTAGCCTGGACGACGATGTGAGCCTATATCTTGATTTTAATTCATGTATCGCGTCTCGTTTTACTTGATTCACGGGTATATCCTTTCCATCATCCAATTCACTCTACACGAAATCACAAGCAAGAAGATTGAAGGACTCGTATTTGCAGGCAGGAATTGTATTATACTAAGCATCACTAACCTATCCTCGAATCTGCGATGTACTAGCACCCATCAGTGGCTACCGTACAGGACTTGAGGATCTTCCAAAAAGTGAACTGTTTCGCAAGCTTCGTTCTCCAAAAGCTCGCAGAGCCAAAGGCAAGGAATCGAGAAGCAAAGCAGAAATCAAGAGAAGGAATGACGAAAAGCAAGAAAAAAGAAAGCGCAACCTGCCTGCCTGTGAATATTTCCAAACGGTAATCGCTTCGCAACTCTTTTCGCTGGAGTGCGGTGATGATCTTGGCATCGGAGAGTGACGATATAGCAAGCAACCTTGCGGCTGCTCGAACGAGCTCCAAGGGAAACGGACAAAGCCTCCAAGCAGAGACGATATCCGCCTTTCGCTCAATAGGGATTAGAGGAAAGAAAAAGACGAAAGCCTTTCCATCCAGTCCAAAATCCGAGTTCAGTCAAGATAGGTCCGAGCCAAAGTGAAGAGGAGATCAAACCTCCACCTCCTCCATCCCACCCGCCGTCTCCTCAAGCATCTTCTTCTTGCTGGCAACGCCCTCAATCATCCCAAAAAGCACCCCCGTCACTCCCGCCGCTCTCTCGCCCATCTCCCCCGCCAACCTCATAACTCCCTCCCACACCGCCTTCAGCTTCTCTAACTCACCCACCCACTCATCCATCACCCGCTCCACCTCGGCACACCGCATCTTTTCTTCAAGCCCGCGCGCCTCACCACGCAACAAATCCCAGCGCGTCACCGCATCCTTCGCATCCTGCCGCTGGACCTGGGCGTTGCTGCCCAGCGCCGCGTAGCCCTCGTGCAAACGACCCGCCGCGGTGGCGAGCGCGGGGAGCAGCGTGAGCAGCGTTGTGGTCTGCGCGAGCTGAGCGCGCTGCGTGGCGAGCTGTTGCGCGAGGAAGGTGGTGAAGGACTCCCGGCGGCGCTTTTCGTATTTGATCAGCTCCCGGAGGGAGGTGGTTGGGCCGCGCGGTGGGGAGGGGGGCAGGAAGGAGGGTTCGCCGGTTGCGGCGGTGGTGGGAGTGTCGTCCGTGGGGACTGTGAGGGGAGTGTTTGTGAAGAGGGACTTGAGCATTGCGGGGACAATGGGAGGTAGTGCGATACCGGGTTCAGGAACGGTGGTTAGGGTTGCGAGGAACAGGGTATCGAGTAGCACGGCATGGGCTGTGGTGATCGAGGTCTCACCAGTATTGTTACTCGCTTCTTCCGGGATGGTGAAGGTTGGGATTGCTTCGATCACCCAGGATTTGCCTTCCGTCGCCAAAGGTGCGAGGATCTTTTCCACCACAGCGTGACACTCGGGAGTCTGGGCAGCTTTGACATACGGTCCGAAAACCTGCACTGTCTGCGTGGATAGATTGGCAAAGACGAGGAGCAGGCGCTCGCGTTTCGTGTTGTCCTCGTTAAGGTGGTCTGGATCGATGACGACAACCAGCTTCTCAACCGCATCTTGCATCTCAGGCATCGCCTGCAAAGGCTTGCCCGGGTGTTGAATGGATGACACCAGGTGCCAGTCCGTGTGCAACATGGCGATGTGCGCCAAGGCGGCCATGAGGGCTTCTTCGGACGTTTCGCCATTGGAAGTGAAAGCACTGGCGGGCTCGGGGTGAAGCATGTTGCGGTTGGCCGCAAGCTTGAGCTGTTTATGATGGATACCTTGAGTGACACCGTTGTCCGAGCCTGAATTGTCGCTTGAATTTTGCATGGGGCGCTGCTGATCCGCAGGCTGCATCGTCACTGTAGATGGAGCAGGTTGAATGACTGTCAAAGACTGCTTCGGTTGAGTGCTCTCAGTGTGCATGGCAGGTTTGTCGGGTGCAGTATCGACAGGATCGATATCCATCCTGTCGTGCTGGACTTGTTGAGACTTGGCGGTCTGGTCGAGCTGGCTGACGTCGTTTGCATCAGCCACACCCTGTTCGTTGTTGACTTTGTCCTTTTGGATGATCTCACGATGGGCGCCAGTTGCAGAGGTAGCAGTTTGATTATGCTGACTGGCATTGCTTGTCTCAGTTGCAGCAGTTCCGTCATTTACCTTTTTCTGCTGGATGACCTGCTCTGAAGCTTCGTCATGTGGTGCATGTGCCATGGGAGAGTGATGTCCATCACCACCAGCACAGATCTGGGCCAAAGGTTTAGGAGCTAGCTTCGCTAGCTGTGTCACTGGCCCCATTTGTTGATCGGGGTTAGCCTTCACGAAGTTTTGTTTTTCGCCCTGGAGAGCATCGGTTTTCAAGCGAGCATCTTGTGAAGTGGAGAAGTGAGAGACTTTGACAGGAGGAGGCAAAGTGCCCGGATCAGACTTCTTAGCTCTGTCCGACGCAGAGTGAGACTTGCTACGGTCACTGCGGGAACGTCTGTACGCGCTTGAAGGCTCCGTTTTGTCACCCGTCTTTTCGTTCAAATAGGCAAGACGATCACCAAACGACAGGTCACCGTGCTGTTGCTGCGTCTGACGCGGCTGACAATCGATGAAATGAGGCAAACCAGGGATATGGTTACCAGCGCGACCGGCACCCAACGGAGAGTGGTGCTTGTCTTTGGTCTTGTCGATGACAACGGAGGGACCTTGAAAAGTCGAAATGTCCCAGTTCCTAGCTGCGCTGCGCTCCTTGGGTCTCGAAGCGGCGCCGTCTTTGCTATGGGATCTGGTTCTCGCCCTGAAGGCGTCACTGACGTACATGTACTCTTTGGGTATTTCCGCAGAGTCATCGTACGAAGATTCCTTGAATGATCCGGGCGATGTTGATGGGCCTGTGATGTTTGTTTTTGTCAGCATGTTCGTTCGTGATGAGATGTCAACGCGTAGAGTTTGATCAGATTGAAAGTTCAAATCAACTAAGCCGTAGTATCGAAACGGTTGAAGCAACTGCACGAACAAGATAGGAAGAAACTGTAGAACTCACCGTCATTCCTAGACCTCTTATTCTGCTCAGCAGACAAGCTCGACCGCGGCGGTCTCTTCCTAGACTGCGGCGAGTTGACCGCCACAAACCCCGACGCAGGAGGAGACGTCGCTGCAAGCTCATCTACATCAGCAGTACGGTTCTTGTGCTTCGCAGCCTCAGCGTTCTTCTGTTCTCTGATAGTGCGGCCCGCGACGCGGACATCTTCAGGCGACCAGGCAACCTTGTTCGAACGTCGTCGACTATCCGGTGCTCTGTTGTCCTGACTCAGCCGTTCACGCTGCGCTTCGCGCAGATATGGGAGAAGGTCATGCAAGTCGCCGACAGGGTCAGTTTCATGAAGCTTGATCAACGCGTGGTAGAATTGGGAAGACGCTTTTGGGAACGTCGACAACAACACCGAATGACGAACGTTCAGTGCGGCCGCGCACTTTTGCGTCGGTGAAATTGTGCCTGCCGGCATGGCGATGGTATGTCGTCCCGCCGACGTTGAGGGTGAGCTTGGTGTTCAGTTTTCCACGGACGATGTGGATGGCTGATGCAGAGAAGGACGAGGTTTGGTGCAGTAGATGAGAAGGTGCAGCGGGACGCAGAGCGGTTGGAATACTATACTATTACTTAGTCTGCTTTGTGCTACCCTTCGGCGGTTTGCTTTTCCGTCCGCGGCGCTAAGGTAGGGTTAACAGGGCTGTGACTGGCGTGCAGCTCCCTTAGGGCTGTTATGTTCTGGTACAGCCATTCACAGGTCTCTGGAGGCCGGCGCTCAAGGACCTGAACCAAGGCGAAGCTACCCAAACCGCAAGACTCATGCCTCCTCCCAGCCTTCTGGTAGATAGAGCTTCATATCAGAAGCGCTTTGTCCTCGTTAAATCATCCTTTGCCAGTGTGGAATGCCTCTGCGAAGTTATTAGCGGGTTTCTTTCAGGATCATGACCTTAATCTCATTTGATATCCACCTTTCACACGCCTATTATCATATCCATGACATGACCAGTACCTCTATTCTTGGAGTCGAATAATGTCGTTGAAGGATGATGAGCTCTATCCGCCTTGCTACGATAACAATGTGCTCGACTTCGCGTCCTGGGAACGTCAACTGAACACTGTATCAGACTGTCTGAAATAATTCGAGCATTTGCTTTCCACTATGGAGAGTGCCCTTTCTCTATTACAGTTTATTATATTGCGCTGTTGGTCATAGTCATTCATGCTTAAGAGAATCTAGACCAGTTACTAGAAGTTCGCAAGTGGAACTGAAGTCCACAGTCTGTTCTCTCCTGGCACAACCGCTCACTATCACCGCCCACCACAACGCGCTATTGTACAAAGACATAGCACAGGTGCCGCACAGCTTGCCAAATGCGACACTCTTTCTGAATGCATGGTATTGGGAGATGTTGAGTTAAGGCAGCACCGGATCGACGCGCTTTACTGTCCGACTGACCGTTTAAACGCTACCCATTGACTGCGCAGCCAGGCTCTCCTCTCCCGCCTAGGTTGAGCCTATGGCAATTGTGAAAGGTCAAGATTCATGATTGAGGACCTCGTACTAGATGCTGTTCACAGGGGATAAAGCATTCAAGGTTAACGGTACAATAGGCATGTACTCAAATTCTCCACATCGTGTCAGCTTATATTTGAGAAGTTCGAATCTGCAACAATTAAAAAATCAAAAGGTTAACCCTCCCTTCACCCATTTCTTGCATCAGGATTAATCAGCTCGACTGCTGAGCCTGCTTCTTCAACCCGTCCGCAACCTCAACATACGATCCCTTCCTCACATCCTCCAAATTGCCCACCGCCTTGGGCTCCCACCCCAGCACCCTCCTCGCCTTCGCGGCACTCGCAATATTCTCCGCGCTCAAAAACCTCGCCACAAAAACACCCCACCTCTTCTCCGCCTCCTCACGCGTCACATCACGCACAGGAAGACCCATCACCTCCCCCACCGCCCCAATCAACTCGCGAAACCTCACATGCTCCGCAACAGCATTAAACACATCCCCCCGCGCCGCCCGCTCGGCGACCAGCAAATACAACGCCGCCGCATCCTCCACATGCACCGTCGACGTCAGCTTCTCCCCGCCATCCACGACGGGCGCCTCGCCCGCCTGCGCGAACATCCCCATGAACAGCCGCACCCCGCTGCCGCCGCGGCCGTAAACGAACGGCGCCAGCCGCACGACGCGGACGTCGACGCCCGCGTCGCCGAGCGCCAGCGCGTGCTGCTCCGCCTTGATGCGGCCGTTCAGCGGCGTGGGGTTGGGCGGGGAGGTCTCGTCCGTCTCCGCGCCGGTGGGGGCGACGACGAGGGTGCCCGACGTCGTGATGAGGGGCTTGGCGGTGCCGGCGAGGCCGGCGGCCAGGGCGTCGATGGCGGCGGCGTCGGTGCGGATCACGTTGGTGTAGTCCTGCGTCGGGTCGTTGAAGAAGGTGTCTGCGAGGTGGATGACGATGTCGGCGGAGGCGGCGGCGGTTCGGAGAGTGTCGTGGACGGCTGGGCCGTCGGTTAGGTCGCCTCGGATGGGTGTGGCGCCGAGGGCGAGCAGCTTGGCGTCGGAGGCTTCGCTGCGGGAGAGGCTGGAGATGGTGTATTTGCCTTGCTGTTGTGCGAGCTGGATGATGGCGCTGCCGATGTAGCCGCTGCCGCCGGTGAGGAAGATGTGCTTCTTGGGTGTGGAGGTTGGTTCGGACATAGTGACGGTGCAGAAGGGTTGGAAGCTTTCCGAAGTTTTCTGCAGCTGGAGAAAAATCGCAAATGGGAATATAGGAGTAACTTCTTGCTCGCTTCCTCTGGTCCTCGGCGGCTTGAAAGCTGTTGATTTGGACGGGAGGGGAGGTTGATGCCGGGAATTTATACACGGATTCCGCGGTGTTGAAAGAGGAAGAGCAGTCGGAGATAGGCGCAGCGTTATCGCCGCCGGATGTCGGGATTTAGGCATTACCGGATGCGGCGGAGTGCATACAGGTAAAGAGCTTGGAGATCCGGTATTACATCCGTTACACTGCTTTGGGCTGCACAGTAGCAGCACGCACACCAGTAACAGGCTCGGAATGTTACCGTCTACTGTATGGTACTACCTCGTTCTATATGGACGCACGCCCTTGTCAGAATAAGGAGACCCTGCAGTAGCCGGCTAGGTTCTCTGTCTATCTTAATCGTAAAGGAATAATAATAAGCTAGTAATCTAAGGCTTTCTAGAGCCTATTTATTTTATACAGAAGCCTTTGAATCTTATAATTCATAGTATTGAGCCTTTTTTTATTATTACGTTGCGTTGCGAGTTGTTGAGGATTAGGTGAGTTTGCGTTTCGCTGGTCTCCTTTTTCTGACAAGGGCGTGGGACGGTAGGTGTATAGGTTGCAACGGTCGCGCTGGCTCTTCGACCTCCGCTCCGCTCCGCCGCCCGTTAGGTCCGGTTCCGCTCCCAACGGAGAAACACAACGTTCTCCGGTCTTTTCGTTTCCGCCTCCGTTCACTCTCTCACTCCGCCTGTGCCAGCAATCGGTCTATGACGCTTCCCGCCGTGTGACCTGCTCTTGCCTCCGGCCAGCACGCGACCGACGAGCATACTCTCCACAACTAAGACATTTAACCGTTGCTCGTCTTCCCGCCACCGCTTACCTTTGGTCCTCGCACCTCTCTCAACTGCGGAGACACATCTTCCACCCTCCAGCATGTCGCCAGCATGTGTGCACAGGTCATGCGCTCCAACATTTGGGCCGTCTGATCTTCGTATTCACCCCGGAAGCCACAAGAGGCTTGGGATCCTGACACGACAGACACGCAAGCCACAACGACGGCGTCCTTGCGCGACTTCTGCGAAAACTGCATCCATCTACCTTGTTTTATCTGTACTTCCATCTCTCTCGTCGAAAGAAGACCTTTGCATTACTAAAATGTGCTTCGGGACTCGCTATTCCGAATGCGGACACTGACCGAGGCAAGTGGCGCTTCGCAATCCCCCTCCAGCCTTGCGCCATGGGGCAACCTTCCCCCTCTATGCTGGGCAGAATTTCAGAGACCCCCACCACTTCGCAGCCTCTTGCGAATCGCAAGTAGACAGACAGTGCGGTATGGACGCAATTCTGCGTCGAAGACACACCTGTATCTCTGGAGTAAACCCACGCTTCCCACCGGAGAACCCCCGCAGCCAAGCGCTACGCCCCTCCCTTCGGCGACAAGACAAGAAAAGACAAGACAAAGACGCAATCTCCCACCCCCAAACCACATCCCCAACCATGGACACCAGGGAAGATGCACAGATCACGACATCTCCCCTCCCACGTTTGCCATCCACGACGGCGGGCAAGGCCAGTCGCAAAACCCCCATGCACGTATCCCAGACCTCAAATGACGACGAGGCCGGGGCTCTGGGTATGAGGAGATTGAACAGGATGGGCGGATAAAAAGGATGCCCTCCCCCCGGCATTCATACGGAAAGCGTATTCCCTCATACTCTCACCGAACCAACTCTTCTCCATCCTCCACCATGGACAACAAACACCCCCTCGTCACCTCGAGCCCCGCCCTCTCCACCTCCTCATCCTCCTCCTCTTCCACCACCAACGCCCCCTCCCCCTCTCCTCCCTCCTCCAAAACCCCCGCCATCGCAACCACCACCACCTTCGCGACCGAGCCCCTCCCCAAGGGCGGAAGCAACCCCCCGCGCAAATCGCACGAGTCCTCCGCATACGCCACCGGCGTCGATGAGGATGAGGACGGGGCGAACCCCTTCGCGGATCCGGAGGAGGCGGATCGCTACCGCATGCTGTATGAGAAGGCGCAGTATGAGTGTCGGCATGTGTTCGACCCGGCGCTGCGGTGGTCGAGGGAGGAGGAGAGGCGCTTGGTGAGGAGGCTGGATGGGAGGGTTTGTTTGTGGGCGGTGAGTGAGCGGAGGAACCCCCTTCCCCCCCCGGTCCGTGTCTTTCTCTCTCCTGTGGCGTGGCGTGGTGTGCTGATGCGAGGGATGCATGATGCAGTGCGTGATGTTTTTCGGTCTCCAGGTCGATCGGGCGAATCTGACGCAGGCGGTGTCGGATAATTTGTTGGATGATTTGGGGTTGAGTACGAATGGTGAGTGGCGGCTCCTGCTTGCTCGTGCGGCTTTGAATGTTTTGCTGACGCCCGAGGATATGGAGATTATAACACCGGGAACATCATCTTCCTCGTCGCCTTCCTCCTCGCCGAGCTGCCCTCCCAGCTGGTCTCCAAGAAGGTCGGTCCGGATCGATGGATCCCGATGCAGATCACCATCTGGTCCATCGTGGCCATGTGCCAGTGCGCCTTGACGGGTCGCACCAGCTTCTTCGCGACGAGGGCGTTGTTGGGTATTCTGGAGGTATGCTTCTTCTTTTACCTGGAGAGGTGCGCCGAGACTGATGTCTTTTGCTGCTGCAGGGCGGGTTCATCCCCGATATCGTGCTTTGGCTATCGTATTTCTATACCAGTCGCGAGTTGCCTACGCGATTGAGGTGAGTCGAGACGTCCTTGGGTCTTCCATCTCGTACGGCTGCGGTGCTCATATTTCTCGATTTAGCTTCTTCTGGACGACGTTGTCGGTTACCAGCATCGTTACCTCGCTGCTGGCTTTTGCGCTCCTGCATATGCGGGGTGTAGCCGGTTGGGCGGGATGGAGGTGAGTCTTCCTCCATCAGCCTGTCGATTCCGCGAACGCCATTGCTGACTGGATCGCTTCAACAGATGGCTATTCCTCATCGAAGGCGGCATCACCTTCCTCATCGGCCTGTCTTCCTTCTTCATGATGCCCGCCTCCGCCGTGCAGACGAGAACCTGGTTCCGCCCGAACGGCTGGTTTACCGACCGGGAGGTGTCCATCGTCGTGAATCGCGTTCTACGCGACGACCCTTCGAAAGGTAAAGCACCATTCCCACTTCCCACCCACATAGCCTTTCCATTCAAGCTGATCACCCCCGACTCTCAGGCGACATGCACAACCGCCAAGCCATCACCCCGCGACGTCTCTGGAACGCAGCGCGGGACTACGATCTCTGGCCCCTCTACGCCATCGGCCTCATCGCTTACATTCCCCAAAGCCCACCGAATACCTACCTCACCCTCACCCTGAAAAGCCTCGGCTTCAGCACCGTATCTCCTCCCCCCTCCTCTCCATCCATCGTACGCGCACTAACCCGTCCCGCAGTTCAACACCAACCTCCTCACCATCCCCGCCAGCGTAGCGCACATCATCACCCTCCTCGGCATCACCTGGCTGAGCGAGCATCTCAACGAACGCACCCTCGTCTCCATGCTGCAGCCGCTGTGGACCCTGCCGTGCATCATCGCCCTGCGCTTCTGGTCGGGCAGCATGACCGATGCGTGGGGCACGTATGCGGTGGCGACGGTGGTGCTGAGCTATCCGTATTGCCATGCCATTCTGGTTGGGTGGACGAGTAAGAATTCGAATAATGTGGGCACGCGCAGCGTTTCGGCGGCGTTTTATAATAGTATGTTGCGTCCTTTTGGCCTTGTATTCTCTCTTTCTTTCCTGGTTTGCGGGTACTGACAAACGATGCTTTTGCAGTGACGGTCCAGATGGGTAATATCATCGCGAACAACATCTACCGCGCGGACGACAAGCCGTTGTACCACCGCGGCAACACGATCTTGCTGGCTATCAACATCCTCTCCATCGCGCTCTTTCTGTTCACGAAGGTGTATTACGTGACGCGCAACCGGCAGAAGGAGAGGAAGTGGGGGGCTATGACGGAGCAGGTGAGTGTTTTTTCTTTCTCTTTACTGTTTCCAGCCGGACGTTGTCGGTCCATGCCGTTTTGTGGCTCATGTTGACGCGATTGGGGATAGCAACGTCGCCATTATCTGGCGACGACGACGGATACGGGGAGTCGTCGATTGGACTTCCGGTTCGCGCATTAGCGGATGGCCGAGCTGGGGATGTCGGGAAGGACTGGGAGACGATGGATGAACCGAGGCCACTGGCGTACACAGTTGTCGTCACGGAGGAAGAAGATTGGCAATCTTCGCTTCGTGGTTGGTGGTGGACCAAAAAGTATATTATCAGTCAAGGACAAAGCGTGTCGAAAAAGCCAGGTTGCGTACGTCCACAGCAGTTTTCCGATCTTTCACGTCCGTCTCCTATCCCTTTCGCGATCTTTTCCTCGGCTTCCGGTCGTTTTCTGTTCTCTTCCTTCCGGCCTTCTCCGGTTCGCATTATTTGTTGCCGGACATGTCTATATTTCACATCAGAGTTCCTCCATACGCCTCAGGAGGGAACTTCCGCTGCCCCGAAACATCCGAGATCCATCCCGAACCCTCATCCGCGGACTCCCTTGACCGTTTCCCTCCTTCCCCGGACCCTATTCCACCCTCCCCCCGCGATCGTCAGGGGAAGCGGGTCTACGTGTGCGGCCTCAGCCGAACAAAGGATCATCCCTGCAGCACCAACATACAACAATGCTTTTCGCAGGGCTGAGCTCGGCTCTTGCCGTGTCGAATGACGAGTGCGCAATTAGAGAGAGATTGTGAGCTGTGAAGATGGAATATGGATGCGCAAGTCAACACAGTCCAGCGGGCTTCTCCACCCACTGCCCCACCTTGGCCAGGTGGTGGGGAGGGATCGGCGGCGGAAGGCGAGCCGACATGGGGCGATGTTGGCATGGACGATCGGTGCAGCGGGATAGAAGCGGTGGTGAAGTGTTGGCGGATGATCCGGGAGCAACGTCTTTGACCGCAGGGCGGTTCCGTGCAGCCTAGACCTCCTGTGCAGAGGCCACCGTCGATCTCGCCTGGCAGACTGCGTGGATTTCCCCTTTTGGTCTGCTGACGGGCGATTTCACTTCCTCATGGAGGAGAGCGAGGAAGATCCTCACTAATGGGGAAGCACACCATACCTCCTCGGTATGTCGATGGTGCAGGGCCTTTTCTGAATGCGAGGCGAAGGCGGATGCGTCACTCTATAGGACGAAAGCGTGAACGGAAACAGATGTACCCTGTTGGCCGTGTCTTCGCAGCATCATCCGGATGGCGATGAGCGATGTGAATGAGCGGTTGAAGACGTCGATCTGAACTCCTGAAGACTCACATATAACGAGCCCAGCAGAACTCAGCGAGTTCCCATGCCCCAGCCCTCCCGCCACCATGCCATCCCTCCTCATCACGCTCCTCACAACCCTCTTCCTCCTCCTCACCACCACCACCAGCCTCCCCACCACATCCACAAGCAGCCACAACAGCCCCAACATCCACCCCCTCAGCGCCCCCATACCCCTCACCCCCGACCGCTCCGGCGCCTACCCCCGCATCACCCGGCTCCACGACACCTCCCTGCTCGCCGGCTACCTCGCCACCGAAGCCAACAACACCCTCAGCGTCCTGCGCACCGCGCGCTCCACCGACCACGGCGCGACCTGGCATCCCCACGGCGTCGTCCGCCGCGCCCCCGCCAGCACGCACGACCTCGACAACCCCTTCCCGCTCCAACTACCCGGCACGAACCCCGGGCGCCTGCTCTACGCCTACCGCAACCACGACCGCCGCGGCCGCAGCGCGGACTCCGGGTACGTGGACGAAGCGGCCTACACCGCGTACCGCATCTCCGTCAGCTACTCCGACGACGGCGGGGAAACGTGGGGTTTTCTGTCACATGTTGAGGAGCGCGTGCCCGATGGCGGGTTTAATGGGTTGTGGGAGCCGTTTTTGAGACTGGCGCGCAATGGCAGCGTGCAGTGCTTTTATTCGGCAGAGGATGCGGCGGATGATCAGAATGGACGGATGCGCGCGTCGGAGGATGGGGGGAGGACGTGGGGTCCGGTGACGGTGGTGAGTGGGTGGGGACGCGCGGTGAGGGATGGGATGATTGGGGTTGCGCCGGTGGGGAGGGGGGAGGAGGGGGGGTTGGTGTATGTTGTTGCTTTTTCGTTCTTGCTTTTTGTTTTTCTCCTTTTCTCTTTTTGGCGTATTCTGGGCTGACTCCGCGTTGATAGGCAGGTGTTTGAGGAGAACGCGTTGAATAATCGGTTTTCGATCTCGATGGTCACGTCGACGGATGATGGCTGGACGTGGAATAACGACCGGAGGAGGATCTATGTCGCCAGAAAGCGTCAGGCGGGTGCGCCGCAGATCTGCAATGTGGGCGGTGTGCTCGTAGTGAGCTTTCAAACGAACGAAAGCGCGGGATCGGATGATGGTTTGTTCACGTCCTTGTTACTGTATGTATCTCTGGTTCGAAGTTGCTTGCTAACTTCTGCATCCTCGACAGTCATCGCCGGTGCTGAAGCAAAAGTTATTGTCAGCCGAGACAACGGCGAGACATGGTCGGAGTCCACAGTCGTTGGCGCCTATCCAGCGCACTGGCCGGGCCTGTTCGCTCTCGACGACAGTCGGTTTCTGGCGCTGTACTCGCGGGATGAAGATGGAGCGATGAGTCGGGTCTATACGGTAGATTGAGCTGGACAGATGTGAAAGGACTCACGTCTTTTGGCCTAGTATTGGTTTGTAATGTAATGTTAAGACTTTTCTTCTTTATGAAATGCGCAACCGCTCGCTCGGGTGGTTCCAGTCCGGCGTCCTCTAAGCAATTAAATCGTGAAGTGGACCAAAGTGATTAAAATGGCAATGGGAAGATCGATGGGCTTGCTGAAAACGTGGAAGATAAGCCTCCGTATTCCCATCAGCAACAAACAACGAGTTGTGGTGAACGTCGGCCATGCAAACAGGCCATTTCTCCAACCAGGAAAACTGTCCTCACTCATCAAAATAACCAAAACCAGGAGATATACGCATAAATTCCGAATAACTACCCATCAACCAGGAGATGAACTCATAAGTTCTAAAAAGTTACCCATCACCCAACAAAAAAAAAGGTGCACGCAATCAATACTCCTCCACCTCCCAATGATACTCCATCCAATACACCAAATCATCCAACCGATCCGAAATCGTCTTGAGCTGCTGCGTCAAATCCTTCAAATACCTCTCCAAAAAATCCTGATTCCCGGGCACCTCACTCATCGCGATGCGGGGCACATAATAATCGCTCACCTGCTTGACCAAATTCTTCTTCCCCTCCCCATAATACGACCCATCCCACTTCCCCTGATGCGACCTCCGCAGCCACGCCGCCGCCGCCAGGCCCTCCGCGTGGTCGCGCCGGTGCTTGACCAGGTCGAGCTGGGAGTGGTACTGCAGCAGGTCGCAGAGCGGCTGGCAGGGCTGGGCGTTGGGGTTGGCGGCGAAGCCGGTCGGGTTCCAGGTCGCGACGTCCTGCACGCGCAGGGTTTCGTAGAGGATCTCGATGTCCCGGGCTTTGGCGTCGGCGGGCTGGTCGACGACTTTACGCTGCTTTTTGGGTTCTTTGGGCTTTTCGTCTTGGTCGGTTTTGGGCCCGCTGGGCTGCGGGATGGCGCCGGTGGTGGGCTGGCCGGTGCCCGTGGTGGGGCCTTGGTCGCCCGTGGTGCTGGGCTTGGAGGGGGAGTCGGTGAGGATGCTGCGGGTACGCGGTCAGTATGGTTGCTATTCTCGAGAAGGGAAGGGGAGAGACGTACTTCACAGCCTTCCTCAGCTGGTTGGTCATCATCATGACCGCGTTGCCGCCGTCGATCGCAACACCGACCCAGGCGATGGTCTGGCAGGTGGGTTCCTTGACAAGGAAAAGAATGCTGGATGCCACCGAGCACCCGGAACCTACCATGTCGGCGATGCGGAAGAAGTCCTTCTCTGGCGCCTTGAGCGACCCGGCAAACGAGCCGCCGGAGACGAGGAGGTTCGACAGAGCAATCGCCGGCGGAGAGTCCGCGAAGCAGGACACAACCAGGCCGAGCAGAGCGGCCACCAGTTCCACCGAGTTGCCATCGTACTGCGGGATGCAGGTTAGCCATCACCCCCCCAGGTCCACCGGAAGAAAAGGGAAACTCACATTCTCCGCCCTCCACTCCTCCTCCTCAAAATAATTCAGCAGCACAAACTGCTCGATCGCCCGGCAACAAAACCCATATCCCGCATTCGCAATGAGCGCCGCCTTCGCGCCCACGGCAGGTGGCGCAAAGCCGGCCATGCCATCCGCCAGCTTGCCCGAGGACAGGCCCTCGAAAGCCTCGTCCAGCGCTCCGGCCTCCAGCTTCCCGCCGCTCTTCCCGAGGGAGCCGAGGTCCACCATCTCCACTTCTCCGCTCCCGCCAACGGAGCCTGAGCCTGAGCCAGACCCGCCGCCCTGCGAGCCGCCTTGCCCGCCGCTTCCGCCGCTCGAACCACCCACCATGAGACCCTCGAATGCCACGCCGGCGGTGCGGCTGAGACCCTTTCCAGAGCGAACCAGCGCCAGTATCTATGTGACCCGTCAATTAGCAAATCTATTGCAAATGAAGGGAGCAGGGAAGAAAAACACTCACAAACCGCGCCGCATCCGGCGCCGGCGTCACCAGCCGCGGCTCCTTCTCCCTCTTTAGCTCCGGAATCGGCGCCGTATTCGCCATCAGCCCGAACCGCGGCTCCGTCACCGGGTGCGCGGCCAGATACGCCGTTCCGGCATCCTGCGCGGTCGCCGTGGCGCGGACTTGGGCCTCCCAGGCTGCTTTGGCGTCGTCCTCGTCGTCGTCGATGCTGTTCTTGCTGCTATAGGCCTTCAGATCGGCGGCCAGGGCGGAGGGAAGCAGCGAGGGCATTTTGATGCCCGCCCGACTGGCGTCGAGTAAGGGCGCGAGCGCGAGGTTGAGAGCGGTGAAGGCGGGTTTGGAGGAGGGGTTGAAGAGCTCGATGAGCTGGGCGAGGAGGTAGGAGATGAAGTTTAGCAGGGAGAAGGGGGTTTGGGTGAGCTCCTCCCAGATATCGGTGAGCCCTGGGATGGTCCAGGGCGCGGTGCAGAAGCTGGCGATGTTGTCGAAGGAGGAGGTTAGCAGGGAGTAGAGGGTCAGCAGGAGCTGCTTCAGCGCGCCGAAGAGCGTCCAGAAGCTGTCTTTGGCCACGGTGGTGAGGTGCTGCATTGCCTCCGAGGGGTTGGTGCCGGCGCGGTAGAAGCCGGTGAAGGAGCGCTTGAGGAGGTTGATGAGGATGTCGATTTGCGAGCCGAGCTCGTGTAGCACGGTGCTGGTGATGTTAAGGTTGAGGGTGGGGATTTGGATGTCCTCGCTCAGTTCTTCGTTGATGGCTTCGAGGATCCAGGAGAGCGGGTTGAATTTGAGCAGGTTGGCGATGATGGGGTTGTTGAAGATGCTGGACTCGAAGGTGGAAGATTGGGAGAGGTTTTGGTTTGGGAAGGGCTTGGAGATGAATTGTTCGAGATACCGGCCGAGCGAGTCGATGTTCGCGTTGAGCATGTCGTGGTTGTGGTGGAGGAAGCGGCTCGTCAGGGCCAGTCCGCCTTGGATGACGGAAGCGATTTCCTGTGCCAGTGAGTAAACCTCCCATACCTACGCGTTCACACCAGGAAACTCACCTTCTGCGTCGCCTCCACCCTCTTGTACCGGAACGAAAACCACGCTCGCAGCGCCGACAGATCCAGACCAAACACACCCTCCAGCAAAGAAGCCAAACCCTCCACGATACTACTCACCGAATCCAACACAAGCCGAATGACCTTCGCTCCAATCTTCAAAAACAACCGAACCACCGGCCCCACAACCTTCATCACCACCTTCACCACCCCCTTGACCACGGCCCTCAAAAACTCCACCGCATCCCCAATCACACCCCCCACAAACTCCACCGCCTCACTCAACCAATCGCCCCCCACCCTCACCTTACCCGTCCCATTCTTCTCCCACGCAACCAGCACCTCCTCTTCCCCAACCTCTCCCCCACCACCCCTCTCCACCCTCTCAACCATCACCGGCAACCTCCCCAACACCCCCGCAACCCCCTCCAAAACCTCCTCCTCCACCCCCCCAAACACCCTCCTACCCCCCTCATCCCTCGCCTCCCTCAACGCCCCCTTTGTGCCCAACCCCCCCAGCATCCTCAACACCCGCTGCGCCGGCTGCACCCAGCATACCTCCCCCTCATCACCAAGCCCCACCCCCACCGCCTCCGCACTCAACCCCCCCGTCGCAGGGATGACAAGCTGCACCCGCCCCCCAGCATCCACACCCACCCGCTGCGCCCGCGGCGTCAGCGTGTAACTCCGGCCATTCACATACACTAACCGCTGCGCCTCACACATCAGCCGCACGCTATAGCCCCTCGGCACCGGAGCGCCCGTCGCGCTGCTCGTGAAACTCAGCGTGGTGAGGAAGCAGGGGGTGCGCGTTGTGGTTTTCTTCTTCTGGGCCCCGGTGAGCAGCGTGGTTTGCTTCCACAACCCGCTTCCGCGGTCGCGGGTCAGGTGGTGCAGGGCGGAGGAGGAGGTGTCCCGGGTGGCGAGGATGAGGTCGAGGGAGTGGGTGAGCGGGTTCGTGCGGGCGCTGAGGGTGTGCAGGGAGGTGCGGATGGGCAGGGGGTGGGTGGGGGGCGGTTGCAGCCCGGGACTGCGGGGGAGCGGAAGGACGTAGAGTTCCCCGTGCGTGGTGAGGGCGAAGATCGTGAGGGTGCTGCTGGTTGGGGAGGTGCCGTGCTCGGAGGCGATGGCGGTGCTGCAGGAGATGCTGGGGAGCAGGATGGTGGGGCTCTCGGTGAGGCGTTTGTGGTCGATGAAGCCGATGCCGTTGCCGGCGGCGATGAGGATGTCGGTGTAGCTGCGCGGGATGTTAGTGGCAACCTAAGGGGTGATGGGAGGGGGAGGGAGGAGCTCACCCTCGTCGGTTCACGCTGGCGGAGAGCTTGGTCGGGTTCTCCAAGCCGGTCAGGTAGATCTGCTTCGAGACGCCGTCGCCTTGGAAGAAACAGCTGATGTTCCTCCGCGCCGTGTTGTCCTCGAACAGCACGACGTATCCGGGACCGAGGGCGGGCAGGTTCGCCGGGATGACGGAGCGGATCTTTTCGACTTGGAGAGGGAAGCGCACGAGGACGAAGTCGTCGCCGACGGAGGGGTCGTAGATGTAGTGGGACCCTTCGAGAGTGGTCGCAGCCACGCCGACCACGATGCGATAGGCGCTTTCGCCTCCGAAGTACTCGCAGATGAGGGAGTTCACCTGGCGGGAGGCAAGGAGGGTGCTGGTTTCGCGCCACGGTAGAGCTGGAGAGTGTGAGTACATTGAAGCAGTTGATAGGGGATCCGGGTATGGACTCACCTTCGAAAGCCTGCACGTTTCCTTTTTCATCCGCTACGAGCGTAGGACATTCGAAGACCGCATGGTACACCCGTGAGCGGCTTTTGTCTGCTTGATCGTACCCGCTCACGGCGATGAGGATGCTCTTGTTGTTCGGGCTCTTGCTGGCATCGCAGACGGTGGCCTCAAAATTCGAAGTGGGAGTGATGTCGAATGTCTGCCAGCTTCCCGAGCCACCGTTCACGTATGCGCAGAGATAAAGATGCTTTCTTACGATCAGTTTCCATCTGCCATACGGAAGATGCCGAATGGAGGACCACTCACCTTGTCCGTTCCAATGGAGAGAATCAAGGGCTGTCCTTCCAGGTCATGGAGCAGGATGAAGTTGTCAGTGCTTCCAAACTGGCTACCCGCAATGTCAAAATCCATGAACTCGGAGCAGCTCTCGAGGACGATCTTGTCGCTTGCATCCGGGACCAGCTCTTGCACGCCATCTTCATTGGCGCGAAATGTGGGAAAGGGGACGTTTGTTTGGACACGGATTGATGGTGTGAGTTCACTAGCCATGGCGACAGATGCTGCGATATCAGGGTTGCTGGACGTGAGGAAGAAGAAGAAGAAGGTAACAAAGCAGCCCGATTCGAACCACTTGATCGTTCCAGCAGGTAGGTCCTCCCTTCCATGCGCGACGGGCTTCTTATGGCCTCGCACCCAGCTCCTCGTCCACACTCACCAGAGCCCATCTTCGGCGTGTTTACCCTTCAGCTCTGTGCCATCGATTTATCGGGGCGCGCGGCTTTCAGCTGCCCGCTGATCCCCCGGCACGCCACCGTCTTGACCTCTTCGAGCGCGTTCTCCGTCCTCAACAGCCCAGGAGCGGATCCACAAGGCGCCTCAGCCAGCCACACCGGGGCTGTATGTATGTGTGCGTGTGAGTGTTCCAAGCGCCCAGTTCACAGTTGGGAAACAGAAGCTGATAGCGTTTGGTACAGTACAGTATGTATGTCAGGGATCAGCTCTGCCGCGAGATTGTGGGGGATGCACGTGGAGAGAGGAGAAATGCTCCGGACCGAGATTCGTTTTCGCGCCGGTGTGCCGGGGGCAACGTCAGCCCCGGCGGCCCCGGCGGTCTGGACCGTCCGGCAACGGCGGGGGTTGGCGAGCCGCTGGGGCGGATTCGGAAGCGGATCCACCTCCCTACGCCGGATCAGGCATCGACCGTCCTCTCCGGCGGACGACCTTCAGGCCCCCACCTACCCCGTCCCCAAACCGTTCGATACTTGCAGCTTTCCGCCAGCCATGGGAATTACAGAGTATTGGCATCGCCGGTGGTTAGCTTACGCCATGCATGTGGCTTGAGATCCTGGTTTACACGAATGAAAAGCCGTCCCAAGGTTGTTTTCTCCTTGCAACAAGACGTGCATTATGCAGCGCTAACCACCGGCTGTGCCAATACACTGTACATCCTCTCCGGCTCGTGTCTTGGATTCACTCCATCTCTGGGTCTGGATGCTCCCGTCCCGCTGCGGCTGACGGCTCCACCGCGCTATGTCCCGTGTCTCCCCCCACTCCCGGCTCCATCTTTCATCTTATCACCCACTTGCTCGGCAACTTCTGCGCAGTGAATGACCCTGTGGGGATGCAGTTCAGCTCACAGGCCTCCACGCCACGAGATGGTCACCGACCCCAAACTCCGCGCTTCTCGGTGGCGATGGGGCGCGGAAACGAGCTGTGGCTGGGTCTAGGCGGGACTGTTGCTGGAAAAAGCACTTCTGTTGGGCGGTGAAGGATGCGATGGGAAGCCGAGGTTGCCCAGCTGATGGACGGTGGCTAAGCTGAAGTGGATGGAACGCCTTATCGTCCAAGAGGACATTGTCACTTCGGCCTCTCCGCTTCCAGCAACCACCGGGGAGACCGACAAAAAGGGGAGAACAGCTGCGGGCATCTGTTAACTCCCTTTTCCTTATAAAGAGTCTATCCAAGCCCCACAACGACTCCGAACTACACAAGCCAGACCAATCCTCACATCTCTTCCGAATCCCCAATCATGCCGATCGACCAAGGAACGCTGGCTGGCTACGACCAACTCCTCTCCATCTCCCAAGAAGCCATCAACCGCCAACTCAAAGTCCTCTACCTAACCGAAGTCGATCCCCGCATCCCCAATGGACCCACCCACCTCATCAACCATGAGATGCACTTCCACACCAAGAAGGTCCTCGCCAATGGCAAAGTCATCAACGCCCGGGACGGGCTCGATGCCTACGTGTGTTGCCCTCAGGTTGACTTCACCGGTGAGCGCATCTCCGACGCCGCCGACAAGTATCGCCAGGCTATCATCAAATTCAAGTTCCGCAAGGCCGAGGAGTGGGAGCTCTCCGAGGAAGATATCGCCAAGGGGAAGACGGGGGACAGCGTGCTGGTCTACAAGGAGGTGTATGATCAAGACGATGAGGGTAATGACATGGTCCGGTATCCGGAAGTGGTGATCAACGGGTGGGAGATTTCGTGGGCGGTTTTGATCGATAAGCAAGACGTCCAGGACGTATTCAAAGGTAAGTATGGTGTGCGATAGATCCGTTAGGGCAATGAGCTGACGACACTTCCAGAGATTATCGGGCCTGCCAGCCAGGAGGACAGCAAGATCTCCATCAGCGACGGACTCAAGAAAAAGCTCGAGGAGGTCAACTCCTCCAACTTCCAAGTGTCAACAATTTTCTGCGTCATGCAAAGCGCCCGAATGATTCAATCTTTCAACTTGCTCGACGAGAACGGGAACGAGCCCACCGAAATCCGGAACCGGCAAGGCAAAGTGGTGCAAAACCAAGACCCCGTCCAAGCCCTCAAGGAGATGCTGGTGGACAAGTTCCGCCCCAAAAAGGACTCCAAGCCCCTGAACGGCCCAACACCCGACAACCCATTCGTCCTCGGCTACACCGTCTCGCAGAAGAAGCCCGAGTTTAAAAAAGTCAACCCAGCTGCCGCCGCAGCTAATATCCCCAGCCCCGCCTACTTCGTCCCCAAATCCTTCCGCTGCAACCTCTCGCCCTCGAGCGTCTACTCCGCCGGCACGCTCAACTACTGCATGCTCACCCACCGCGCCCTGCAACCGCCCTACTTCGACCAACCGGGCCGCGAACGCCACATCGACGACGGCGTCGATGGGGCCGGGCGTTTCCCGCAGAACGTCTTTGGGCGCGTGAAGCAAAAAGCCATCCCCGGCTCGGCGGACGGCGCGCTGTTCTTTTGCCAGGATATCTTTGTGAATCATTGGATTGGTAGCTCCGTCGCTCCGCTGTTCTACCTCAGCCCGGAGATGGTGACGACGAAGATTGCCAGCTTGATCGAGAGCAAGTATAAGCATTTGAATATGCGCGGCCAGCTGAACTTTAGCAATGAGATCAGCGCGCCGACGCGGCAGTTGAGTCGGAATAACGAGTACATCATGACGAACAGCTTGCGCAGTAGTCGCCGCGTCATCGCCCAGAATGGTCTGGACGACCCGACCGAGTCTGTGAAGATCGAATGTAAGCACCCGCACCCACCGAACGCCTGTGCCTCAATACTTACTAACCAACCTCCTCGCTCCAGACGACACAACCGTGCACATCACATACGACAACCTCAACGAACTCCGCGACTCGGACGAGGACATCAAGCGCCGGCTGCAGTTCACCATCGGCAGCTACACCACCATCAAAATCAAATTCTTCCGCCGTCTCGTCACGAGCCACGTGGGCGACTGGCTCGGCGACGTCGCCTCGGGCGTGACCTCCGCCGTCGGCCTCGGCGGCATCCACGTCGACAAGCTCGGCGACGACAACTGGGAGGAGGCCTACGACGCCAACCTCTGGCTGAACTTCCAGCACGTCCTCGCCATCGGCACCAGCGCCGCGAACCGCGGGAGTTTCGCCGTCGAGAGCGTGCACGCGGCCCACCTCGCGGATGGCCATGGCGAGCTGGTTAGTCAGGAGGGTTTACCCCCCACCGCCCCCCTCCGCCGCGATCCGGGGTTTTGGCATTACAATCACGCGCACAACTGGGCGGGGTTCTGGGGCGGGTTTTTTACGGAGGAGTTGGGCAGTTTGACGGCGATTGGGGAGGATGTGGCCAAGGGTGGGAAGGAGCTGGTGCAGGGCGCGCTGAACGATTTGACGGAGAGTTTGGGCGCGACGGTCATCCTTCCCGCGGGCGACGTGTTCATGTTTAAGGGATTGGGGATGGATGCGGATTGTAATGTGTTTACGACCGTGACGTATGACACCCCTGTGGGGGGTGATGTGAGGCTCCGCGCGGCGAAGGATGTGCTGCAGACGGGGTGGCAGGCGCCGGTGAAGACGGAGAAGATGAAGGTGGAGGCTGTGTGAGGGGGTGAGAGGGAGGGGGCGTTTCTTGGGTTTTTGTGTTTGAGCGTGTTATGAGTGGATGAAGCGATTTTGGTTTGTTCGGATTTGCTCCGTGATCCTTTTTCTCCGTGGCTCGAGCTGAAGTCACCGCGTCCGTGGTTGGGCAGACGAAGGAAAGCTTGTGTGATAATAGGTAGAAGAGGGCACATTTCCTCTACCACGACGTCGCCCTTATGTGAAGTGCTCGCGATTGAATGAATCAAACTTGGTTTATTTACTTTTCTTTCTCCATTTCATGAGCTGATGTTACTCACCACTTGCTCCCAGGGTTGTGTAAACGCTGGATAGCTTCTGTGACAGCATGAGGCGGTCCAACAAATACGGTGTCAGCGACGGAGAAGTGGATGGGCCTCTCGGTGAGAGAAGACTTCGGAACGTGACCTCCATACATATTATACTGTCCACGCGATGAACCTCTTTATTTGCCTGTCCGAAATGCCACCCGCGTTCAGAATCAGCTATACCATCCCCACCCCCAAAAGCAAACCCAAACAACCACCCTCCCCCGCTAGCCATCCACCAAGCCGACGAATAAGCCGCAGCCCTCTGCAGCCCGATGCGCCGTAGTCCCAAACCGGCGCCATCCGCATGCCCTGCATCCTCCCACCCATCCATCCCCGCCCCGTTTCAACACCCACTCCACCACCTCCTTACCATAAGTATTTTTCTCTCCCTCGTCCGCTGTGCTGGCACTACTGCTGTCAAGGCTTCCGCAAGTGTGTCGCGCCCACGTTGACCGTTGGTGAGTGAATGTACATCCGGGTTCTAGGGGAGGCAGATGGGTGTTTGGTGAGTCGTGTGAAAGCAGGATACCCCCCGAAGGACTGTTACAAATGCCTGTCGGCCGTTGTCCTCGGGCGCGGGGATCCCTCGCCTGCAGCGGGACTGACAGACAGGAACCCCGGATCCAATAAGGCTCCCACAGGTTCCGCCTCAATGGATGGCATTCTAGTTTGCAGATCCTCACGGCGACGTCCAGCAGCGGTTTCTCTCTTTAATCCACTGCCAGGGAACTTCGGCACACATAATAGATACTCACATCGAACGGACTCAAGCCCGGTGTTCCTCCGATGCGCTGGCAGCGGCCAGTCTTACGCTCACATCTTCACGCACTGATAGCGACGCTACCAGCGGCAAACCGACCTCTAGGTAGGTCGCTCCATAACGTGCACATAAAACCGATCCTGCCCTTCCGCCGCCCACCCCACCAGCTTTCGAGACCTCGACGCCGTTCGCCGTCCTCCAAACCCATCACAGCAGCGATGTCCCTTACGCAAACCTCCTCCCCAGCGTCCGCGACAGACAGCGGCGACAGCGAGGGCACCATCCACCTCACCACCCCCACCCACCCCTCCCAAACCGTCCAAGACTTCCGCAACGCCATCACCGCGCTCACAAGCAACCATACCTTTCTCGACCTGATCGCCGCGCTCGAGCGCATCCCGGCGCTGCAAGCCGCGCTGCAGACGCGCGACAAGCGGCCGGAGGAGTTAGGGAGGGAGCGCGAGGAGGAGCGAGGTAGGCATGGGGTGGAGATGCGGGCCCTGTTCGCGTTGTATGAGGGGAGGGTGGAGGAGTGGAGGGGGTGGAGGGAGGGGATGGTGAAGGAGAGGGAGGAGATGGTTGGGAGGGTGGAGGGGGAGAGGGAGGAGCTGGTGGAGAGGATGGGGAGGGAGAAGGAGGAGGTGGTTGCAAGGTTGCAAGGGGAGAAGGAGGAGGTGGTTGTGCAGCTGAAGGGGGAGATGGAGGAGGCGGTCGCGCAGCTGCAGCTGGAAAAGGAGGGGGTGACTACCCAGCTGAAAGGGGAGATGGAGGCCGCGGTGACGAAGCAGCAGGAGGAGAAGGCGGAGGCTGTCGCGAACCTCGGGAAGGAAAGGGTCGAGCTAGCAGCGAGGCTTCAAGGCGAAAAGGCCGAGCTCACAGCGACGTTATAGAAGGAGAGGGTCATCGCGGCGTAATTGGAAAAAGAGAAGAACGAAGCGATCACAAACCTCGAGAAAGAGAAGTCAGAGGCGATCAACGGGCTAGAAACGGAAAAAGAAGAAGCGACCGCGCGACTAGAAAAGGAAAAGCTAGAAACCATGGACCGGCTGGAGGCGGAGAAGAACGAGGCGATCGCTAAGATCGAGGAAGCGAACGGGGAGCTGCAGCGGGAGAAGGACGATGCGATCGCGAAGCTGGAGAAGGATCTCGAGGGGTATAAGTCACTTGGTCGTAAGCTCGAGGCGGGGTATAAGGATAAGACGAAGAAGCTGGAGATGAAGACGCTGGAGGCGGGGGAGCTGGCGGGGGAGCTAGAGAAGAATAAGGGGTTTGTTGAGAAGCTGGAGCGGGCGTTGTCTAATTTGGTTTCGCAGCATGATGATCTTTTGAAGGAGCATGATGAGGCGAAGGTGAGGCTGGAGCAGGTGGAGGGCTATGCGGTGAAGCTGTTTGATGGGGATACGCAGGCTATGTGAGTGTGAATTCGTTCTTAGATTTCGACCAAGGCCGGCTAATCTTTGATAATCAGATCCAGGGATATCGGACGGCTATGGCGAACGGCGACGGACTTGGTCACAAAGTACTTTGGCCAAGACCTTCCCGACAGTTCACTCCAGGTAAGCTTCCCCTTGCTCTGTCTCATATCACTCACACCGCTCATAATAACCTATGTCCCCAGACGTTCTGCGCCAACCTTGAAGAGACCAAGCCATTCGACTACCGTGTCCCACTCCCCAAATCCAACTCAACAGCAGCCAAAGAAGTGCGCATAGCCACCGTCCTCGGCATCCTCGCCCGGCTCATCGACCGCCACCTCTTCCAACCAACCTACACGCTCCCCGAACCCAGCGGGTTCCGAGAAATCACCTCCAACCTCGCACTCAGCAACGCCCCCAAAGAAGCCTTCCTACGCGCCACCCTCCTCTCCATCCCGCCCAACGAGCACGACTCCGCCGCGCGCGAGCGCCACGACAGCATCCAGGACGAAATCGCCAGACTCGCCGCGCTACAAAACGTCTTCGATGCCGCCACCCTCGAGGCCCTGGGCGCGGAGCTGGGCGCCCTCCTCGCCGACGCCCGCACCCTCTGGTCCTCCGTCCAACGCATCCGCCCGCGCCTCGAACCCGTCTTCCAGCTCCACAACATCGAGTCGCGGCGGCGACTGCGGCGGTTCACCTCCTCCCCCTCCCCCACCACCACAACCACCAGCCTCAAACCCCCCCGCCCCCCCCGACGGCCCGGAACAGCAATTCATCGTCATCCTCCCGCAGATCTGGCTCATGCGCCACCCGCCCGCGCGCCTCACCGATGGCGCGGCGCTGTTTGCCTCGCAGCTCTGGGATGCGGCGAGGGAGGCTCGTGATACTCGTGGTGAAGGGGCGCCGTTTGCGGGCTCGCGCCGGGTGCGCGCGCGCTCTGGCCGTGTTATTGCCCCGGCTGTGAGGGCGGGGAGTGGGGGGGATGATTTTTTGTCGCCGTAGTTGTGGGGGTGGGGTGGAGTGGAGAGGAGGTTGGGAGGGACGGGGTTGTTTTCTGGAGGGGGCGTTGGGGAGAGGGTTTTCTGGGTGGAGGGGGCGTCTGGAAAGTTACACTTCGATGTTTGCTTTTCTTTTTTATTCTTCCATCACTACGGCATTTTTCTATTGGTGCTCAGTTCTATATCCGCTGCCACAGACTTTCTTCCCGATTTGTTTTATGTCGCCGTTTACCTCCATGTAGATTCTCTCCTTGTCGCTCCTTAAGACACCACCTTTCTTCACTTTGAGACGCCGTCGTATTCATTGTCTTACATGATCCAAGACGCTGTGGGAGAGGGTTTGTCGGTCATCGACGCCTGGCCTTGGTTTATTTCTTTTTTTCTTTGCCCAGCAACGGAGGAAAAGAATGCGTTTCATTGCCTTAGGTAGACAGACATCCAATAGAAATGACAGGAAAGAAAGGAAAGGGATATCATCGTGACTTTCAAGATGGTATAAGATAGTCTCCCCAAATCCGAGAAGGGCAAGTAGGGAACCAAACACATAAGAAAGAAAAAAACCCGATCGAACCAACCTCCCCTATATCCCATCCTACTTCCTCCCCCTCCTCCCCACCCCCACCCCCATCCCCGTCCCATCCTCCTCCTCCCACTCCACCTCCCTCCTCACACTAATCCCCCTCAACGGCACCTCATCCTCACTCCCACCCGCACTCCCCGTCCCCGTCCCCGTCCCCGTCCCCGTCGTCGTCTCCCCCCCACTCTTCCCCCTCTCCCCCTCCTCCACCTCACTCGTCACCGTCACCACCGCCCCCCTCATCGGTCCCTTCCCGGGCGCCCTCCCATCCAACACCCGCAACCCCATCTCCCCCTCCTCCTCTTCCCCTTCTTCCTCATCCTCCAGCTCCCCAAACCCCCCCTTCCGTCGCTCGCTCAACCGGTACGCGGAGGGCCGCTCGCTGTTGCCGCCGGCGCCGGGCTTGTTGCGTTGCTGCTGCTGCTGCGAGCGTGACCCGGTGAAGCCGGAGAGGTGCAGGGGTTGCAGGATCCAGGCCCGCAGCAGCGGCGCCAGGGTCGGCAGGCAGGCGCAGATCAGCGCGAAGCCGTTCTCGACGGTGTTCCAGGTGAAGGGGCCGTGGCCGAGGCCCTCTGTTTGAAGGGAAGGGGGGTTAGTGCGGTGTTGGATGGGAGGAAGGGGGGGGACGTACTGGTGAAGTCGGTCAGGTCGATGTGCCACATGATGCTGAGGCGGACGCAGGAAGCGATGATGACGCTGCGGAGGGATTCACGTCAGCGGGTAGCCGAGTGTAAAGGGGGGGGGAGGAAAAGACGCACAAGCTCCCCGTCAAAAAAATCACGATAATACTCAACCGCCTCTCCAACCTCATCTGCAGCTTCGAAATCTCCACGACAGGCAGAGTCAAAATGCCCACATCCAAAAAGATATTCGTCATCGCGTTCCCAATAAAGAACTTGCGCGGGTCCACGCAGGTGCCCGCCACCGTCAGCGGCTCCCAGAACGCGTTGATGGGCCGGCAGCCGAAGATGGAGATGCAGGCGATGACGACCCACCAGGCGGCGCACAGCGCCGCGAGCGCGTAGACGGACGCCCGGAAGCGCCGGTTGGTGCGCACGTCGAAGATCCGGAAGTACATGAGCAGGATGGAGAGCTTGGTCGTGGTGAGCGAGGTGCCGTACGTCAGCTCGACGCCGATGAAGAGCTTGAGGCATTCGGTGAGGACGTGTGGGTAGTTCTGGATGGTGGCGAGCGGGTGCCCGGCGCCGTACCAGATTACTGTGTGAGGTGGGGTGGTGAGTCTCGCGAGGATCAAGGGGGGCGCTTGGGAGAGGAAGGATGGGACGTACTTTTGAGGGTGATGGGGAGAAGGGCGACGAAGCAGAGCTGTGAGGTGGTTGTTAGCAGGGAGGGTTTCGAGACTGGCGCGAACGGCCAAGGGATCCAGTGAGCGAGGGCGTGATGCGGCAGCTTCGTACCATGGCGAACAGAATCAAATAGTCGTCAGCGCGGATCCCCACGCCGGATTGGAAGCGGGCGACGAAGCGCAGGCCGACGAAGACGACGGCGATGACGGTCATGGCGATGGAGGCGCTCGATTGGGAGCGCTGGTCAGCGTTGAACGGGGTGGTGCCCGGGATGTAAAGGTCGGAGGAGTTGGACATGGTGAACCGGTGGTTGTAGATTGGATTAGATGATGTTCGATGTTCTCAGTGCATGGTCGACGCGGTGTGAATGTAGGTTGCTGTCCTTCCCTAGTGAAGATGAAGATGCATCGCGATGGAAATGGAAAGGGGGAAAGACAGAGGTCAAGGAGAAGATGATGATGAATGAGAAGAGCTCGATTGGGGAGGGTGGATAAAAACCCTTCCAGACCAGGGCGAAAGGATTCATCAGAAGGAGGATAGCTGGACATGAATGGAGCATGGATCGCTGGCCCCAGACGCCGTCGCCAGTGGCGGGGTGACCGGTCTGGTGAGGGTGGCGACGGCGGCCGGGGATGGAGATGAAGGGAAAAGCTAGGGAAGGGCGAGGGAAGGGCCGGAGCGCGGCGGACGGGCGGACAGGATCGGGTCCGCCCCACCGCTAATCCGCCTTGAGCCTTAGGCCGTCGTCCGCCCTCCTTCCGCCCCGCTTCTCCGCCGCCGGGCTTTCCCTGGAACGGAAGGGAAACGCGGCACCGGAAGTGAATCGTGGACCCCGTGGACCCCGACTGTCCGATTGTCGGATTTCCCGCCCGCGATGGCGGTACCGATTCCGCCAGTTCACTCTATCTTTCCCCGCCAGGACTGCAAGCACCAGCACTCTATCACCGGCAAGCCAAGTCAACACCGGAATTCTCCGCTCACAGAAAAAGATCTGCTCCCCTCCTCCCCTCAAGCAGGAGACGACTCGGTGGGACCACGGCGAATTCCGTCTGGAGCTAAAATCCTCCACCGGGTGTCCAGTGGATTCACAGGAATCCCACGATTCCCACGCCCCACCCAGAACGCCGAGCCTCACCCGCCTCCTTTCCCCTTTTGTGGATCGCCCCGGGCCCACCGCGTCCATCGCCCCCCCCACCGGCTCACCCGTCCTAACGCTCACACCATCCCTTCTTCTCTCTCCCGGTCCACCGGTCGACCGTCGCCCGCTCAACTGCCCTCCCTCCCATCCCATCCCCGCTGCCAATCAGGTCGGTGGCACCTCCGGGCTCTCACTCTCACCACTGTCATTCACTGTCACTGGGACCGCACCCGTGCGTGAACTTGGGCTTCCTCTCGCGCCGTGCGCTGTTTGCTATCGGTCGAACGGCTGGTCCTAATCTCTTTGCTCCTGCTTCACTTTTTTCCATAAACCCATCCTCGCCCACTCTCTTTTGGATCTCTGCGGCCCTTCCTCCTCCTCTTCTTCTCCTTCTTGGGTTCCTGGAATTCCCGTCTGCTCCACTGCTGCTCTCCAGCCATTTGTACCTATCACACCCATCCTATCCCATTCCATTTCTTTTCCAGCCCGCCGGACCGGCACCGGCCTTCGGACCCTTTGTGGACCCCTTCACCCCCTTTTTATGAATGTGTCGGAGCTCTCTCCTCGTGGCTTTTTGCTTTCCCTTAAATTGATCCTCCCCTTGCCCTCGTAGATAGTCGAATCACTATCAATCGGTTCATCTTAATCTCTCATCCCTCTCCTCATCTTTCATCCCTACCTCCCACCTCAAACCCATCCATCCATCCATCCACTCCCTCACATCTCTCAACCCACCCACCAACCATGGCAACCCCCCAAACCCCCTCTCCTCCCGACACCACCACCCTCCCCACCCCCTCCCCCACCAAACCAACCATCATCCTCGTCAGCGGCGCCTGGCACCTCCCCCCCCACTACGCCCCCCTCCGCACCCTCCTCACGCACGCCGGCTACCCCGTCAGCACGCCCCCCAACCCCTCCGCCAACAGCCCTCCACACGACTCCCGCGTGCAAGACGACATCACCGCCCTACACACGCACCTCCGCGCCCTCCTCGCCGCCGGCCACCGCCGGCTGGTCCCGGTGCTGCACTCCTACGGCGGCATCGTCGGCTCGCACGCCGTCGCCGATCTGCCGCGCGCCAGCCCCGACGGCGCCACCCCGGGCATCCTCGCCGTGCTGTATCTCGCTGCGTTTGCTCTCGCGCCCGACGCTACCCTCGCGGCTACCGTGTCCGATCCCGCGCCGCCGGAGTGGGTTGCGCCGGATGAGGTGAGCTAACAACATCCCCCCCCTTCCCCCTGGCAGACGAAAAAAAGAGAGGGAGAATGTGTCACTGACGTTTCCACCCCGATTTCGCAGGCGGGCTACCTCCGCACCACCAACGAGCTCTCCATCTTCTACCACGACCTGCCGCCGGCGCAAGCGGCCGAGCAGCTCGCCCAGCTCGCCACCATGCCGGCGTGCATCCTCTTCGCTGCTGGCCCTGAGCCGGAGGTCTGGCGCCGCTTTCCGATGGGGTATGTGATGGCGGAGATGGATCGGTGTATTCCGGTCAAGGCGCAGGAGGGGATGGTGCGGAGGGTGAGGGAGATGGTGGGCGGGGAACAGCAGCTGAGGACGTGGAGGGTGCCGTGTGGGCATATGGTGCAGTTGGTGAGGCCGGAGGTCGTGGTGGAGATTGTGGGGGAGTTGGTAGAGGGGGTTGTGGGAAGTAGGGGGGCTTGAATGGGGGTTGGTGATTTAGGAGAGGGACCTGGGTTACGGTGGTATACGTGCGGTCCTACTCTTCCCCTTTCCCCTGGCTAGCCCTGCTTCTCCTCCTCCTTGACCCCCCGTCCATTCCGGCCAGGGAGGCCATTCCCTCTCTTCTTTACGCTGGGCGGCGTTCTGATGCGGCGGGCACGGATCCGCTTGGAACCGCCAGAAAGTGAGCTCAAGCCGGATATGTGGGAGCTTCGGTCTCGCTGATATCGGAGAGAGAGCGAAGAGGGGAGTGGGATATGGGTTACCTGTTAGTTGGGGCTGGGGGGAACCAGAATGGATGGTGAATTTTTAGGAAGCGGACAAATAAGGAATGGTTGAGTCTGGCATAGAGAGGTGCTATCTCGTCCCGATCAAGGACTGATAGAAGTCCTTGTTTCTTGCTCTTCTCTCCACTGTGTGTTCTTTAATTCGGTTGCTTGATTGGGACTATAAGGGAGGAAGGACAGACGGAACGAGGTCCTGAAAATCCACCAATGGGATGATGGAAAGAGGGTTATTATTAAATAATTGTCCAGCAATACAAACGTTCGAAAATGTGGAGTAGGAGGAAGACGAAAGAGGAGATTTCAAATAGTATCATGCCATTGGCGGGAATTGGCGGGAGCTCCCGCTCGCTGGGTGGGTGTGAACCCCGCACGAGCGATCGGCAATTCCTCTCCCTCCCCACCTCAGCCTCATGTGGTTGTGAATTAGCCCTCCCTACCCCCCTTCAATCATCTATCCTTCCCTCCACAGCCTGGTGTGATGCAATATATCGCATCCAGCCACAAACCATGCCGCAAAGGTGGAAGGGCCGGAATCTGACGGGATTGGCTTTCCGGCTCCCCTCTTTCGATCACATCATGCCCCGAACAAGTACGGTTTGGTTTATATACTTATACATGAAGTTGACAACGCGTGACATGTTCCGAGCAAGAAAGCTATATACGGCCGCTTCCACCTCACCTCAAACCAAACTCGTAGCACCTGTAGTCGTCCCCTCGGTTAGACCTGCCCCCCAACCATGTTCACTTTCACACGCACGAGCTGGCTGCTGAGCGCATTCGCCTCCCACGCGCTCGCTCTAACCTTTGCGATCCCGTCGAGTCCACCGAGCAACAGTAGTCCGCCGCTGGACCCAGCACCGGTGGGTGTCTCGTACGTACAAGGAATACCTACAGACAACTTTCACCTCACCGTCGCCTTCTAATCTGACGCTCTTCCCAAACAGTATCGAGTTCTTCGCCTTCCCCGCCTACATGAACGATGTCCCATCTACACAACAGTGTCTCCAGAACCTGAAGGATGTGAGCGGGACGTGGCCGCCGATGCGGATTGGAGGGACTACGCAGTGCGTCGCCCTGCAGTGATGGCAGCGTTGTTGCTGTATCTACCTTATTCAGGGGATGTACTGGCTGACAGAGGTTTACCATAGAGACCGAGCAACCTACGACGCCTCCTCCACCGAAGCGGTGACCTACACCGTCGCCGACCCTTCCGACGCTCCAGAGAGCCTCGCCTTCGGGCCATCCTACATCGACCTCGCCGGCTCATATGAAGGCAACGTTACCATCGGTACATCATATCTATACTTCCCCATTCCTCCTGAACACCTCCATCGCTAACATTCATCAGGCTTCAACCGCCGGCTCAACAACATCAGCAACACCATCGCCGCCTCCTCCCTCGCCTACTCCCGCATGGCCAACCTCTACGCCATCGAGCTCGGCAACGAACCAAACTGTAAGCACATCCCCCCAATCACCCTCCCCCCAATCACCCTCCCCATCAACCACCTTCCCACTCACCCTCCAACCCCCACCAGTCTTCACAACCAGCGACCCCATCGCCAACAACAGCCCCTGGACCGCCTCCGCCGACCGCGCCAGCCAACTCACCTGGGACAGCTCTCTCACCTCCGCCCTGCACCCCCGCACCCCGCTCCTCCAAGCCGGCGTCTACTTCGGCACGGGGAGCTTCAGCATCGCCGCTCTCGCCGCCACCCTCTCCACCTCCCCCACCACCCTATCAAACATCCGCTCCTTCGCCTCCCACCTCTACCCCCAATCCGCCGGCTCCTACAACCTCTCCGCGCTGATGTCGCATTCCCTCATCTACACTTCCCAACTCGCGCCCTTCGCCCCCGAAATCGCCGCCGCGGCCGCCCTCGAGAAAGCGTTCGTCTTCGGCGAAGCCAACAGCGCGACCCAAGGCGGAGGCGGGGTGAGCCCGACGTTTGGCGCGGCGCTGTGGGTGCTGGATTACGTGCTCCAGTCCGTGGTGATGGGGGTCGCGCGGGTGTATTTCCATCAGGGCACGATTGGGAATTGCGCGTATTGTTGGTGGGGACGGTGGGATGTGGGGACGCCGTTTTATGGGGCGTGGTTTGCGGCGAGGGCCCTGCGGGGTGGGGCGAGGGTGGCGATGCTGGATGCGGGGACGGGGGAGGTGGGGGTTTATGCGGTTTATGATGCGCGGGGGGCGTTGGTGAGGGTGGTGGGGTTTAATTCGGAGTATTATGAGGAGGGTGATAGGGGGAGTGAGGTACTGGTGTTGACGGGGTTGCGGGGGACGAGTGTGAGTGTGCGCCGTTTGGTTGGGGAGAGCGCGACGGCGAGGGTGGATCGCGGGGGTGTGGTGACGGCGGCGGGATTGAGGTTTGAGAATGGGACGTGTGCGGTTCTGGGGGAGGAGGTGGTGGAGACGCTGGAGGTGATGGATGGGGGTGTGGAGGTGAATGTGCCGGCGAGCGAGGCGGTGTTGGTGGATCTGGATGGTTGATGGGGGGTGTGTTTGGTTCACTGGATGTGAAGGGGTGGGAATTGAAGGGGAGAGGAGTCTGGCTCTACAGAGTTAGGGGCGGCAGTGTGATTTGAGGAGACTGTATCTCACGATCAGAAAACGTGCTGCAACGATGTACCACATGGCTTGTGAACCGTCTATAAACCGTGCTCCACCGGCTTCACGAGATCTGAAGGACTTCAAAGGAAGGTCTTCGCAATTTTTTAAACCAGTGACATACCAGAGAGACCCTTAGTCTTCACAAGATGATATGAAGCTGTCCATCCTACAATTCACTTCCGACTTCCCATCCCTCAAGCCTCCCAGCCATACTCGATCTCTTTCACCACCCCCTCACACTTCTGCTCCTTCCAGCCGGGTAACCACGTCCTCACCTCAGCCTCCCTCTCCAACTCCAACCCCAGCCACACGCCCTCCGGCCTCCTCACCCACCTAACCGTCACCACATTCACCTCCCCACAACACACTCTACACTCACCATCCCCCCCCTCCATCAAACTGACCCGAGGCCACCATCCAACCACCGTCCATCCAGGCGCCGCACACCTCAACCCCGCCACTTCCACCATAAACTCATACATCGGCACACAACTCCACGCATGACAATCACTCCGCATTCTTACATCATCCTCCGCCCACGTACTCAACCTCTCCACCCTAACCATCCTCTCAAATCTCCCCATCATCCTGCGCCACAGCACATCATACACACTCTCCCCCCCCTCCTTCCGCCATCCATCCGGCAACGACACCTCACTCGCCGCCCTCATCGCAAACCACAAAAACATAAAACTACACCTCGACAACTCCCGCTCCCCCACCTCCCCAAACGCCCTCCCCAACAACATCCCCGGCCGCTCACAACACCCCGCCAAAACCGCCCACACCTGCCCCTGCTGACTGCACCCCGGATCCCCCCCTTCCGGCCCATCCTCCTCCCTTCCCACAGTCGCATCCCTAAACCACCCCACCCGCTCATCCCAACACTCCCTCCTCACCGCCTCCCGGACCGCCATCGCACGCGCCTCATACTCCGCCGCCACGCCCTCCCTGCCTCCAGCCCGCGCGAGCCCCGCCGCCGCCCGCTCCAGCGCCACCGCGTACACGCAGCTCAGATACGTCTGCCGGCCGCTGGACGCGCGGGCCGCGGTCGGGACGCCCTTGTGTGGGTATGACGCCGACGCGGCCCAGGCGGGGACCCAGTCGACGTAGGGCCAGACGTCCGGGTCGGCGTCCGGGGCGAGGGCGACCAGGCCCGTGGTCGGGTCCAGGTGCGCGTCGAAGTAGGCGAGGATGCTGTCCGCGCGCCCGAGCAGTTGGCGTAGCCAGGGGGTGTTGGGGAAGGTGGTGTGGTGGTCGTGGAGGAGGAGGAGGAGGTGCAGGCTGAATGCTGGGATGAGCTGCGGCGTGTGCGAGGGGAAGCGGGAGGGGGTGAGGTTTGTGGGGTGGAGGGCGGTGAGGAAGAGGGTGAGGGTGCGCTGGCTGAGGAGGGGAGATCCGGTGAGGAGGTGGTGCAGGGCGGCGGTGGGGCGGGCGTCCATGGCGTATCTAGGTGGGAGGTTAGGGGGAGGAAAGCAGGGCGGGGGGAATTATACGCACTGCAGTTGCTCGTAAAACGGACAGTCGGTGTACGCGTCAAACATGCAGTTCCGCAGCGTGCGCAGCGAAATATCCCACATCTGCTCCGCGAGCGGCCAGGACGGGCTGCGCCAGCCAGCTTTCGGGTGCAGCGGGTAGTTGGTCTGGGAGGCGGCGAGGGAGACCAGCGTGACGGCCGCCGGGCCGACGGTCACGGCGAGTCGCAGGATCCGGAACGTGCGGAACCAGAAGGGCTCGTAGGTGACGGGCTCGTGGTCCGGGGGCAGGTCGAGCGTGACGTCGTCGCAGGGCCCGAGGATGTGGCCGTTGGCGGCGTTGAGGCGGTCGCCTTTGCTTCGGAGGAAGGGGTAGGCGCGCGGCTCGCCCTCGTAGCCTTCGGAGTAGGTGATGCGGAGGTGGACCCGGGACTGCTGGGCGGCCTGGAAGGTCCAGCGCATGAAGGCGGTGGAGTGGGCTGCCGCTTGCAGGTCCAGCGTGTGGGTGGAGCCGAGCGGGAGCGTGACTGGTTTGCCCTCGGTGAGGAAGGCGGTCCAGTCGGCGACGGGGACGCTGCTGTGGCAGTTGTGAACTGCGTTGATCTCGCAGGGACTCTCATCTGGCATGGGAATCCCGCGCGGACGTAGGAACCAGGGTGATAGCTCGCCGTTCAGCGTCTTGATGTGGTAGGGCACCGGCGCCAGGACGGGGCTCGGAGGGCCGGGAAAGATGCGTTCGTTGATCTGTGACAGTCAGCTTAGCCTGTCCTCCGAACGAGTGTGAGGGACGGATGTACATGAAGAAACACATCATCCGGCACACCCATAGGAAAAAGCACAGTCTCGTCAACCTGCGCCTGCCACCCCATCAACGAATCCAGCTTCACCATCACTCCACCCGCCTCAACAGTACCAACAACCGTCAAACCCGGCAGCGCCGTCCGCTCAAAAGGCATCCCGCCCCGATGCCCAGGAAAATACCGCAGCACCTCGAACCGCAGCTCGTTGCGGCCCGCCCGCAAATGCGTCCCGATCTCAACCGTGTCGTAGAACCACAGCTGCGGCCCGCCCCGGGCCGGTCCGACCGCCACCCGCGTCCCGTTGACGAAGAGCTTGTACCGTGTGTCGGCGGAGCAGTGCAGGAACGCTGGCGACGAGGGGGCGGCGGGGAGGTCGAAGGTGCGGGTGAAGCGCACCAGTCGCGCGGCGGTGTTGGTGGTGCTTGCGGAGTCGGTCCAGTATGGTGTCCAGATCCAGTTCGCCGTGAGGGCCGCGATGGTCTTGCGGTGGTGGTGAGGGTATGTTAGTTGTGAATGCGGGGGGGCGATGCCATTAGCGGGTGTGGGCTTGCCTTTTGCTCTTCTTTGGTGACTGGTAGCATTGTGAGCTGAGTGTGAATGAGGGAGAGGTGGGAGTGGAGAGTTGTTGGTTGTCGCGAGAGTGAATCGAGTTGAAGAGAAGTTCGTATTCGTTCATGGAGAGATGCCCAAGATCCTCTCCACGAGGGGGATGAAAGCGGACATGGGTGCGGTCGGTTCGTGCTCGGGTCATCTGCGACCGACTAGCCATTCGCCAATGCCGAATCACATCTTCCCCTCCGCAGCAAAAGGGCCTCGGTCAATGGCCGACCAAGGTGTAAAGCCGTCAGGGATGTGAACTGCCCCTCACTCCTTTGTTGGCCAGCCGGAAGAATACCCTCCGCCATCTACCCCGTGGGGAAATCCAAGGAGCAAGGTTCACTCTCCGTGCAGCCCCACCTCCCCCATGCCCCCGTTCTCACTCGCAGAACGGGAGCCGGTTCTCAGACCCACTCGCCTTAAAGCCTGGGGAAGAGCACTCACTCTTGTCCCACCCAGCCCGCACTCACGTTCTAGACAGATAGATACAATCTTGCCATACTGTACACCCCACCAACATCTACCACCATGCCCGCGATAGACGAGAGCAAAGACGACGCCAACGCCGTCTGGTCGGAGCAGACGACGACAACGAAGAGCGAGAGCCAACAAATCGAGGAGTGCGACAGCAAAGCCACCCTCCCGCCCGTTATCCGCTCCAAAGAGGACGACCTCGGCATCTGGCCGAGCATGCGGCGTTACCGGTGGGTATCGTTCGTCGGCCTGCTGGCCTCCTTCAGCGCCGCGTTGGATGGCTATCGTGAGTGGGAGGGACTCCAGCCGTGCTTATGGAACTGATTGTGACCTGGTGTCCGAGGGCAGAGATCAACCTCAACGGCGGCGTCGTGTCGAATAAGGGCTTCATCCGGCAGATGGCGAAGCCGGGGACCACCATTATTGATGGGAAGTATGTGAGCGCCTGGGGCGGCATTCAAAGCGCGGGACAGACGGTGGGACAGATTGTATGCCTCACTGCCCTCCTCCCTCCCCTCCTGGCCTTCCCGGCTTTTGTTGGAGTCCGTACAGTACTGTTATACTAACCCGAATGGATATTTTGAGCTTCTCCAATACGCCACCGAAGCGCTCGGTCGGAAGCCAGCCATGTACATCATCTGGCTCGTCCTACTCGTCGTGAGTCCTTCCTCCCCATGCAGAAACGAAAGCATTCACACCTTGCTCATCCACATACAGAGCGTATTCATCGAAAGCTTCGCAACCCGATGGGAGCACTGGCTGATCGCCAAACTCTTCTCCGGCGTCGGCGTCGGCATGCTGCAAGCCACCATGCCGCTCTACCTCTCGGAGATCGCCCCGACCCAGCTGCGCGGGCTGTTCATCAACGCGTACAGCTTGTGAGTGGTTGCGCACACCTCCCGCCTCCCTCAACCCTTCTGCTCATGCACCATCCCCAGCTGGTTTGTCCTCGGCCAACTCTTCGCCTCCCTCGCCCTGAACCGGCTCAACGCCATCGACCCGTACAACTTCCGCACCCCGATCTACACGCAGGTACGTCGAGATCAAACCCCTCCCCCGGCGCCCTCATCCTCATCCTCCGCAGTGGGCCATGATCGGCAGCATCCTCCTCATCTTCCTCTTCCTCTCCGAATCGCCCTGGTGGCTCGCGAGCAAGGACCGTTTCGACCAAGCCGGCCACGTCCTCCACCGCCTCAACGGGAGCGTGCCAGGCTACTCGATCCCCGAACAGATCGTAAGACCTCCCATCTCCAACCCTCCCCAGTATCACCTCCTAACCGTCCCTCCCAACGCCAGTCCATCATGACCACCACCCTCTCCCACGCCCACCACAGTTACGACCCCTCCCCGACCCACCGCGCCATCCTCCAGCACCGCAACCCCCTCCGGCTCCTCATCGCCGCCTGGCCCAAGATCACCCAGCAACTCCTCGGCCTCGCCCTCTTCAACACCTACGCCACCTACTTCTTCCAGGCCGCCGGCAACCACGACCCGTTCCGAGTTACCACGATCCTCTCCAGCGTCCAGCTCGCCAGCATGCTCCTCACCGCCCTGCTGACCGACCGCGTCGGCCGCCGTCCGCTGACCGTGTACCCCTTCGCCGTCACCTCCCTCGCCGTCCTCGGCATCGGCGTCGTCGGCTGCTTCGATTACACCGCCCCGCCCCTCGCCAAGGTGCTGGTGCTGTGCGCGTGCGTGGCGACGTTTGCGACCACGGGTGCGAGCGCGGTCGGCTATGCGTATGCGGCGGAGGTTCCGACGCAGCGGCTTCGCGCCCGCACCGCGGGGTGGGCGCTGGCGCTGAGTAATGCGGTGGCGGTTATGTTTAGCTTTGTCACGCCGGTGATGATTGAGGGCCCGGCGGGGTGGGGGGTGAGGACGGGGTTTTTGTAGGTTGTGTCTTTGTGCTTTATTGCTCGTGTTCTTGCGCTGATGATGAGGGGATAGCTTTGCTGCTACTGGGTCGATTGCGGTGGTTATTGCGTGGTTCATACTCCCTGAAGTGGCTCGGCGGACGACGGGGGAGATTGATGAGCTGTATGTCACCTCCCTCCCCCAGTTTCTTCTCCTTGCTCTTTTGCTGCAAGCCCTTCTCTACCTGATGACTGGCGGTTGGTGACTGACCTCTTCTTCCCGTCTGCAGCTTCGAAGCACGCGTTCCCCTCCGCAAATTCGACAAATACGTGACAAAGAGCGGGACGGTGGGGTCTGTGGTTGAGTCCGAGAAGGTAGAGGATAAGGCGTGAGGGTTTTGGTCGCGGCGGAAATTTGCGTTCTGAAATCTTTTCTCTTTCCTTCATTCTCGCCTTCACCTTTCCCAATCGGAGGATATAGCGAAGTCCTGGAGGTCCTTTTCATTTCTTCGGAAGAAGAAAAGCAAAAAGAAAAAAAGATAAACAAAAACAAGTTCTCTATTCTGGGCACCCACGGACTGACTGAGCATCACTCACGCTCACGGCAAAATGCGAAAAATGTAAACCCATATATGAGATCCTCCATACTGTGCAGTCTCGATCACCGTCTCGCTAGGTGAGTTAAAGTCGGAAGCCCAGACGCCCCCACCACCAAGCCCGTCGTGCCCGCCAAGCTCCTCGCTTATTCCACTTGATGCCCTCCACAAAGCCCCGCCTAAAAAGAGGGCCTCCAGGAAAAAAAAAAAAAAAAGAAAAAAAAAAGAGAAAAACACCATACGCTGCTCGAGAGCAGATAGCATAATTCCGTTGCGGGGAATTGAACCCCGGCCTTGTCGGCGCTGAAGAGATATAACCAGGAAACCTCTGTGAGAGCGACAAATCCTAGCCACTAGACCACAACGGATGTGATGATGGTGAATTAAGAGTGGTTTTGCATTAATATAGGCAGTGTGCGCGAACGGCTAGCTGGCAGGTTGTACTGCGGAGGAGAGCTACTCCTCTGTTTCCCTTCGTCATTTCCCATACCATATGCCGAAGAATGGACGACCCGCCGAGATTTCCAAGCGTCCATTCCACCACAGATCGAAGCCATCAACCCCTCCCTCTCCCATCAATTGAACCAATCCACCCCCCTCACCACCCGATCCGTCAAGTACCCGACCACAACGCTAAACACCCCCTTATGCAGCAAATCCACCACCTGCTCGTTAATCGGCCACGTCCACGGCATCGCGCTCGTCCCCGCCGCATTCTCCACCAGCTGATCCGCCAGCACGCGGAGGCCACAGAACAGATAGCTCGCCACGGGGCCGATGACGCCGTAGTAGCTCATCGCCGCCCGGATCGGCGCCGTCAGCACTCCCATGCCGAAGTGGTGCAGGTGGTTCGTCAGGTCCGGGTGCGCGGCCCGGAACGAGTCCGGGATCGGCAGTAGTCGTGACACGGTGTCCCGGGGCACGTAGGAGTTGGGCCGGTTGGTGATGAGGGTTTGCTCAAGTTTGGCGGTGAGGGCCATGGTGGCGGCGCCGAGGGCGCCGGCGCCGATGCCGATTGCTGTTGAGGGGAGGCTTATGAGTAGGGTGGTGGTAGACAGAGGATGTAGGAGAATGAGGGGAAGGGAGTGCGTCCGCACATCAGAAAGAATGGAGAAACTCACCCATGGCGCGACCGAAAGAGACCTGAGGGTAGCGGGGATAGGTTGACTTCTCGTCCATGGTTGTTGGTGGTGAAAATAGGAGTCCACTGGTTTATTCGCTATGTGCGGGTTTCCTCCTGACTGAACGTGTCCAACGACGATGGTTCCGGTTTTGGCGTAAGTAACGGTTATTGTGCGGAAGTGAGGAGAGTGTGGAGATGCGGGGATGGAAGGGTACCTAGATCGATGGAAGTGGAGGTGAAGATGGAGAAGTGCAGGTGGTTGTGGGGGTAGAAGTGCAACTATCGCGTCGTCGTACATCCGTCATGGTCGCGTCGTTGTCACGGATGCACTCGTCGCGGTGACGTCAACACCGTGATGGGTTCTCTGACTACCCGTTGCCTCAGGCATAAAGACGTTTGGAACGTTAGGGAGCAGGATCGGAAAACCAGCACGTAAGGAACGGAAAGACCATCGGGATTTCATAAGTTCATTACATTTCGTTGAGTCATGACCTCGTCCATAGGCACCTGCTCCGCACAGCCAAAGCTCTTTGGCCGGTTCGACACTCCCATATACCTACGCGAAGCCGGCCCCTCAAGCCTCCTGGCTCCAGTCCACCAGCGCATCCTCCCCGACCTTCTCTCGGACCAAGCGAGTGCTCAGATCCCATAGTGCAGCGCCCAGCAGCGGGTCGGAGGCCTGGCTGGTCTCCTTGCCAGGCTGCCCCGGGTCAGTGAGGTACCACCCGTTCCACCCTTTCTCCTCGACCTCCGGTGAGGTGGCCGCGTACAAGGCGCTGTAGGACCCCTGCTCCACATTCCGCCCGCCTGCGAGCATAACGGTGGTGAGCAGTTTTCCGAGCAGGCCGGGGTAAGCGTCTTTCCACTGCTGTTGCATGGCGGTGTTGACCTGTCGGAAGAAGGGCGCGTTGTTAGCGTGTATAATGAAGAAGTGAGGAATCAAGGGAAAGGGATACGTACGGCGCCCGGGTGCACCGAGAGTGCGTAGATCTTGTCCCCGTTAGGCTTGATGACCTTCTCCACCAGTCCATACTTGACGCCGAGGATGATGGCGAGCTTGGTGCGGCCGTAGAGCTCAAGGGGGCTGAGTGAGGGGTCGTTGATCTCTTCGAGCGAGCCGAAGTGTACGGAGGAGGGCGCGGCACGATGCTGCTCGGAAGCTTCGAAGACGATTCGGGGTGCCGGAGTGTCCGGGAGTTTCGACGTCTTGCGGAGGAGGGGGTAGAGCTGATTGACGACGTAGAACTGGCCGAGCCAGTTCACCTGGAAGTGGCGGTCGATGTCATCGCGGGTTTCGCCGTATTGGTTCACGTTGATGCCGGCTGAGAGGATGAGCTGCGGGACGAGGATACAGAGTCAGTAATGCGAGACTGGCTGGGAAATGTTGATTGTAAGGTCATACCAAATCTAGCCTCTCTTCCCTTTCCCGGAACTCGGTGAACACTTGCTTGATCTGCTTCAGATCCCCCATGTCGCACTCCAACCACTCGACCTGAGCTGTCTCGCCGGCTTCCTGCTTGATCTTTGCTACCGCATCCTGACCCTGGTCTTCTTTGCGGTTGACCATAACGACGCGAGCGCCATTCATGGCGAAGGCCCGGGAGATCTCATACCTGGTTTACATCAGCGACAGGCTCTCCATCGGGCAGGCCGTTACATACTTACCCGATCCCGAATGCGCCGCCGGTGACGAGCGCAACGCGACCGGTGAGGTCGTGGATTTCCTTCTTCGGACCAATGACAGGTTGTAGGACGGACTGCATTCTGCTTGGAGGTTGCACATTCAACGGTTTCGGGCTGAAGGAGGCTTCCAGCAGAGGGTCGGAGGAGGAAAGCGGTTTTGGGCGCGTGGGGAGCCAACTAGTTGGCAGCTGCAGCAGATGTCACTCCATCACTTCTTCAGGGAGAGGTGCGGGCCGTTGACAGCGGAAGTCATGTCATGATGATGGCAAACGTTCGGGCAGAGTTGCACCGCATGGCGTATGGTTGACGTACGCGGTGGTGTGGAGTGGTGGTGAATGGTTCCCCCGCAGTGCCTGCAGGATTCCTCTCAACCTCAGGCCGCACGTCATCTGATGACATAAGCGAAATGACCCTCAGGGCCACAACTTCGTTGCTCCAGGAACTCCAGCACGTCAAGGTCCTCTGTACAGACTCTGGAATACGTCGCCAACTTCACCTTTGGCCCTTGCACTTTGTTACTACTATCTTCTTCCACTGTCCGCCTTCGCTTCATTTTCCGTGATCGCCGCCCTCCATATCTCCCCGCCATCGCGCACTCGGTCGGCTTTGCGAAGTATATCCGCTCCGCTCCTCTGCGAGGTCTCTCTTCGAGCTCTTCAGTCCACCGTCAGCCAGAACAACGGCGACATCGGCCACGACTGCCAGTTGGTGCAGCCTAACGCCTTATAGGGTGGCGGCTGGTCCCAAGGGGATAGTACTGCGGATGTGGAGAGACATCGCGCAGACACTACGCTCCTTTGGTTCTCGACACCTTCCAGGTCGTGGCGCAACTCCTCGCTCAGCCGGCGACTTTTGAGTGTCCAGCTCTCGAGAAGCTCATACTAATTGAGCAAACTGATGGATACACACCGTCACAAGAACTGTTGCATATGCACATGGGCTGATCTGGCACACTGCGGCAAGGACGTGACAAGCTGAGGAATCTCTTGGTGATGGAGGACAGTGACATTCCTTTCCGTCGCCGAAGAAAGACAAAGGCAATATTAGAGGGAGAACGCTATTGAAAGAACTGATAACCACGGAACTGGCCAGCTAAGCCCGAACGTGGAGAGCGTCAAGACGAGTACCGTCGAATGGGAGTGCGGATGATGAGGGACACGACATCAATCCACCTGCCTCAGCCTGAAGAAGAGCAGGCTTGCAGAAGAAAGACCCCGAGATCTGGACTGTGATGATGACCGGGTCGAGACGAAGCAGGTGCGCTAAGTGGCGATAAGGTTGAGGGCTTTGCCACCTCAAGCTTGAGGCGTCGACATCGCCCTGGCCACCATGCCGCATACAGGTACGGCTCTGCCCAAGCCCGAGCCACGATCTACGGGAGATCGGCGACCATGGGTAGATCGAGCGAGCAACGAGGTCGCGACGTGCCGCACTGCTGGGACCTGGGGTGCGCGCCTCGCTCAGAATGCGCCTCTGTAACAAGCGGAGTGACTAAAGAGCCTTGCGACGTGAATGCTGGACAACTTCATACCTAGTCAAGTTGAAAGCCGATGAACGTGCGAACGAGTCTGGCTTCTAGAGCTCCCCAGAGTCCCCTTCATGACGAAACCAGCGGACTCCAGGCTCGCTCACCATCCCGTTCGAACTAAGGTACGGCAATCAAGCTTCGGTCCCTGTTTGACGGCTCTCACGGCCCCCGGCCCTCTCCGCGAGCGGTCCGATCAGATCCTTAACTAAATACTCCTACTACTGCAGGTACCACCCAGACTCCATCCGCATCCCCGGCTTCGCCTCCATCTTTCACCATCTTCCTCTTCGCGGCCCACCTCTCCTTCCTTGTCAGGCGGTGCGTATGGACTGCGACTCGCCCTCAGCACATGCGCCGCACGCGTCTTAACCCCAGGAATCATGCGAGCATTATGGTGGCCCCTTCACCTTCTCTGCCTTCTGCTCCTCCTGGCCTCCACAGCCCGCGCACAAACGTCGAACTCTACAATCATCAACGGCACCTATGTCCCTGCATGCATTGTGAGCACGCCATTCCTCCTCGCTGTCAAGTCCATTCTGACCACGTGGAAGTAGACCGACTGCCTCCTCGATCTGGTCCCCGGGAGCAACTGCACCCTCTACGACGCCTCCTGCATTTGCGCGAATGGCACGCTCGCCGAATCCCTGCGCGACTGCCTCAGCAGCACCTGCCCGACGAGCTCCCTCCTGCTGGCGCTGCAATATGATCGGGAAGCCGCGCTGGCGTGCTACGGTGCCGGCGGCCCGCCGCGCGACCGCACTCTCATCCTGGACGTCAACGCCCTCGTCTTCACCATCGTCGGCCTGCTCTGCGTGCTCGTGCGCGTGTGGACGCGGTGGCACGTCACGCGCGGCCGTCTGACCCCAGACGACTGGTGCATCCTCGCGGTTATGAGCTGCGTTGTGAGCGGCGCCATCGTCATCCACATCGGCGCCCTGCACGGCTTCGGCCGGGACATCTGGAACGTGAGCACCAAGAATCTGCTCACCTCTTTACGCGTAAGTGACTATCGCCTTCCCTCGCGAAAGGATCCTGGCCCCGCTGAACGATCGACCTCCCACACAGCTCTTCTGGGCCCTCGAAATCATCTACGCCCTCTCCATCGCCCTGATCAAGATCGCCATGCTCCTCTTCTACCTCCGCATCTTCCCGCCCTCGCGCTTCCACGTCGCCATCTATGCCCTCATCGGCCTCATCAGCGCCTGGGGCCTCGCCAACCTCTTCACCGTCGTCTTCCAGTGCTGGCCCGTGGCCTTCGTCTGGGACCAGTGGGACGGGGAGCACGAGGGCAGCTGCCGCGACGTCCACACCATCGGCTGGATCATGGCCGCCCTGAACATCAGCTGGAACGTTGTGGTGCTGGGCTTGCCGGTCCGCAAGGTGTGGCGCATGCGCATGGGTCGCCGTCGCCGCCTGGCCGTGCTCTGCATGTTCTTCGTCGGCGGCTTGGATACCGTCATCTCGTGCGTTCGCTTGAGGGAGATCGCGCAGTTTGGTCTCCGAGCCGAGAATCCCACCTGTACGTTATCCCTCCCCTTTTACTCCTATCACCCCTCTGCCCTTTCTTCTGGCTCCAGCTCGCAGCCTTGCCTCCGTATTTCGCTGACCGGATTCTCTTCCACGACAACAGGGGACAATGCGAACCTCATCGTCTGGTCCTGGGTCGAGGCCGCCGTGGGCATCATCTGCAGCTGCATGCCGGCTCTGCGACAGTTTCTGCGCATGATCTGGCCCCGCGTCTTCCCGTCCTTGAAGTCGGACGAATCCCCCGCCGGCGAGGAGGAGAGCTGTCATCTCAGCAGGATCGAGCTGCCCCGGATTGTCTCCGATGATACGGTGCCGAGGGTGTCTTCGAGGCCGGAGCCGGAGAGCGCAATGTTGATGAAGTCTGGGGACGTGAGGTCCTGCCCTGCCAATGATGAGGCAACGGTATGCGAGGTGGACGAGGAGAGGGGGAGGAAGGAGAGAGAGGAGGGCTGACGGGATGGATGATGCATGGGGATTGAAATCTCAATACGAGAGGCTTTCAATCGGCCACCCACCCTCCATCCGCGCAGTATCGCTGAAAAGGCCAGCCAAAAGCCGGATCACGACACCCAGGAATTGTTGTGCCTACCCGACAACCTCGCGCCGGGGCCGCGCTCTTGTCGCAAATCTCTCACAGAGTCACGTACGCATGTGTGATGAAGGACGGTGGATCAACGAATACGAACGCTCCATCGTACGCTTATCGAGGGGTTCCCCCATCACACCACCGGAAGAGCGAAGGTCTGCCTGTGACTTGACCTCACAGGCTACGGGAGATATGCTGGGACTGGGCTCATGAAGATGAAAGCAGGCTACAGCTTTGTTACTCTCGCACTAGTCTGGAAGAGAACGAAATGTTGAGCGAATCTCTTCAGAGACTGCGCAACTCAAAGGACCTATGGAGAGATGGAGAAGGAAAAACGAATAATACAGAAGCATGAGTGCTCCTGGAGGGAAAGGTGCTGTACTATGCTTGGACACCCTGCTCACGCATGTTTGGGAGCACGAGAGATTTACCGGAGATGTGCTGAAGAAGGCGCGCGTGCTCACAAGGGAAAACAAAGCATTAACATAGTCGATTTGTTAGCCTTCACACGCATTTGTCTCCCCCAGCCGCGCGATAGTGACAACTCGGGAGCCCAAGTCTCCAGCAACATCGAAATCCAAGCAAATGCGGAATCCCATCAGGATGATGCAGAAGCAATCCTCTCCCTCCCTATGTCGTCATCCCGCCCGGAGATCTATCCACCTTTCCCGTCGGGGAATTCCCGGATCTCCCCGAAGGAAAAGGGCCGATGCTAGCCAGCCAATGACGTCGAGATGTGGTAACCACGCTTCGACCTGACGGTTTTACGACGTTGACCTGCCAATGGGGTCATATCTCTTGATATATATCTCGTTCTTTTATAGGGTACTTCCCTGCTCATCCCCTATGCCGTTCATATTATTCATTATATCTCTTTCTTCTTTGTGTGACCTTCTCTCCCTCTCCTTCTCTCAAATCATACCCCATCTCTCCTTCATCACAAGACAAACATGGCTGTGAGCGATACCCCCACATCACAGGAAATGTGTACGCCTTCCTCCAGGTGGGACTTTTCTCACATGGCCAAGCGCTACTAACGATCACATGGCAGCACCCGAACTGCAGAACCAGCTCCATGCGCTGGAGGAAGAGTTCCTGGTCTCTTTGAAACAGTTGAAGCAAATTAAGGACCGCTTCAAGCAAGAGCTCACAGACGGGTTGCAGAAGCACAATCAAAACATCCCCATGAATCTGGCCTGGGTCACTTCGCCGCCGACCGGTCACGAATCAGGCACCTACCTCACCCTCGACCTTGGCGGCACCAACCTGCGTGTCTGCAAAGTTACCCTCCACCCCGACCAACCGGGCCGGCATGCGATCGAGCAAGCCCAGTACCGGATCCCTGACGCGATCAAGACGGGCACAGCGACGGAGCTGTGGACCTACATCGCCGACTCCCTCGCCGACTTCCTTCCCAACCACGACTGGCCCACCTCCCCGATCCCGCTCGGCTTCACCTTCTCCTACCCCTGCCAACAGCACCGCCTCGACCACGGCATCCTGCAAACATGGACGAAAGGCTTCGACATCGCCGGCGTCGAGGGCGCCGACGTCGCCGCCCAGCTCCGCGCCGCCCTCGCCGCCCGCAACCTGCCCGTCCGCCTCGTCGCCCTGCTCAACGACACCGTCGGCGCCCTCATCGCGAGCGCCTACGCCCGGCCGCCCCCCGCCGGCTCCGCCGCCATGATCGGCGCCATCTTCGGCACCGGCTGCAACGCCGCCTACTTCGAGACCGCCGACGCCATCGCCAAGGTCCCCGACCTGGCCGCCTCCGGCCAGGGCGACGGTGGCCTCATGGCGATCAACTGCGAGTACGGCGCGTTCGACAACGACCACGCGGTCCTGCCGCGTACCCGCTGGGACGTGCAGATCGACGAGGCGAGCCCGCGCCCGGGCGAGCAGGCGTTCGAGAAGATGAGCGCCGGCGGCTACCTGGGCGAGGTGTGGCGGCTGGTCGTGCGGGAGCTGGCGCTGGAGAAGGGCGTGCTCTTCAACGGCGCTACGGGGCCGGGGTTGGATCAGGTGAACGCGGTGGATACGGGCGTGCTTTCCTCGCTGGAGGAGGATCCCGACGGCGGGGCGCGGGCACGCGTCGAGGGGGTTTTGGGTGTTCCCGTGTCTGACGCTGAGCTCGCGTTCCTGCGCCGTCTGGCGGTGTTGGTGGCCCTGCGTGGAGCGCGCCTGTGCGCCTGCGGTGTCGCGGCGATTTGCGAGAAGCGCGGCTGGCGTACGGCGACGGTGGCTGCGGATGGTGGGGTTGTGATGAAGCACCCGCGCTTTCGGGAGCGGTGGGTGAAGGCGCTGTCGGAGATTTTGGGCGAGGAGTGGGCGCGTGGGATTGAGCTGGTGCCGGCGGAGGATGGGAGTGGGGTTGGCGCGGCGATTATTGTGGCGATGGAGTTGCAGCGGGAGAGGGCGTGAGTGCGATCGTTGTTGGGCTGGATTGCATGTGTCGTGGGAGGCTTTGAATCCTCGTTGTGATTCATGAAAAGGTGCAACTCAGTATATAGAGCGTGTCTATAGAGGAAACAGGCGTAAAAGACGTCGAAGCGTCGCGGTCAATCGCAGTGACACCACTCTGTTCCAGCTGTCAAAAAGATTGAAATAAAGGAAAAGCAAATCATTCTGTATAACCCCAAAGCTCCACCGTCGATACACGACCGATGGGTCTAGAGCTTTCACTTCAGACAAGCCAAGTGCCACACCTTCCTCTCTCTCCCTTACTCCTCCCTAATCTCCTCCACCGCAAATTCCCCCCCTTCATCCGCCATCCTCCCCTTCGCCGTCATCACCGCAACATTCTTCCACACCCTCTCAAACGGCAATCGAAACCACCGCCACACCGTCCTCTCCTTGACCCCCTCCTCACCCGGCATCCCCTCCGTCAGCTCCCCCGTCTCCGCATCCACACACTCCAAATCCCTCATCACGACCCACGCGCGCCGGTCCGCCGCCGATGCCGCATCCAGCACGACGAACACATCCGGCAGCAGCGTATGGTTCTCCTCCCGGTCGACGAGGGCTTTGAACAGCGTTTGCAGGGCGCGACGGTCGTAGGTGGCGAGCTCGGATTCGACGGGGGAGGCGAGGTGCGCGGTGGGTGGGCGGTTGTCGTAGTTGGCGGTGGCGGAGGCGGAGGACACGAGGATGTAGGGGATGAGGGGGGATTGACGCGCCGCGGCGTCGGAGGGGGAAAGCTCGACGGCGGCGGTGTGGGCGAAGTCGGTCCAGTGCTGGTTGGGGGGATGGGTTAGTGAGGGAGGGAGGGAAAGCGGCGGTGGGGATGGTCGGGTACCTCTGGGTCGATGTTGTAGGTGGTGAAGACGAGGGTGTTCATTGTGATGGAGAATGGGGGATGTGGTGGAAGGTGAAGTTTTTGTTGTTGCTGCTGCTGGCTGTGTGAAAGTGTATGCGTTGGTGGAGAGTGAGTGAGTAGGTTGTGCTGTGGTGGAGAGAGCGGGCGTGGACGACGGGGTTTATATATTCCAGCCTTGGCCGGTTGCACAGGATCGAGCCTTGCTGCCTTGCTGACGCCCAACGTCACTTGGCGGGGTTGGAGGGTCGCAGCCTTGCAGCCACCAACGTCTTTCCTTGCGACTTTGGCCAACGGCATCATCCTCTGTTTTGTTGGTTTCGTCTTTTTTAGTGAACATGGCTGCTAGCTCGGCTGTTTGCGATATTCCTCTACCTCATCCTGGCTGCTCGCATCCTAGATTCTCTTGGTATATACTTCACACATGGCTAGGTACGCACGGAACCTTCAGCCTTGCAAACTGATCTGAGAGTGATAGTCCACGATATGAAAACAGAAGCATGTTATACCATCTACTACGTACTGGAGAGATCCGGTAACGACTGTCGAAAACGAGATGAACAACCTATCCCAACACGTCAAGAATCACGAAAGCAAGCGTGTACAACGATCGGAAACGACAGTCCTGGTCCTCCCACCAAGTCACAGCATAATCCAGTCCACTCAACCTCCCTCATCCTGCTGAAGCCCACCCACGGCCTCTCCCATCGCTCCGCCAGCCTCCGACCACTAGTACGGAATGCCATCTACTGCCACAGCTTCCCCGTCCACCGGTCGCCGGCGGCATAGTTCATCATATGGAACAGGGCCAGGCCGCGGGCGCCCGTCTTCGCCATCCGGACGATCGCCGTCTTGAGCGGGTCAGTGGGGTCCTTGCCGTCCTTGCCGCAGATAGAGGTGTCAGGCGGGTTGGACTGCAGGGCGGTGCAGTACGGCGCCTTGGCCCCGAAGTTGATAAAGTTCTTCTTGTACCACATCCCGTCCGTGACGCCGTTGTGCCTCAGCTGGCCGCCGACGCGGGAGCCGAGCACTGTTTGGTTTCGCGGGAGGCAGCAGGTCAGCTTGGCTCAGCTTTCACGCGGGGGAGGAGGGCATTGTCTTACGGGTGTTCTGATCCAACTGCGTCGGCACCAAGATATCCCCGGGCCCGGACTGCGCGGTGTTGGCCATCACCACCTCCTCCGCGCTCCGGCCCGTGGTGTCCAGCACACTGTCCGGGATGTCGATCCCGCGCGCCTGCCGCCGCTCCGCATCCTCCAAGAAGACCCGCAGCGTCTCCCCGTCCTGCCGCCGGTGCTGCGACGCGTGCTTGGCATCGTACTGCACCGGGTTCGGCGCCCCGAAGCAGAGGATCGCGGCGCAGTCCGCGTTGCACACCGCTTCCACGTCCGTGCAGTCGAAGTTGATTGGGATCGGGTCGGCTTGGGTGCCGGCTGCGCGTCGATCGAGCGCGGTGGGGATCACGTAGGAGCTCCCGAGGCCACTTCCGGCGACGAGGAGGAGGGTCAGCCTGGCGACTCTCATTGTGCTTTTGTCGATGCGGTAGATCGGGATTGTGCAAGTTGTTCAAAGGTTTCTGAGGGCCCGGCTGGAATTGTAATATGTATTGGAAGGACTTGGGAGCTGTGAGTCGTGTCTCTAGAGAAGTGAATACTGTCGCTTCTCTTGACATCACTCTTTATAGCTGCCTTCTCCGTTGTTAAATCCAGACTTTTCGGCAGACCACACGAGATGTATGAGCTCGTTCTTTTTTTGGTCATGGAAAAAGCCCTCCGTCCGTTGTTGGATGGAGTCGGTGGTTGGACGCTCCAAGTCGAGCATCAGTCTCACCCAACATTCAATATGAACAGCGCGCGCAGTTTCTATTGAGTAAACAATATACCGTTGGATCAAAGAGGATCACGTTTAATCTGAAACGACAGTACCGCAGGGCTTACTGTAATCACTCCGTCTCAGCCTTGCGCCACAGTGAGTTGCTGCACCCCTGTCGAACCTTGCAGCAGAGCGTGTTGGACAACATCTCACCAAGCTCGCTTACCATGGGTATCTTTAACTTCGTTTTTGGGAGGATAGCCTTCGCAAGAACTTCGGTTCTAACGGTCATCGAAGAATGGAAACTCCAACATCCTCGAACGACCGCTCACATTCATGAAAGCTGAAAAGAGGAGATCAAATACCAACATACAACAGCACCAAGTTTATCCGCCGGCTCGTGTTGAGGGTTCCAACAGGTCTCAGCATCTCTATCCAACATCACGACGGCTTCTCTTCAGGCTCGGCGTGCAGTCAGCGAGAGGTTTGGATGTTGGTCTCAAGTCAGTCCATCGTCCTTGAGCGTTTTCATTCAGTTCACCTAGGTACGAAAAGCATCAGAGACTGCATGCTCATGAAGAAGAAAGGTATAAAAGAAGCATTTTATTCCAGGGAATTCAACTCATCATCAGCGCCATCATCTCAACGATCCACCTTCCAGCCTCCTTTCAAGTCAAAATCTACACTCCTTGACTACGAGACCAAGAACAGATCAATCACTCCTTCAAGATGCTCTACTCTTCCGTCATTCTCTCCTGCCTCATGGCCTTGGCCAGTGCCGCCCCGGCATCCAATGACCTCCGCCAGCGTTCTCCGGAGGTCGTCCAGCTTAAAGATGGCTCCTCCATCCTCATCTCCGACAGCACCTCGGACAAGAAGCGCTCACCAGACGGCGCCGTCCAGCTGCACGACGGCACCGTCATGGCCATCACCGACAGCACCGAAGACCGCAAAGCCAAGCGGGCGCCCGAAATCATCGTTCTTCGGGACGGCTCCAACCTGACCGTCACCGACATTGACGACGATGGCGACGACGACGACAACGACGACGATGACGCCCTGGTCAAGCGTAACTCCAACTACGTCTCCAGCTGCGGGCCCAAGAGCGGCTGGATCCCCGTCGACGATCACTACTCCACCAGCACCGGCACCAAGTGGTGGGGCTACACCAGCACCGTGGCCGAGTACTGCAGCCGCATCAGCTTTGACCTGAACGGTACGTTTTCTCTCCCTCCCTCTCGCTCTCTTCTTGGGACGAGATCCTTTCGCTGACGCTCCGCGCCCGTGTATGTAGGAAACCCCCTCATTCTGCAGCCGCACAAGAAGGCCTCCTACACCGTGCGCTACGAAAACGACTCCGACAACTCGGGCACCCGCGTCGCCCTTGACAATGAGATTCCCGGCCACATCGAATGTAAGTGGAACGCAGGGGGGAAGATGCCCCAGCCCGTGAATGCGATCGCGGAGCCTTGAAGGGGGTGCGTGCTGACGGAAGCCCGTAGTCGAGATCAACAACAAGAGCGGCGCCGAGCACCGCGTCAACGAGGATAGCTGCAAGCAGTACCTCATGGCGATGGCGTCCACTTCCTCCAAGTGCTATGGCACCAAGCACAAGGATACCAAGGGTGGCACTTGGCAGGTATGGTTCCTCTTTTCCTTGCCATACGCATATCCCCACCCCCCCCTCTTCGTGTTTCTCCCTTTTCTCCCGGCTCAAAGCTGACCCATGCCGCTGGGTTGTAGATCGGCAGCAACGAGATCAGCTACCACGCCCTCCCGGCTGCGAACTAAAGCACTGCTCCCCATGCTACTCCTCTCCTTCCAACGCCATCTGTGGTGGGCATGAGCGGCAGCACGGATCAATTTGTTTGTGCCTAGAGAAAATTCTGGCGGGCTGCTGGTGGAGATGTTATAAGGGCTTCCTTGTCTGGTTTCCTTCCGTTTCTAGTTTCGTGTCTGTCCCTACCGCTGCGAGGTGCTTTCCGCGATGCTTTTTATTTTGTCACTCGCTTTATGTAGTTGTGCGGTTTTGTTTTCTCTGGGTTTGGTAGATTTCGTAGTTATGTTATTATGTGTCCATTTCCCATACTTCATCTGGTGTCTGATGCTGGTGACGGCTGCGCATTTGACATGGCTTGGGCAGTCGCAGTGCAGGAGTTACCCGAGATTCTCTTACAGTGTGAAGACCTGGAAGAAGAAAATAGCCAGAGGTGGATGTTGTCTCTATCTCGATGGGATAACTAGCTGGAAGCCTACCTGAGAGCGTAGTCTGTTGAATAGCCAGCTGAGTAGTTGCGCTTGTCTTGGATTGTATGTCAACTTTGGTGGCAGTGATGTTGGAATACACGATCTTCCCGTTTGATGAACGGGCTGGTTAGTTGTGAATGTGATTCCATATGCTATCGACACATCGCCGAGCACGGCTGTTACCAGCGTCCAGCTGATCAGGACTCGGTGTTGCGACGACGTCCGTCACTGCAATTCGCACAAGAACTGAAAAACCATAGCAGCGCAGCATCACCGATACTCAACTTCCTGTTCTCACCAGCTCCTTCAACCTTCAACAGATAAATATAACTCATCATGTTGCGTTTTAAAAATACACCGTCTATTTTGGGCCGAGGACTCGGTTGCAAGGCTGAAACTCGCTTCGCTTTGTGATCTTCAGAAACATGAGTAAGACGTACCAACACCAACACTATCACCGCCGGCCAACATCGTGTACCAACGTCGAAAGGCTGTCACAATAGTGTATACTTAGATCAAGACAGATCTTAGGATGAGGCGGTGATGATACTGTTGGTGAGGCTGGATGGTCTGGCTTAGGGGTATAAACTGGCGGAAAAAGTGTGAGCAGTGAAGTTCTGCAGATACGAATATGATGTCGATCCAACATCGTTGCTGTGCTCTCATTGTCCCTTAATCCACTTTCATTCTGCTTTCTACCCCTTCACAAACGTCTCCCCTACGTCTACAATTGTTCAGCTTCCTTCAACTCCCTCTTTCTCGCGTATTCGCTCTCTCCCGATCTCGTTTCTCACGCTTATTCCCACCGAAACGATGCGTCTTTCCAGCGAGACTACCTTGGTAATAATGGACGTCGACGGCCTGAGCGACATCACCAAGAGCCCCAAGCGACGTAGCCGCTTTCCGTCGAGGCTGTTTAATCAAGGAACCTGCCATCGCTTCCGGCCGATCTTCAAGCCGAAGCCGGTCATCTGGTTCCTATCCGTGTTGTTGCTGGCATTCGCAGCAGTAGTGTAGGTAAAATGTACCCACCCAGCAACCCAAGCAGAACAACGACACCCCGAGATTAATACACCGGTGTTCATACAGAATCTGGCTGAGCCTCTCCATCACCGTGGAGAACCGGCTGCGGTACCGCGCGCCTCTGAACGGCGTACAACGCGTGCTGCAGGCCTGGCAACCTCCAAACGCGACGAACAAGGCGTTCCCGACATGGATGGAAGGATTCACCGAAGACGTGCTTCCGCTCCCGTGTCACGCCCACAACGATTACGCACACCGCGTGCCACTGTACGAGGCCTTGGCCGCGGGCTGCTCGAGCGTGGAGGCGGATATCTGGTTGCGGAACGACACCAACGACCAGCCGGAACTGTTTGTGGGACACTATCAGAGGGATCTGGTGCGCACGCGGACGCTGCAGAGCTTATATCTCGACCCTCTTCTCGACATCCTCGAGCGGCAGAACGCAGCGGCAGCGTCGTCTGATCACGTCGTGGCGGACGGTCTCAACGGGACGCTCCCCGTCGGTGTCTTTGACGAATCCCCCAACACCACCCTCGTCCTGCTGCTCGACTTCAAAACCGACGGCCAGACGATGATGTGGAACACGGTTTTGTCGCAGCTGGCGGGCTTCCGGCAGCGGAACTGGCTGACCTACTGGACGCCGGGCGAGGGCAGGGTCGTGCGGCCGCTCACGGTCGTCGGCACGGGGCTCGCACCCTTCGACGCCATCACCGCCAACCAGTCCTACCGCGACGTCTTCTTCGACGCGCCGCTCAGCGACCTCGCCGCGGGGCGGTACACGATCAACGACACGTATTACGCGAGCGTCTCGCTCACGTCGGCTGTCGGCCGGGTCACCTCCAAGAGCCTGAGCGGTGGAAAACAGGCGGTGATCAAGGCGCAGGTCGCGCAAGCGGATCGCTTGGGCTTGCGGTCGCGGTACTGGAGCACGCCGAGCTGGCCGGTCTCCTGGCGGAATCGGATCTGGGACCAGCTCGTCTCCCTTGGCGCGAGTGTGCTCAACGTCGATGACCTTTCGATGGCGGCACATTGGGACTGGGGTATGTGTATTGTAGGTGGTTTGGTCGTGTGTGACTAGGTGCATAGTGACCCTGGTGAACTGTGCCTCTGAAATGATGTAACGATGTGGATTTTTTGTTGATATCCTGGCTAGCCTACTACATGATGCGGAGAAAGTATGCAAAATCTCTTGCGAAAGTGCCTTGCAGAGCCTTAAGGATCCGTTGGAGTGAATGGTTCGCGAGTCAGTACCACTCTCAGGGCGACTCAAATTCCTTCAAGTGACAAACTATGGCAGTCTTAGCGGGTGATAGATGATATTCGTGTGAAGATATGGATGTGAGATGGAGCTTCCCGTCCAGGCATTCGTTACAACGGGCGGTTTTTCCTCTTGACCAGATAACAAAGCAACGCACTAGCAGGCAAGTAAAAGAATAAGTTTTCCATCGCCTCTGCCATTTAGAAACCTGTTCACTCCTGATCCAAACCAGCAGGGTGACGAACAGGAAGAAAGAGGAAAAAGACCGTCAAAACACGGGTATCCCTCCGCCCTCCGCTCCGCGCCGACCACAGCCTTGTCGCGCCAAGCCCGCCGACGCAAAACCCTCTCTCTTTCCGCCCTTTCTCCACACCATCGCGCACTAACGCACAACACCATAATAGCACAAAAAAGGGCCCATATAACGAGCTAAACCGCTAAAAAATACGGGTAGACAGCAAGCAAAAGAGCAACTCTCCCTCGGGGAATCGAACCCCGGTCTCCCGCGCTTGCCAGCCACCACTCAGAGAGGAGTGAATTAGTTGGATGACAAGCGGAAATCATGACCACTAGACCAAGGAAGATGGTTGATTGGCTGCTTTGATGAGTGAATAAAGCAGATTTGGGTTTATATTGACGGGGATAGGGAGTGGGTGGGTGGAGTGGAGAGGGAGAGTCGAGAAAGGGGTCGAAAAGGGGTCCGGAGCGAAGGGGTTCAGAGGGTTCAAGGGTTTCAAAGACTGCGGAGGGCGCGAGGGATATTAGGGTAGAGCGCGGAGAAAGTACCCTCCCGTGTCGTATCCTGTTCTCATGACTGCCGGAAAGCCTACGTTTTCTGCACAGCTCTTCATGTGGAAGTCGCAACAAACATCTCGTTCACGACCTTGATATGTGCATGATAAATGGAGGCTCGGTCCGCTCTTGATTGTTGAGAATAAAATAACGGGAGCTCAATCAACCAACTGAAATCATATAAAGAGTGGGCCCCTGCCCTGACATGAAGGGGATATTATTCGATTGCTGTTACGGGCAGTCGTCGGTATTCGCAAATGAAGCCCAACTACGCAAACGAACACAAACTTTGAAGTTACCCTTCCTCTTCTGCATCTCAGCTCCACGTGGCCTTGTATCCACGGATGTTCAGGATGACGGAAGTTGCACAGCTCAAGTTCAACTCAACCAGTTCCTCCAAGTCTTCGGAGTGCAGTCAAAGGGGAAGTACACATGTATTTGTTCTTGAACATGAGCTCCTTCAACCTTCACTATTGCCCTTCATAGATCACACCGGCTCCTAATTCTCATCCGAAATTCCAACAGATTTTCACCGTCCGCCTTCCCTTCAAAGGCGTCTAGGGCTTGTGGTTTAGTGGTATAATGCTTCCTTAGCATGGAAGAGGTCCCCGGTTCGATTCCGGGCAAGTCCATTTTTTCGTTGCTGATCATTCGAAATTCCCCTGGAGAATACCCACTCGCGGAAGTCAACTTTTTACTAGTAGTAGACGTCTGGAGATGAGGCAAGAGCAGGGGCAGGAGGAAAGGCAGAATATTTTTCTATAAAAACTATTTTTTAGCAGTAAGGTTCCAGTATCGAAGGGGTAAAAGAAAGAGAGGTAAATAAGAGAATTTCTCCTAAGATCTGAAGCAGGGAGACGAAGGAGATGAAAAAAGAAAAACAAAAAGTTGTGATGCTAACAGGATCTCTGAGAGACCCAGTTCCTCATGTACGAGCGACAACCGCAAGATTCGAACTTGCGCTCCCGAAGGAACTGGCTTAGCAGGCCAGCGCGTTAACCACTCCGCCAGGTTGCCCGGATCATCGGCCGTCCGATGGTGGTTCGGTTGAGGGTGCAAACGCTAGCGGGCTACTCGTTCCCGGAAATTGCCAGTGCGGGCGCGGCCTCCACCACCCTCCTCCTCTTCGACTGTGCGAAGTGAGCATGCGTACGACATGTTGTGTTGTACATTGATTGACTTGTGCTCAAAGTGGACTATTTGTGTCATCTGCACCAAGTGAGCAAACAGGTTGGCAGCGTTCCTGCGGGGAAACTCGATGCGAACAGCGCGATGGGAAGGCGAACGCGCGCGTGGCCATGGGCTCTCGACGCGAGGCTGTAGGTATGTATAAATAAGAAACAGTATATACGCCATGCATTCCTTGCGCATCTCGCGGAGCCAGAGTATCTTCTCCCTGCATAATCCTGTTCACTCGGATGCATATACACGCGCCGCTGCAGGGCGGCAGATGCAGGCTTGTTACGATCGATTTCAGTATCAACGACGATGAAAGAGAGCAAGAGGAAGAAGAAGAAGAGCTCCAACACCCTCCTGGCCCCAATCCAAGACCCGCTCAACCTCAGTGCGACATCGACGTCCTGGTCAAAGAAATCACTCGATTGGACAGAAGACTACGTCAGTTGGAAGCTAGATTGCAAAGATTGGAGCAGCGTCGCGCGAGAGGATCGAGATGGCAGAGGAGATACCCAAGCCCGGTAGGGTTCGGCGAGGTGACGGTAGAGGAGGATGGCGGACTTTATGAGTATCTTTAAGACTTGTCACGTTCGTCTCAGTGTAGAGCACTATATAAGGGAAATATAGAACTAAATTGACAAAATATGTGCGCTATATGTTACTTTTATCTATACATAGGTACGTTGCCGGATGCAAACTGCATTTAACCAAGCGATCATAGATCATGAACCAACAAATTTGAAGGAGATATCAAACGTATTTTCTTTGCTGCCGCAGAGGATCAGCCAACTCATGCGAACAGCTTTTGATCAACGCCCCTCGTCAGCTCTTCCAACGCCGCTCCGATCTCCCCAAGCAGCTCCTCCGCAACATCCTTCCAGCTCTCCACCGTCACAATCTCAATGGTAAGCTCATCACCCGCCGGGAAGGCCTGCACCTTGAGTTCGCGCAAGGGCTCAAAGTGCGGGTAAAATGTCTCCATCGTGGCGCCTCCAAGCACGCCGTCAAAGCCCAGATTCTCAACGTGATCCACATCCTGATGCACGACCGTGTCGAACCATTCCACCTCGCGCGGGTTCCAGGTGGTGCACTGCTCGACGATCTCCTTCAAACCCATGCCCTCGTGGGCAGCGGAGGCGACGTGTTGATTCTGCACGAACTGCAGGAAGTCGGCGCCGGTCCAGCCGTCTTGGAAGGCGACGCGGACGGGCACGTACTGCCATGTCGGGCCGACGACGAGCTCGGCGGAGGGGAAGCCGATGTTGCGGCCCGAGACCACTTCGCCGAACACGACATCTTTGAGGCCCTGTCTGCGGGCGAGAGCAAGCGCCCAGGCGGCGGTGGGGAGGGTGGCTACGGTGGACTCCTTGGAGCGCCCTGCGATGGAAAACGTCCGCTGTGTGGCGTAGTGATCCGTGTTTGTCACAGGAATGTCTGGCCGGAATCGAGTCATCTGAGCTCCCTGGAGCAGTTCCTTCCAGTACGGAATGCTCTGCGGAATGTTCTTGCGCAGCACGTGGGCGGCGAAAGGGGAGAATGGGAGGGTGCGAGGGATGGGCTGAGACGAGTACAGCGCGGAGAATTGATGGAGGAGGAGGGGAAGGCAGATCTCGTCGTACTGTGCGTGGGAGATGCGGAATACCAGGCATGACCGGTTGCTGCTGTCGCTCTGGATGTGGAAGAACTTGACAAAGAGCGAACCGTAGGGGATACTGGTCTGGATGTCAAGTTTGCAGAGATCATGCGCAAAGGCTGAGAGGTCGGTGGAGGTCGTATATGTGACGACAGGGGCTTGCACGTCCTCGAGGACAACGCTCAAGCAGCGACCGTCGATATCCTTGATGAATACCGTACGCAGGATCTCGTTGAGGCTAACGAGCTTCTGGCAGCTCTCAAACAGCTTGCTGCGGTCGACAGGTTGGTCGAAGTAGAAGAGCTCGTAACGTGCCGAGAAGCGAGGAATCTTGACAGTGCCCTCGACAGCGATCTCTTGCAACGGACGAGCGGGAAGAACGTCGATCACCTTCCAGTTGGGATCCGACAGAGCGGGCTTGGCAATCGTGTTGACGAAGGATTCCACGTTCGGAATATTGAGGAGGGAGAAGGGCTTATAGACCTCCTCCTTGGGAGCCCCCAAAGTTCTAGACTCCTTGAGGATATTGGCCATGTCAGCGAAGCGGCGGTGGCGGAAGACGTCGCCGACTGTCAAGCGGAGTCCCTCCAAGCGAGCCTCCGAGACCAGCTTCATAGCACCGATGGAGTCACCACCGAGCTCGAAGAAGCTGTCATTGAGACCGATCTCCTCCTGTTCAATCGAAAGCACACGGCTCCAAAGTTGAAGAAGTGTCTCCTGTCTGGGTGTGGGAACAGCGATGCGTTTCTTCTGGCCGTTCTGACGAACCGCTTCGGCGGCTTTCTTCTTCGACATATCTTGCTTGTGGCCCATGAAGATGATGGAGCCATCAAGATTGTACTTCGCTAGTTGGCCGGTTTTGTACAGTCGCGACTGACGGCCAGCGAATTGTGCGCACCCGGCAGCAAGCCATTGAGTCTCAACGTAAGGTGCAGCTGATTCCACCGGGGTTTCAACAAGAAGCTCGCCCACGCCCCCAATGGGCAGGAGACGCTCTGTGTCCTCCGGGTCGACGATCCAAGCTGCCGTTGCGCTGGCGTAGTTCTCCCGGATAGTATCCTTACCGGACTCGGCAAGCGTCTTCGGTCCCACAGAGCTCAAACGCCAAATCTCCTCCCGATCCTGCTCGCCCAGGACCTGAACGTCGCCGAGGCGAGGGTTGGCTTCGGAACACAGCTGCTGGGCAGTGCGAGCGAGCTGGTCCAGAGCCTTCTGCATGATTGGGGAGGACACGGTGTTGGAGTCGAAACTGGCCATGATGAAGAATCCGTCCGGACCGATCGAGCAGACCAACATGAGCGCATAGGAGTTGAACTTCAACGCCTCACGCGCGGCTTCAGCATCACCGGCAGGGACAAAGCCGTTGGCGGGCTCGTTCTCGGATGCCTTGACCTCTTGTTCCTCCGCGTTAGGGTGCAAGACCAAGCCGGTCCTCAGCTCACACGCCTGCAGAGCATCGGGGCTTAGACGACGGATATGCTGCAGACCCATGTGCTCATGGGGGATGCGGAAGACGGTTTGGTCATGGATGTCTTGAAGGTATTCCTGTGCCCTGGCTTTCGGGTTGATCTTAACGCGCACGGGGACGGTCGTGATCATCGGACCTTCGATATCTTCTACCCCAGCGATGGGCGCATTGCGCCCGGTCAGTGTTTCTCCAAAGACAACATCCTGCGTGCCGGCATAGCTGGCGGCGACGAGTGCCCAAGCGCCACGGATTGCGGTGGCAATTGTGGTACTGGAGTTGGCCGATCTCGAAACCGGGACGTAAAGTTCGAGCAGGGAGTCCGCACGCGTCTGATATCCCTCATAGGGCAACGCGGGGAACTGGGGGCCATCTGCGCCACGGAGCTGCTCGCGCCAGTATACCTCGGCATCCTGGCGGGGCATGTTCCTGAGGTACTTGATGAAAGCCTTGAAGGGTGTCGGAGCGGCAGTCGTGAGGCCTTGGTAGGCTTTGTTGACGCGGTCGACGATCAAAGGCATTGACCAGCCATCGTATAGAGCATGGTGCATGGTGAGCGTGATGTGCGCCTTGCCCGTCTTCTCGTCATTAATTACAGCAAAGCGAGCGAGAGGAACGCCCAGCTCCATCGGTATCTCGCGGTCTTGCTCCAAGTATCTCACCAAGCTGTTGCTGGAGTGCCACTGATCCTTGTCGTTTGCAACAACAACTTGGAACAGACCACGCCTGGGAATCTGAACGATGCGAGTGCGCAGGATGGGGCAGGTCTTGGAGACTGCCTGGAATGCAGCCTTCAATCTGTATGCTGCCTCGATATCTGGAAGGTCCACCACACGTTGCGCAACATAGGCCTCGCTGACCTTAGCTGACAGAGCCATGAGACCTTCCTGCAGAGGCGTACAAGCGTAAACGTCTTCCACCTCCTCGCGGTCCAAGTTGCACAGTTCAGCGGCCTCAGCTCGGGCAGCTTCAGAGCTCCAGTCCGAGTCCAAGAGGGTGAATTCGGGGATGTTCGCATCACCACCCGCAGCGGACGTACCAGCTACCAGCGCCATCTCAGCGAGGGTAGGGTGCATGAAGATTTCTGCCACCGTCAAGGAAATCCCCACGCTCCTGGCAGCCGCAACGAGTCTCATCGCGCGCAGGGAGTCGCCTCCGAGCGCGAAGAAGTTGTCGTGCACACCAATGTCGAGGTCAGCGCCGAGGAGATCCCGCCACAGCTGGTGGATCTGGCGCTCCATGTCCGTGGCCGGTTCGTTCTTCTCAGCCACCCGGGCTCGGTATTTGGCCAGCTCTTGCTTGGTCATGGAGGCACCAATTTCGTGGAGGCGCTTGCGGTCGGTCTTGCAGGAGACCAGCAGAGGGATCTCTTTCAGGGGAATGTATGCGGTCGGAACCATGTAGATGGGCAACTCCTCCGAGAGAGCCTTGTCCATCTCTCCAAGTATCTGCTGAAGCTCCGGCGAGAAGGAGGGAGCCTCATCCTGCGCTTTGCCATCCTTCTGTTCTGCGAGGAAGGCGACAAGCGTGGGCTCAGCGCCCTTGCCCGCAGGCTTGATCACCTCTACCACCGCACTTGTTCCCTTGGGCAGATGATTCCTCAAGTGGTGCTCTACCTCCGCCAACTCCACTCTTTGACCTCTCAGCTTAACCTGTCTATCCTTCCGGCCCACAAACACGATTCTCCCGGAGCCGTCTGGGCTATACCGTACCAGATCGCCAGTCTTGTATAACCTGCCTTTTCTCCCCTCGTAAGCAGGGGGAGCACCCTGGACCAGCCACTTCGGATCTTCGATGAACACCTCTCTGGTCTTTTCCGGCATGTTCAAGTAGCCGACCCCTACGATCGGTCCTTCGACCAGCAACTCACCGATGGCACCCATAGGCACCAACACGTCGTGGTCTTCGGGGTCCACAATCCACATCACGCCTCCCTTGCCCCAGCCAATGCTCGTATACCCAGTTCCAACCTCCACTTGATTGTTGATGGTGCATCCCACGGTTGTCTCTGACGGGCCATAAGCGATAACCACCCTCGTATGCTTGCTCCATGCCGCTGCATCACTGGATCCTACGCTCTCACCTCCCAGACCCAGCACCTCCAGGCGTGGGAGTACGTCAGGCTCCAAAACACGGGCGACAGACGGGGTCATATGCGCCATGTTGACATCCATGTCCCTGATCGCACCGCTCAGGTCGTTCACTCGCTGGCTCTCGCTGGGTACGCAGATGCAGCCGCCGGCGTAGAGCGTGGCCAGCATGCAGTCGACGCTCACGTCGAAGGCATAAGATGCGAAGTCCAGCACCCGGCTATGACTGTTGTAACCGACGGCCTCGGCGCGGGGTACAGCGCCGGAGGTGTAGTTGGCGTGCGTCAAAATGACGCCCTTGGGCTTTCCGGTGGAGCCGGAGGTGAAGATGATGTAGCAGGGTGACTCGCCGGGGACTTCGGGGAGTTGCACGCCGGCCAACTTCTCGGCAGTCTCTGGGATGGAAAGCTGCTCCCGAAGTGCAGGACCTACTGGCAGGACGACAGCTCCTTCCGGTGCGATGCTGGAGGCCAAAGCGTGTTGGCGCTCGGAGCTGAGCATGAGGGTTGCGGAGACCTCCGAGGCGATGGTGGAAAGCCGGGCGGGTGGTTGTGAGGGGTCGGTGAGGACGAAGCAGAAGCCCGCTTTCATCACAGCCAATACGGCCACGGGAGTCCATGCGGATTTCTCAAAGAGCAAGGGGACCGGGGTGCCGACGGGGAGAGGATGAGTGGTGAGAAGGTGCTGGGCGAGAAGAGTGGAGAGAGTGTCGAGCTCTGCGTAGGTGAAGTGGGCGTCCCAAGACTGCACGGCGGGCTTTTCGGGGTGTGAGGCCGCATTGCGGGAGATGAAGTGGTGCATCGGTGTGGGGATGGTGGGAGGAACGGGGGTATTCAGTCGCCATAGGTGAGAAAGTTCGTGGGTTGAGGGCGGCACGGGGACGTGCAGAGAATCAGAGAAAGGATGTGAGAGGAGGGTGCTGAGAATGTCGGCATAGGCGGCGAGGTGAATGGCGGTTATTGGCTTCGAGAGACTGGTGTGAGGCTGCGGCGAAGGGCGCACGCGGAGAGTTGGCTTGGAGGGAGAGAAGGACAAGTCGGCTTTGATACCGAAGAGATACTGCGTGATCTTTTGGTTAGTACGGCCGGAGCGGCGCAAAGAGCTTGGATGGTGATCGGAACGGCATGAGAAGTGTAGAAGATGGGGAAAATCATTACCTTCGACGAACTTCCCTCCTCCACCGTTGCGAAGAAGTTATAGCAATAGCTCTCCGAGCAGCCATTGCTGCTCCCCGTCTCCGAGCCCTCGGCATCCACTTCGCCATTCCCATTCGCCGCACCGTTTTCTTGCCCTCTGCTCTTTGTCCTGAGCTTTCGCACCGCCGCCAGCAGCTCGGCTACCGTCAAAGCGTTGCTTTCAGCGGATGCTATCACGTCTCCCAGTGCAGCTGTCAGCCGAGGCACTGCGGCACTGCCTGGATCGCAGTATCCCCATGTGAGTACGGCCTCGGTAGAGGCGAGGCTGCCACGGGAGAGCAGTAGGACCCAGGAGAGGAGAAGGAAGTCGAGAGGTTGAAATGATGAAGCGTCGGTGGGAAATGCAGGCAGGCTGAAGGTCTCCCATGAGGACTCCGGAGCGCTGTCGCCGTTCAGCTTGCCATTGGCGTGCCCATTGAGGTTGCCATCACCGTTGCCGTTCAGGTAAACTCCGTTGGAAAGTTCCTTGACGCTTGCGGCGGTTTCACTGGCCTTAGAAATGACCTGGGGAGGGACCTCGGTTGCCGTCATTGCTGATGTTGAAGATATGAAGACAACTGAGAGCAAGCGGCGGGGGTATCAATTCAGTGTGTATGAAGCTCTATCTTGCTACGGCATGGATCGGCCGCCTGGAGGAAAGAGGTTGGGTATGTGACAGAAGGGAAGATAGAGGTACTCTAAGGTCTGAAGCCCCTCCTACGCGGGGTTGTAGTTGCTCGAGGAAGCAATGGTACTTTGAGTAGCCGGAATGGGCCTCGTGTGCCTACACTACACCCCTCCGTCCCGGCGGGGGAATTCTGACAAGCTTGAAGAGACAAGTCACATCGGATTACGTGATATGAAGCGGAACGACTTTCGATGTTCGCGTCGCGCTCTTGCCGGAGCTGAACTGGACCCTGGGACCGTTTCGGCCTTCGGGCAGAAATCGAAGATCGCCGGTAGCCTGTTCCTGTTCCTCTCGTTCTGGAACGGAGCGTTTCACGGTCGCTCCGGTGGTTGCCGAGAACACATCCTGTTCACTGATCATCCGCTTTTTCCTTTCACTTCCACCAGCCATGACGATGAGCAGGCATCGACCTTTGTCGTCATCCTGCAGTAACGGAAGGCTACTCAAGTTGTAACGTCTAGTCCATCCACTCGGCCTTGGCTTCTGGAAGTGGCATAAGAACAGGGTGAAAATCGGAACATGCCATTGATGCCGGAGTGCAATAGCACGCTGGAGCCTTCTCCTGCACGTCCATGCTAGTTCCTGGGCCGATTCCTTCAACTGTGTGCATGCTCTAAAGTCGACGGTCCTGTTTCGGTAGGTTAGCACGTTAGAGAGGTGGGGACATCATGTACAGGGGGAGTCACACTAGTAGTACGTACGCATACACGTGACATGGTACCCGTCCTCGATCAGATTAACATCCTTTGGGTGGCTTACCCCACCTGGGCGGCTCGGGCGGGAGGGATCATGGGCGTGAGTAGCTGCCGGTGTCGGAGAGGGAATGGGGTGGGTTTCTTTTCATCTTATCTGATGGACTAGCCCTATTTCCTTCTTACCGCGATGGTACCTGGTTCGGCATGTTCGGAGTGAAGGATTCTCGCCGGCGTCAGTTCCGTCCAGCTGTCAATCGAAGAGAGCTGCCTCTGAGGTTCGAGAAGGGCTATCAGATGGATCCGCGTGGATAGTGCCATGGTGAAGAGTTCCTCGGCGCTAGGGGAAGACCTCTTCAGCAATTGCCGTGCTACAGCAACAGCAACATTGCTTGTGATCCACCGGTGTGGGGCGGCTACCTGCAGTTGTAGTGAGTGGATAATCCTTGGCTGGAGACGACGGCGATACATTTCTTTACAAAACAAAGTCCGATACGATATCGTTCCCTGACACCCTTAGTGCACGGCCCCTTGGCCATCTTCCCTGTGTTTCGCCTCTTGGCATGAGGAAGCGCCAAGAGCCCAAGCAGCCCCTGTCCCTGCCCCTGACTCCCTCCCCACCATCTCCACCATCTCCACCTCATCCCCGTAATACAGAGGGAATGCCGCCTGAAAATTGTTTCGTCACGCCAGGTGTATCTAATCTGATGGCTCTGCAACAGGCTTCTTGCCGGAGCAACGCTGGGCGCAGGGAAAAAAACTTTTCGGAGAATACAATAATCTGATCCATGCACGACCCCCCTCCTCCCACCCCACCTGAACTACCTTCTCTGGACTCCCTCGGAGCGTTGCGTGGCCGACTAAAATTTTATCAGATGGCGGGACCATACCTCTTGTACGAGGGATCGGCGGGAATGAGAGCGGCCGCTCGGCGCCCCTCCCTTCCCACCACACCAACCTACCCAGGAGATGCTTCGGAGCGTGGTGCGCGGAGTTACCTACTCATGCCATGGCGGGGTGTAAAGAGTGCGGGATGAATGGTTTGTGATCTATGCTGGAACTCTGAGAGGGAGGGGAAAAAACTTCGCCACCGACGGGTTTGAGGCTTGCAATGGTGGGCAGTTCGAAAGACCTCGGGAGGATAGATTCCCGTGCTCTTCTCCGGCCTCGGCAGATCAGAGAAGACCAAGATGAAAAAAAGTCTGCAAGTATAACGAACGTTTGGGCCGTATGCCAAGGAACGTCCAGGTCCAGCGACGCGAGAGAGGGGTGGACAAAGGTCCCCGCCGCTGCTGCTGGTCTTTGCTGCAGCCGGCTAGACTCACCTCCGAACTTTGGCCAACCCTAATCGCAAGGGGAACAGTGACTTCGCCTGCCTGTCTCTCTCCCTCTCTGTCTGCCCTGCCCTGTCGAGGACCGTTGTAACCTGTGACGCGCTTCCTCGCAATCTTCTCCAGAGGCAGGCCGATTGCTGATTTCGGCAACTCCTTTGGTCCCTTTTCTCACTCTGCGCCTTGCACCGAGCGGCTCAGCCTTTGAGACTGTTCTGGGAGATTGGCTCTGTCACTTCCTGGGGTTTGCTAGAGACATCGCGGCGTATACGACCTGTCTACCGCTTGCACTTTTTCTTTGGCGTGGTGCAATCTTTCCCTCGTCTGCAGTCAGACACTCCTTACGAAGGGTATACTCTCTGTTGACCATTATTCCGGCCAACCTCATTGCAAAGTAGAGCAACCGGAATCTACATTGCAAGGAAGCAACTTCGAACCATCATGGCGACAGCAGCCGCTGCCGCCGAGGGTGATGGAACCCTCATCACGGCCGCCGCCCCGGGTCCTGAACCTACACCAGCTCAGGAGTCGGTGTCTCCGTCTGCGCCGAAGGCGGGTAACGACACATCGTCCAAGGAACCCGGGTCATTAAGACGAGTATGTTTATTTACGAGACGCAATGCATTCTTTCACCCATGCTGATTGCATGCCACAGCTCTTCCGTCGCACTACCCAATATGCCCGCCTCCTCACCTATGCCTCCCCCACCCTACTCGACAAACTACTCCTTTGTGCGGGCCTTCTCTCAGCGATCGCAGCGGGTATTCCATTTCCAATCCTCGGTATCCTCTTCGGTCAGTTGGTCGACGACCTCAACGAGGCGGGATGTTCCGCCGCCGCCATCGCCGCCTCCAACAACATGTCTGCCGTCGACAGCAAGGTTCTGGAGGTCGTCTACATTGCAATCGCCTCTTACGCCCTCATCTATATCTACATGACCACCTGGACCCTGTCTGGTGAGCGCCTCGCCCAGCGCCTCCGTGAGAAGTACCTCGCCTCTCTGCTCTCCAAGGATGCCGCGTTCTTCGACAATTTTGCCTCCGGTGAGGTAGCCAGCAGGCTGCATGCTGATGTTGCCACCGTTCAGGGCGGCACCAGCGAGAAGGTCGGTGTCGTCATCGCCAGTGTGAGCTTCTTCGTGACCGCCTACGTGATCGCGTTCATCAAGGACGCGGTCCTGGCGGGCATTCTGGTATCCCTGGTGCCCGCGTTCATGGCCATGAGCTTGCTCGGCGGCTGGTTCGTGAAGAAGTACGCAGGCAAGATGAGCGATGCGGTAGCAAAGGGGAGCAGCGTCGCAAGCGAGGCACTGGCTAATGTGGCGGTGGTGCAGGCCTTCGGCGCGGGCGGAAAGCTGGAGAAGGTATTTGCGGCCTTCCTCAGGGAGGCAAGGCGCTGGGGAATCAAGAAAGCAATTGCCATGGCGGTGCAGAGCGGGCTGCTGTACTTCATCGCGTATTCCGCGAATGCGTTGGCTTTTTGGAGGGGCAGTCGCACTGTAGCAAATGAGGTCAGGGGCGACGGCGGTGGTGTGAGTATTGGCAGCACGTACACGGTTATCTTCTTGCTGGTAGATGGTACGTTCTTTCTCCCCTGCCGAGGTGTACATGTACTCACGTTTTATTCGCAGCTACACTTATCCTTTCACAAGTCGCGCCTTTCCTCCAGATTTTCGGGTCAGCTGCAGCGGCATTTGAGAAACTCAAGAAGGATATCGATTACCACGCGGAGATCAACGGCACGATTGAAGAGGAAGGCGAGCATTTGCAGCTTGTGGAAGGCAATGTGGACATCCAGAATGTCTCATTTGCTTATCCGTCCAGGCCCGACGCCCAGGTCCTGAAGAATGTGTCCATCTCCTGTCCGGCCGGAAAGCACACCGCCATCGTGGGTTTATCTGGCAGTGGGAAGTCTACCCTTGCCGGTCTGATCACTCGTCTATACGATCCGAACGAAGGCGCTGTGTTCCTTGATGGCCACGACATCCGCACCCTCAACGTGCGCAGCCTCCGCAGCCATATCTCACTCGTCCAACAAGAACCTTCCCTGCTAGACCGAAGCATACTCGAAAATATTGCGCATGGTCTCGTGAACTCCCCGCAGCATGGCCACCTCCGGGCCCTTCTTATGGGCCCCACCCTTTCCAAGCTTGCTGAATCTGTACGCGATGGCCAGGACCTTGATGCTGCTGCTCAGGGAATGGAGCCGGGCGTAGCGGAGATTGTTGGACTCGTTCGACAGGCTGCCGTAGATGCCGATGCCGTCTCTTTCATCTCCCGTCTTGACCATGGTTTCGCAACAATGGTCGGCACCAGCGGCTCGCTCATCAGCGGCGGTCAGAAGCAACGTATCGCGTTAGCCCGCGCTCTTGTCCGCAACCCGAAGATTCTCATCATGGACGAAGCTACCGCCAGCTTGGACAGCCAGTCGGAGTCCCGGATTCAGGCCGCAATCGAAAAGGAGGTCGGGAAACGAACTCTCATCAGCATTGCCCACCGGTTGGCAACTATCAAGAATGCTGACTGCATTGTGGTGATGAGGGACGGCCTTGTCGTCGAGAAAGGTACGCATGCAGGCTTGATGGAAGCCGACGGAGCGTACGCAGCCTTGGTGAGGCTGCAGAGTGTAGGCACGGAAAAGCAGGCGCATGCTGAAGAGGATGAGGAGGCCGGGAAGGGTTCAACTGATACCATCTCTACCGAAGGCGATATCGGCGCAGTTCTGGATGAGAAGCATCCATCGAAGAGCGAGGCTGTCACCCCCGAGGAGGAAACCAAGCCGGAATCGCCGAGCAAGGCGAAGAAGTCGATCCCATACATCTTCAAGCGGATGTGGCCGCTCCTCCGCCCCAATATTGTCTGGTTGCAGCTGGGTTTCGTCGCGGCGACTGTTGTCGGCGGCACTTACTGCGCTGAGTCAGTCATTTTCGGCAACACGATCGGTGAATTCACTCCCTGCAACGACCCGGATCGGATCGTGACTAAGGGTAACTTCTACGGTCTCATGTTCTTCATCCTCGCTATCATCGAGTTCTTTGCCAACTTCTTCAGCTGGTCGCTCTTTGGCTGGGTAGCCGAAAGACTGCTCTACAAGGTCCGCGTACTCTCGTTCCGCTCGCTTTTCGAGCAGGATCTCCAGTGGCACCAATCAGAGAACCGGACGCCTGCGCTGCTTCTCTCATTCATCACCAAAGATGGAAATGCGCTTGCTAGCCTCACTGGCTCAATCATCTCCACCATTTACTCCATCCTTGTCAACTTCATCGCTGCCATCATCATGAGCCACATCATCGCCTGGCGTATTGCGTTGGTCTGCCTTGCCACCGTCCCAATCATTCTGGGCTCCGGTTTCATGCAACTTCGCGAACTTACCCGCTTCGCTGTGCGCCACGAAGAGGCTTTCTCCAAGTCTATCAGCATTGCCACCGAAGCCGTCAACAACATCAAAACCGTCACGGGCCTATCCCTCGAGCACGAAGTTCACAGCACCTATCGCCGCTCTCTCGCTGCGCCGAAGAAGGAAGTGACACTGTCTAGCGTCTGGGCCAATTTCTGGCTCGCCACCGCCTACAGCGTCAGCAACTTTGTGTACGCCCTGGCATACTGGTGGGGCGCCAAAAATATCAACGAGGGCCGTTACACCCAGACCCAGTTCTTTATCATTCTTCTCGCACTGCTCGTCAGCGCGCAACTATGGGGCCAAATGTTCACACTGGCCCCCGATGTGTCCCGCGCTCGCTCCGCCGTCGCGCGCATTCTCAACTTGCTGGACATTGGCAGCACGCGCGACCTGTACGCCGCGTGCGCCTCTCTAGACTCTCCTTCCGAGAAGTCCACAGATCCGGAAAAAGTGGGGTCCCCGTCCTCCAACGCGGCTGTCACCCCGGCCGTGCCAGGCGGCGCCACCATCCGATTCACCAATATCTCCTTCGCCTACCCCGCGCGACCCAACGCTCCCATCCTCCAGGACCTCACGCTCACGCTGCCTGCCTCCGAGCTCGTCGCGCTCGTCGGTCCCTCCGGCGCGGGCAAGTCGACGATTCTCTCTTTGCTCTGCGGCCTCTACCGGCCCCGCACCGGCGGCATTACCGTTGACGGCACACCTCTCAGCAAGGAGGTCATGCAAGACATCGCTCTGGTACCGCAGGCGCCGGCGCTGTTCACGGGCAGTGCTGCGTTCAACGTATCTTTGGGCGCGCGGGACGGCGTCGAGCCGAGCAGGGCGGAGATCGAGGAAGCGTGCCGGCTGGCGTGCATACACGACGTCATCGCCGCGCTGCCGGAAGGCTACGACACCGATCTGGGCCCGTCGGCGAGCGCGCTGTCGGGCGGCCAGCGGCAGCGGCTCAGCATCGCCCGTGCGCTTGTCCGTAAGCCCCGGGTGCTGGTGCTGGACGAGAGCACGAGCGCGTTGGATGCGGAGAGCGAGGGCCGGGTGATGGAGGCGCTCGAGCGGGTGCGGAGCGAGTGGGGGACTACGGTGGTGGTGGTTGCGCACCGGCTGCGGACGGTGCGGCGAGCGGGCAGGATTTACGTTTTCACTGAGGGCGGCCGGTTGGTTGACGAGGGCAGCCATGAGGAGTTGATGAAGGTCGGACGGTGCGAGGTGTATCGTGGTGCGGTGGTGGCGCAGATGTTGGAGTAGGCTGAAGGGTAGATTGGAGGGTTGGATTCACCCCTTGAAGGGAATGGCGGTAACCCTTCGTGGTTTTCTTTCTGGTTTTTGCCGCATCTAAAAGTATATCGAATGTAATTATAACCAACTTGCCTGTTCACTTCTTTTTTTCTCTTTTTACCTGGCAGTACGGCTCAAATTCTTGTTGAGATGAGCTTCGGGCTCCGCAGTGCGTGGTTTCATGAAGTGAATAAGTCGCCCTCCCTCTCCATCCACTGTTCTCTAAAGAATGAATGACCCACCTACCTCGACGTGGGAGTAAAGATTCTCTTGTACGAAGTGCGGACGATCCATCACCCAGCTATCCAACAAATCGCTTTTTCCTTGCACAGGAGAAGTTTCACCCGCCGGAGAGGACGGAACGGGACGGGACGGGAGCGGACGGGAGCTACAGCCTGTCGCATCGTCTCCCCTTGCCTTTTCATTCCGATCTCTCTACGCCTTTCTGTCTGCCTTCTGCGCGGAATATCGCGGCTCCTGCCACGAGGAAACAAAAATGGGAAGGAGGATGGGAAGAAGGCATGGAACTTGGAATCGCGACACCTTTTTCTCGGATTAGACCCAAAGTGATCCGGCGGGAGCAGAGTGGGTTGGCATGTCACATGTCTTGACTTCTTTCCATGCCTTGCCTCTATCGTTTGTTAAAACTGTGCTTCTTTAAGGATATGCAGAGAGGCATCATCAGCTGGATGGGGAGTTGGTACCTGCGTTTCTCTTTTTTATTTTGTTGCTTGTTGGGAGGATAGAACCTCTGCCTGCTTTCCTCCTTCTCTCGTGCTCTTTTTTCATTTACGCATAACGTCGATGGAGCGGATAAGTAGTATATGAGGGCAGGGATTTCCTATATTCCTTTCGGGAGACTCTCTTTCGGCCTGACCGAGGTACTCGGTCTAGTTGAGATGGGTACGTATGAAGTAAGAGGGAGGACAGGTAGCTGGGCAGGAAAAGAATAAAGATTTCATAATGAACATCTATATTTCTCTTGTGTCCTCTCTTCCTTGCTTTCAGAGCTGTGGACTATCAAAAGCAGGCTTCCCTGTATTCCGAGGTGTATGACCTCATTTGGCCACATCTTGTCTCTCTCTCTCTCCTTTTGGCGTCCTTTAAGCGGAAGGAGAGGGGGCATTGGTGGTTTCGGGTAGAAAAGGGTTGGCTGTACAGGTAAGGGAAATATTCAGAGAAAAAAAGCAGCGTCGGGTGACCGGGTAGCTGCTAGATAGGCAGAGTCCGGCAAGATTCTTGACGTCTCTAGTTCTCACTCTTTCATCCTCTCCCCTGATTTCAGTCTCTGTGACGGAACCCATCGACTTCCTTATTTCCTCTTTGCCTTGAATGATGAGGACTTTGTATCGATGACGTTGTGAGGCCGACGTCTCTTTTAGAGCCTGGATTTGATCGCCCTCTGGCCTTGCCGTGGCCTTTCTACATACCTCTCTTTGGGAAAGTGGGAAAATGGTACTCATACTCCTATGGACAGGAACATCTTACCTATACCCCTCATCCTCCCTTACTCTCTAAAGAAGATCCTCTGTGTTCTAGATCCGTCTCGCGTACATTGTAGGTCAGGTGTTCGAGTGGGATCATGACTGAACCAGCGACATCATCGATTGTCTTCTTCTTAGGTACTGGAGCAGATCTACAGATGGGCGGGTAGATACGTTGCCGATACCGGGCCCTACGTCTTTTGGGCGATGATATGCATGTGTGGCGTCGCCTACTCATGTTCTAGGCGGTTGTTTCCCGCAGTGAGATGGAATGTTTCAGGAAAGGCAAAAAGGAGCGAGGTTCAGTCCAGGATCGACGGCGGCTTCAACGTCGATCCCTGCCGTCGAGGAGAGGAGGCTAGATGTCAAGCGTACTCCGTAGTGAGGGTGGCAATCGATGAGAGAGGCGAAGTCTGTGATCCGACGCCCCAAGGACCAGTCATTCTTTGAAGATCCTCAAACGATCTGATGTTGCCTGTTAGGGCTTGGGGAACGATGATGGTGAGATACTGATCTAGTCTCGCTACTATACACATCTTTTCTCGTTCTGGGCTCAGGAAATCTCGTTCTGGACTCGAGACATCGCAGCCGGATGGATGGTAATAGGGGATATTCACGTTCGCGCCCGTCTATTGGGAGACTGACCTTGCTCGTCGAATCATCGCTCTCTTTCTCGGGCCAGTGGCAAGATCGCTACTCAGACACAGATGGGCTGTGTCACGCGAAGAGGGAACGGAATGGTTGCGGCCTCGATCATCAGTCTGTCGCCCTTGTCATCGTCGATGCTGCCACTGCCTTTGGACGGCTCGTGGAAGGGAGCAATGATGGGTGTGAGTGGACGAGACACACATGGTTCAGTATTGATTCGATGGGTGAAGTGAGTCAATTCTGAGTGAACCGCTAGAGACGGGAGTGTGTACTCCTAGGTCATCAGCATGAGCATCAGCTTCTGTCTGGATCAGCTGACCACACGGGCAGAAGAGAATCCCACTGGAGCTGTCCCATTATGATAGCCCCTTTTTTGCCTCTGTGGCACGAGATGGGGGAAAGGAAGCTACCTATCGTCGTCGAATCCACCAACTGTCTACTGGAGTACCTTAGCTATGCAGGGAGCCGTAGTCGCCCCCCTCCCACATATGGAGTACTGCCGTTATCCTACTAGGTAGAAACCTCTCACCACCTTCTTGCTTTGTCTTCTTTACTCATATGCTCGCTCTCTCTGCTTACCTCATTTATCCATAGACTTTGTCTTCTCGATACTTGAGATTGCCGGCCATGCCGTTACATATAGCACGGTGAGCATGGTGACAGAGGATCATCGGACTCATCTCCGGCCCCTGCAGCATCATGCGTGTCTCTCTTTTCCTATTTTCGAAGCCCGCCCGGCGCGCCGGGGAAACTGGTGGGCGCAGAGTGACAGACAGCAAACAGGATTGAGCTGTCGTCGGGCTGGGGACAGAGGAAAGGAGGAAGTTTCATTGCCAGCCTGCCGGTCCAACCGGTTGTTCGTTTTCTGTAGAACAGAATCATACAGGCCATAGAGGAAAGAATCTATATATCTCATCCACAAAACTTGGCTCAATACTTCCTACTCTACAAAAGCGCTCCAGCGTATGAGAAAAAGAAGTTCAACGGCACGTTTACCTCGCTAGAAGACAGCCAGCAACGTATATCCTACAACAACTGAACGTCCCCCTCGCTAACGGTACGTTAACCCCCTGCCTGCTGCAAGGACGCCGGCATCCTCTTGCCCCACCACATAACGCCCAGTTCAGTTAACGCAACGCAAGCAAACGAAAAGCCCAACCCGCTGTCCCCGTTCGGTCGCCCACGTGTCCCCCGGTGGGTATGCGTGTGGGATCGTACGGTCTTTCTCCTTTCGAAAAAAAAAGGGAAAAACCGGGGCCCGCACCAGGTGTTGATGAAGGCGAAATTATATTTCTATTTTTTTTCTTCATGATCTGATTTGAGTTGATCTGATAGGAAATCGTAGCTAAAGAAAGATGAAGGAGGTTGCCGGAGTCACAAGGACGACGGCTGTGACGGCGGCGGGCATGGTGAACAGTGGCGGGGGACGCGGCAAATTCAGGAAGTCATGGCCGGCGTTTGCTTTCCCAGCAGTTTGGTTTCGGTGGATCTTTGGATTCAAAATCGGGCGGTTTTCTCTCTTGCTCTCTTGGCGGGCTTGGGTTCAATTTGAGCAGGCTTTTCTTCTCACTCTTTCCTCTGTTTCTGTTTCTTTGGGTTTTGCTAGTTTGAGTAAATAGATAAGGTAGGTAGGAATAAGCGCGCGGTGGCGGATGTCTCCCGTTGCTTTCACTCTATGTACATGGAATGGCACGATCAGACATTGACTAGGTGTCTGGCTGCCGGGACTTTGCTATGCTCATGCGCAGGACATAACGAGCCCTTTCCCTCTCTGTTGTCATTTCTGAAAGATAGAGTGAAGTGGTGGTAGTCAAGGAAGATCACAGGGCCTAGATGATCTGATAGTCAAAGATATGGAGTAGAACAGCCCTCAAGCGAAGCTTGAAGACCGGTGCGGGCCTCTGTGCTGTCGATCTAAGGTTCTCGGCTACAGCGTAAGAGCGTGTGTAGGGTAATCCTTCCTTTCGTCCTTTGTTGTTGCAAATTGACAACGGGACGAGGGAAACTGGTGGGCTAGCTAGGTAGGCTTCCTTCTTCCCGTCTCATGTCGAAGATGAGGTCGCGAGTGGGGGACGACAAGGCTGGCTCACCTCGTTTTTCCCTTCTCGACCCGCTATTCAACGTCTCTCAACACCAGAAAGTGCAATATTGGCGCGCGAACCGCTCGTCTCCCAATTAGCCACAGTGGAGCAAACAAAGGCGGGCGTGTCGGCGTATCCAGTACCAACGAAGTACCCCAGCTTGCCGCGTCCGCATGCATCTTGGCAGGTCCTCAAGGACGATGGCCCTACTTCTTAAGCTCTGAGAGAAGCCGGAAGGAACAATATGATAACTGGGGCCAGCCTGGCCACACAGGGTAGACAGACAGACAGACACCGGGCACGGGACGCCTGAGCCCGCTGACAACGGCTAGGCCGAACGGAGGGGAAGTGATGGGTTAGCGAATGGTCGGTTGGCCAGAGGGTTACCTGTGGACTTCCTGGGATTAGTGAATGGTTGAAGGATGTAGTGCCCGTCGGATAGGAGGCGTAAGGCGCGGGATGAATTCTACTCCTGAGGCGCTAAGGCAAGTACGTAGCCTTCTCCGTACCTAGCGACTACACACCAGCACCTGTCTATGGAGTTTTGGCGCTTTACTGACTGGTGTACTAGAAAATATTTTGAAGAACTGACCGGTATACTACCGATGTCGTACCCTATGCGGTATTGCACATACGTACTAATCTCAGGGAGATTGATATGATTCGGCCCAACAACGGAACTTGCCATTCACAAGAGCGCGATTGCCGTATAACCCGTCTACTGGGTGCGAAAGCGGTCGATACCTGACGAGGAAAGGGAATCAAAGTTCGCCTAGATCCATGATCGATGATGATGTTGAATGATGTGAGTGATCATGTATCGGCTCGTCTAGAGGTGGGAAATACTGCCTCGACCTTTCTCGCCTGATTGCACATCCTTGACTACTCCAAGACATCAGTTAGTAAATACGACTGCTACTGGATACGCTGGAGTACTGTTATTCACTGTCACCTGGCTGCACGACGAATCAGCCGCGCCAGCAACCGGGATCATATCCATCAGCCCCTCCCTTTTACCCCGTGCCATCTCCGATGGAGGCGCCGATGATTGATTCAGGTCAGCCAGGCCGCTGAAAATGTTCGGAGCGCCCAGGTCACTAACTTACGCTCGGACGGCTTGATCCTTGATTATCTGCGCCGTGATCCGCCGTAGCGCGGGCTTTAGTGGCTTCGTCCTCCCGGCAAGCCGCCCTTAGCATCCGCGCTACCCCAACCGCTAACCTCATCCTTCCGACCTCCAATTCACACTGTGCACTACTCCACCGACCTTCCCCACATGTCCTCCCACCCGTCCACCCGACCACGCACTCACTCTCACCTACCTACTGTACCTACTCACGCAGACGAGCCTCTTCACTACTTTCACTGATGAGACCCTCCGGTACACGCAAAAAAACCAAACACCATGCCACACCACGGTCCCGTCCGCGTCCAGAGCCCCTTGCGGCCGCTGGGATGAGCCCTGCCGCTTCAGCCGACCTGTCCTGATCCTTCGTCTGGTCCGGTCGCGCTGATCGGTTCGCGCCGCCGCACCCGTTTACCGCACGACATGCCATTCCCAAAGGACCCACCACCCCACTCGCTTTCCCTCCACTCCCCCCTCGTGGCCCCCTGCCGCGATCAGGCCGGAGGCGGCCCCCTGGAGCAGAAGGAAACGCTTTGCTGCCGGTGGAGGGAGCGGAAGGAGGGACTAACGAATTTCAAGCGGGATGCGTTAGGGAAAAAGTAGGATGGACCGTCCGAGACGCCCCTCCACCAACACCCTCGACCCGTCCTCGGCCGTCGCGGGCGCTCAACCGACTGTGGCAAGCCCGTCCGTCAGCTTCAAGCCGGACCTTCGCGATCGTTCGGTCCTGGGCCAGATCGCCCTGCAGACGAGGGCTCAGGGTATATTAAAAAAGTCCCCCGCAAGGAGATCCTAATCTGATCATCTCCCTCAGCTCTCTCTCTCTCTCTCTCTCCCCCTCACCCAGCAGCCTCACCAAGCTTCTGTTTGAGCAGTGGTGAGCATTTCGCGCACGCAACACACGGTCCCCCAAGACTTTGCTGTCCATTGGGTTTGAAACTCTCGTACTTTGCTTTCCGCCCCTCAGGATGAAGGGCCTCATCAAGCGGCTCCGGCCTACGGAGCAGCCCGTGGAGGAGAAGCAGCCGCAGAACGACACGGAGAATCCCACTCCGCTCACCGGCGAGGCTGAGGCCGAGGCGCACAAGTCCGCCAACCTCGACACGCAGCAGGTCAACGGCAGCGCCGAGGCGCTCTCGGACGATGTCCAGGAGGGTGTTCAGAACGTCGAGGCCATCACCACGGTGTGGAAGGGTTGGCACTTGTGGGCGGCGTACATCCTGTAAGTTGCGATTCAATCTTTTGTGGACGCAATCCGAAAGCTAATAGCTCTGCAGGATCTGGCTCATTTACTTCTGCAATGCCCTTCAGGAGACCGTCACCCTGTCCATGACCCCCTACATCACCAGTGCCTTCAATGGTCACTCTCTCATCGCCACGACCTCCATCATGTCCGGCTTGATCGGTGGTCTGTTCAAGCTGCCCCTCGCCAAGATTCTCGACGTCTGGGGTCGCCCTCAGGGTTACCTGTTCATGACCGTCCTCATGATCGTCGGTTTGATCATGATGGCCGGCTGCCAGAACGTGGAGACCTACGCCGCTGCGCAGGTTTTCTACTGGGTTGGGTAAGCATCCCCTCCGAACCATGCCGTCGATGACGCCTTTACTAACGCCCTGCACAGATTTGACGGCATCAGCTACGCCCTGGACATCTTCGTGGCCGATACCTCCTCCCTCCGCAACCGGTCCCTCATGTTCGCCTTCGCCTCCTCGCCCTACATCATCACCTGCTGGATCGGCGGCCCGATCGCGACGGCCTTCCTCGACGGGCCCGGCTTCCGGTGGGGCTTCGGCGCCTGGACGATCATCACCCCCGGGGTGCTGCTGCCGCTCTGGGCGCTGTTCCAGTACAACGAGCACCGGGCCAAGAAGCTGGGGCTGATCACGCGGCGCCGGTCTGGCCGGACGCTCCTCCAGTCGCTCTGGCACTACTTCATCGAGTTCGACATCCCGGGTCTGCTCCTGCTCACGGCCGGCTGGGCGCTCTTCCTGCTCAGCTTCGACCTGTACACCTACCAGGCCGACGGCTGGAAGGACCCGATGATCATCTGCTTCATCATCTTCGGCGGCCTGCTGCTGATCGCCTTCGCCTTCTACGAGAAGTACGTCGCGCCCGTCACCTTCATCCCGTGGGAGCTGCTGCTCGACCGCACCGTGCTGGGCGCCTATATCTTCGCCGCGACCCTGTACGTCGAGTGGTACCTCTGGGACACGTACTTCTCCTCCTTCCTGCAGGTCGTCTACGGCCTCACCGTCACCGAGGCCTCCTACATCGCCAACATCTACAGCGTCGGCAGCTGCTTCTGGGCCTTCATCGTCGGTGCGGCCGTCCGCTACACGGGCCGGTTCAAGTGGATCGCCGTCTTCTTCGCCGTCCCGCTCACCATCCTCGGCGTCGGCCTGATGATCAAGTTCCGCCAGCCCGGCGTGAACATCGGCTACATCGTCATGTGCCAGATCTTCATCGCCTTCGGCGGCGGGGCGGGCGTGATTTGCGAGCAGATGGCCGCCATGGCCGCGGCCTCCCACCAGCACGTCGCCGTCGTCCTCGCCGTCGAGGGCATGTTCGCCAGCATCGGCGGCTCCATCGGCTCCACCGTCTCCGGCGCCATCTGGCAGGGCGTCTTCCCCAAGCGCCTCGCCAAGTACCTGCCCGCTTCCGCACAGGCCGACCTGACCAGCATCTACGACAGCATCGACGTCCAGCTCTCCTACCCTGTCGGCTCCGCCACCCGCGACGCGATCAACCAGGCCTATGGCGATACTATGCGCTACCAGCTCATTGCCGGTACCTGCGTTCTCGTCCTTGCTATCGTTTCTTCGATCGCCTGGCGCGACATCAAGGTCAAGGACTTTAAGCAGGTTAAGGGTCGTGTCGTGTAAACGCTGTCTTTTTCTTCCGTGCATCTTTCCCTTTGGAAGATCGATGGGAAAGGGGGGTTATGCACTCCCACCCTTTGGAGATCGGAAACTTAGGGAAATGTCATGGATTGATAGAGAAACAAGATCACGACCACCGACCAAATGACCATAGCATGCGGTATTAATGGGAGGACGAAGGGAAATGGGAATGTGTACATAAAAAAGTTCTTTTTTTTTTCTTTTCATGAAGAGAGATGGGGAGAGAGACAGAGACAGAGGTCTTTCTACGGGTTGACTTTGGGTTTTTGTTATTAGATATCCACCAATTTTTTGTTGTTTTCTGATCATCGCTTTCTGCATGCACATTTGAGATTGTCCGTCTGTATGGTTTGTCCGGTGATGGTTTGGTTAACCACCACTCCCTCCGCTGAGTTTGTTGTTAGTGTTCGCTTGCAGGGTCCTGCGCTCCCGAGGTCGTTCCCCTCGCCCTATCTAATCTCCGATCCCACACAAGTGAATGTGGAAGTTCGTTCAGACATAGACACGGATCCCACTTCCCATATTTCATTTCCTTTTTTTTTTTTTTTTCACACAGAGAAAACAAGAGTCCTTTCATTCAAATGAGAAAAAGCCCAAAGAAGTACGTACATACAAGAAAAGAAAAACGAAGAGATCATGAACCAACATAATCCGTCATCACGCCGCAACACCCACCTCCCTCACCTCAGCCTGGACATCCTTCCCCTCCACCTCCGCAATCTTGACCTCCGCCAACTTCTCCCCCACCCCCTCCACCGCATCCCTCACCTCCCGTCCCAACCCCAAATAATCAAAACAAATCCGATACCCCAAATCCCCATTAAAGAACACCTTCTCCACATCCGGTCCGCGGGTGACGCCCTGTTCCGGACCATACGCCACGGCGGAAGGGCCGACGGCAAGGGCGAGCATGGGATAATGCTCGCCGAGCGCCTTGCGCCAGGACGGGTCGATCGGCACGGAGGGCGCCAGGGCGGCGCAGTACAGGTTCCAGGCGGCGTGGTGGCCCATGTGCATGGCGGCGCCGCAGCGCTTGATGCCGGACCAACGGGCCAGGTCGCCGACGCAGAAGTGGGCCGGGGCGTTGGGGAAGGTGTTGGGGGTGGAGTTAGGAGTGGTGTTCTTGTCGGTGTCGGTGTCGGTCGTTTCGGGGGCGAAGGTGAGGTCGGCGTGGATGCGGACGTAGCCTTCCTCGTCCAGGGCGGCGGCGGGGAGGTAGGAGGAGGTGGGCACGCTGCGGGAGAGCGCGGTGACGACGGCGCCGGCGATCAGGGTCTCGCCGTTGCTGAGCGTCACCTTGACGGGGCCATCCTTCTGGTCTTTGTCCAGCGGCTGCGTGTCCACGACGCGGCGGTCGAGCAGCAGATCCACGCCGGCGGCGCGCACCTCCTCGGCGACCGCCTCCGCGAACGCGTCCGGCAGCGGCTCGGCCGACAGCAGCCGCGACCGGCTGTGGACGAGGGTGACGCGGAGCGCCGGCGCGACGTGCTTGAGCTCAGCGGCCATTTCGATGCCGACGGCGCCGCCGCCGACGACGAGGACGCCGTGCGCGCGCGCCGCGGCCGCGCTCGTGCAGCGGCCGATGTGCTCGCTCGTCTCGGTGAGGTAGGCGGCGTGGGTGAGCGCCTGCGGGACGGAGGGGTATTGGCGGCGGAGGCCGGTCGCGCAGATGAGGTAGTCGTAGGGCAGCTCGCGGGTCTCGTCCGCGCTGGTGGCGGCGTGCGGCCGGATCCGGGCGGTTTTGGTGGCGGGGTCGACGGAGTGGACGGAGCCTTGGAGGAGGGAGACGCGGGGGTCTTGGAGGGCGGGCAGGTCGGCGAATGGTTGCCAGAACTGGGCGGCGTGTTTGGGGGAGGCGAAGGCGAGGGGGGAGCCGATGAGGTGGTCTGCGATGGGCGGAGGTTAGTCGGGTTGGTCAGGCTGTGGTGGGAGAGGAGAGCAGACGTACAGTATCCGTCACGCTCGTCGACGATGGTGATCTTCACGTCGACCTTCTTGCCGGGGGCGGGCCCGTCCGGGTTGAAGCGGGCAGGCCGGCCGGCGCAGAGGTCCAGCAGGTTGACGGCAGCGGCCATGCCGGCGTAGGAGCCGCCCAGGACGAGGACGTTGATCGGAGCGGCGGACGACATGGTTGAGTATGTGAGTCGATGGGAGGTGGTGGAAGGAGGGGTGATGGTGGTGATGCGGGGGAAGAGGGGTGCGGCGGACGAGGATAGCGGGGTGAGGGGGCAGGTTGGGCGGCGGAGGGCAGGAGGGGTGATGGGAAGAGAGGGAGAGTGAGTGTGAGAGAGACGGGCAGAGGCAGAGAGACAAGCTGAGGCAGAGACAGAGGCACGAGTGAAGCAGGGAAAGACTCGCAACCGGGCGGCCATGTTCTTCCTGCGACACGAAGAAAAAAAAATAAAGACCAAGGGCAGTTCAGCCAGGGCCGTCACCGTCACCGAGCGGCAACGGATCTAGTACTACCGACATCTTCTCGTACCTACTCACTTTCCATCTCCTGCTCCTCCTCGGATCTGACGGGTCCGACAGGAGGACTTTTTTGGTGGGATGGCAGTGGAGAGTCACTGCCAGCTGCCAGTATCCGTTGGGGTTTATCAGATGGTGGGCGGTCCCAGGGCCCCTCTTTTGCCGGTGGGCTTCATGCTACTTTACCTGAGGTACCTTAGCACCTGGTCAACCTTCCCTTCATCTTTACAGCACCTACGTTACCTCCCTACTCCTACTGTTACCCCCATACGGTATGAAATACACAAAATGCAGTGCCGGCATCGGCGGGGGTCGTGCGAAGCGAACCCAGGACGGAACGGGGATAGTACGGAAGGACGCGCAATTAAAGTTATCAGATGAAGAGGGGAAAAGAACGCTAAAACCCAGTGGGGCAAGTCCGTCTGCCCGTGGCGCGTTTCAAAACTGTTTTCCCTGGTGGGTACTGAAGCTTGGACGCAAGGCTAGGATCCATCTGATAAAAGCACGAAAGTGCAAGGTGCAAGGTGCAAGGTGCAAGGTGCAGGGACTCAACCCACCTCGCTTAGGTATGCTATCCCCGTTTCCTCCGAGGTCAACTGCAGCTCCGTTCATCGGTCGGGAAGCTCGGACGCAGGTGGATGTGAGCGTGCAGTGCGTGCCTGCAGACTTGGCGCCAAGCATCCCTTTGATCTGATTACGTCCACCTCCGTTCACTCTTCTCCACCATGCTCCACCCTCTAGCACCCTCACCCTCACCCTCACCATCCCCTCTTCTCCACGCCCGTGCCATCCACAAGCGCCCTCCACCATCTGATATGATCCGACGAGAAAATTTTTCTTTCCTTTCTTCCTCCTCTCTGTCGCCATCAGATTAGATTGTTGGACCTTTTCCCCTTCCGGCAATTCACCTCCGTCTCCCCTCCCGCCGGCCACGTTTCCCTTGCCGCAGAGTCCGCGCTGGGAGGAACAACAGGGTTCCTCCCCTTGGTTCCCTCTAGCGTCCCGGGATGACTGGGCTTTTTTCCCTCTTCCTACCGTCTGACCGCCCGGACCGCCCTGGCACGACCAGAATCTTCCTCGTCGACATGTTGTTCCTGGACATTCGGCGACGACCCTGCCGCCTGTGCGTTTCGGGCAGTGATCGTCCCCATCTCCCTCCGGGACGACTCACCTTTTGTTTCTGTGCAGTGGGTCCATCCGTCGAGGAGCCATGGCTCATTCCGCGCTACGCACGCACGCTGGGAGAGCGGAGTCGAGGCCGCTGAAATCAAACGGCAATGGTATCGTATTCTACTTCGACGCGGAAGGGAAGCAAAAACTCCCTCCTCGATGCCCACCCTGCATGGTCGCGGGAACGATGGCCGGCTGCCATCGCGATTGACACTGCCCATCTTCTCCCGTGACGTCCGGTCGAGGCCAGGCATGCTCCGAAACCCCAGGCTCTGCCGGTACATATCTCTGAATCCGCAGCAGAACGCGTAGGGCCAAGCTTTCTTGCCCTAGCTCCACCAGCTTCCCAGCCTCGAAAGGAGAAAGAGGTAGAGATAGAGACAGTGAGAGACACAAGAAAAGAAAGAGGCAACAGTTGCGACCCTTGCGATATCTCAATTGACATCTCATCTCCCTCGCCATGGCGCAGCCCCAATCCATCGAGGCACCGCCCGCCAGCGAACAGAACATCCCCTCCTTCTTCCATGGACCGTCCGACCCGCCCCTCCTCGAGCTGACCCTCGGCGACCTGCTCGACATCCAGGCGACCACGTACGGGCTGGAGGAGTGCATCACCATCCCTTGGACCAACACCCGTTGGACATATGCCGACCTCAACCAGCAGGCCGACCTGCTCGCGCGGGTGCTGCTGGACATGGGCCTCCAGGCGGGCGACCGCGTTGGCATCATGGCGGGCAACTGCGCCGAGTACGTTGCCGTCTTCTTCGCCGTCGCGCGCATCGGCTGCATCCTCGTCATCCTGAACAACACCTACACCGCCGTCGAGGCCGAATATGGCTTGTCATTCTCCGGTAATTCTCGTCCTCTCCGACCAGCCCTTTCGATCACCGGAAGTACTGACGTCTCGCCTCCGCAGAATGCAAGGTCCTCTTCACCACCCCTGCCATCGGAAAACACTCCAATGGGCCCCTCCTCGCCCGGCTCGCCGGCCACCCGTCGCCCTGCCCGAAGCTCCAGGAGATCATCCTTCTCCGAGAGCCGCTCCCGAACTGCGATTACAGAACCTACGCCGACCTCGTGCGCCTCGGAAGCACGCTGTCGCCCAAGCCCGCCCGCCAGGCCGCCGACAAGGTCTCCCCACACGCCGTATGCAACTTGCAATTCACCTCGGGCACGACGGGTCACCCGAAGGCGGCTATGCTCACACATCACGGCATCCTTAACTGCGCCCGCTTTCTCGGGATGCGGATGGCGCTGTCGGGACCGTCGCCCGACCGCCCCGGTGGGGACGTGCTCATCTGCCCGCCGCCGCTCTTCCACTGCTTCGGCCTCGTGCTGGGCATGCTGGCCGCGGTGACGGCGGGCGCGCGAGTCGTGTACCCGTCCGAGGTGTTCAGCCCGCAAGCGTGTCTGGAGAGCGCGGTGCAGGAAGGGGGGACGGCCTGCCACGGGGTGCCGGCCATGTTCGAGAGCATGCTGTCGCTGCTGCCCGCGTACGAGCGGAGCCTGGGGCTGGGGCCGGGCGAGCTGAAGGCTCAGGGCCGGCTCCGGCTGCGGACGGGGATCGTGGCCGGCGCGCCCGTGCCGCGCTGGCTGATGCGGCGGATGGTGGCGGAGCTGGGCATGTCCGAGTTCACGAGCAGCTACGGGCTGACGGAGGCGAGCCCGACGGTCTGCAACGCCTTCGTCGACGACCCGGTCGACCTGCGACTGGCGACGGTGGGGACGCTGCTGCCGCACGTGGCGGCCAAGCTGGTCGACCGGGACGGCAACACGGTCCCCGTCGGGGCGCGGGGTGAGATCTGGGTGAGCGGCTACCAGGTGCAGCCGGGGTACTGGAACAACAGCGAGAAGACGAACGAGGTGTGCGTGTGGGACAAGCGGGACGGCCGGCGCTGGCTGCGGACGGGCGACGAGGGCGAGGTGGTGCTGGTGGAGGGCAAGGCGTACTGGCGCATCACCGGCCGGTTCAAGGACATCATCATCCGCGGCGGCGAGAACGTCTACCCGCTCGAGATCGAGGAGCGGCTCGTGGAGCACCCGGCCATCAGCCGCGCCGTCGTCGTCGGCATCCCCGACCCCCGTCTCGGCGAGGTCGTCGCCGCTTTCCTTGATGGTGATGGCCGCGACGGCAGCCTGTCTGAGGCGGCTGTCCGCGACTGGGTCCGTGAGAAGCTCGGCCGTCACAAGGCGCCTGAGTTTGTGTGGTGGTTTGGGAAGGATGGCGCGCCGGCGGATGTGCCTGTCACGGGCTCGGGTAAGATGCGTAAGTTTGAGATGGCGAAATGGGCGACGGAGTGGTTGAAGGAGAGGAGGCGGGTGAAGTTGTAAAAATTTCCTTTTTTTTTTCTCGTTCTTTAATGATTAGATGGCAAAGGTTGTTTGAATGTTTCTTTTCTTCGTTAGTTGGGTTTGGATAGAGATATAAAACGAGCCTGGGTTTCTTCTCTTATCCCTTCATTCCTGTTGGTGAGTTAAAACAAGAACTATACAGCATCTATAAAAGCTCCTCTTGTGTCTGACTTGAATAATAGAATCTGATTCCGTTCTAGACTTTTGATGATGCGAAAGAAACACCTCCACCCGGCTCTTTATCTTTCTCACTCTCTCCAAACTCCGAGAAATCGAAGAACAAAAAATTACAAGAGAAAACACGAGCAAACCCATCCGCTTTCACTTTTTACCTTTTCACTCATGCCTCATCATCCTCCGACTACAACCTCGCCTGCTGCTGCTGAACCTCAATCGGGGCCTGCTGTGACGATTGCTGCTGCTCAACCTCCTGCGGCGCGGCCTCACGGTCAACGCGGCGCATGCCATCGAGCACTTTCGCCGTGCGCTGAGCAATCATCATGAACAGCTCATCGCGATCCTAAACAATCACATCTCGTCAGCACATCCCTCACCCAAAAGAGTCACAAAAAGAAAGAGAAGAACTCACATCAACCCCCCCCTCCAACGCCCCCACCGCCCACGCGCCCACGCCCCTCCCTACCACCCCCTTCCTAAAATTCACCCGGTACCCCCCATCCACCGTCAACGCGCCCGGCTCCGCCATCGCCCTCGCCAACCCGGGAGCGCCCAACATCAACCGGCGACACTCGCGTCGCACAAACCCGGCACACGAAATGACCACATCAAACGGCTCCTCCTCCGCCTCCGTCGGGGTCGCATCGGGTACACTCGTATCCCGCAGCCTCAACCGGACGCGTTGACCGCCGGCGCCAGCGCCAGGCACCAGCGTCGCCCCCACCACCGCGCGGTGCATGCGCACGCGCAACCGCGCCTCCTCCGGTCCCGTCTCACCGCGCTGCTTCTGCCCGATCAGCACCTCATACAGGGCCTCGAGGGCGTCGAGGGCGACGCGGGGGGCGGGGTCGTGGGGGAGGAGGCGCGCGGCGCGGAGCTCCGGGGGGAGGTGGGGGTAGAGGGGGTGGGAGGGGGAGAGCAGGGCGCGGACGAAGGGGGTCGCGTCGGCGGGCCGCAACGCCGAGTCCGGGACGAAGAGGGTGGCGTGGAGGGTGGGGATGGTGGCGGAGGAGACGAGGTCGTGCAGGATTTCGGCAGCGGTGTGGCTGGGGGTTGTGAGGGCGATGCGGAGGGGGGTTGGGGACGCGCGTTGCGCGAGTTGGGTGAGCTGGGGGAGGGCGTGTGTGTATTGGCTTGAGTGGAGGAGGGTGGTGGTGTGTTGGAGGTTGGACAGGGCGGGGTCGAGGGCGGGCTGGGCGCCGACGGCGAGGAGGAGCTTTTTGGTTGTGATGGTGGTGGTTTGGCTGTTGTCCTTTGCGGTGGTCGGCCGGGTGGTGATGCGGAAGGCGGTGATGGTGCCGGTGTTGGCGGAGTCGGCGGCCGAGGAAGAAGAAGAAGAAGAAGAAGAAGAAGAAGAAGAAGACGAGCTGCTGCTGCTGCCGCTGCTGCTGAAGACAGGCTCGATGGCCACGACCTCGGTGTTGTACCGGACCCGGTCCTCGAAGTGACCGGCGCACCACTGCAGGTACCGGGCGAACTGCTCCCGGCTCGGGTTCAGCTTGGCAATGTTGGTGTAGTCGAGCAGGCCGTCGGTGCGGTGGAGGTAGTTGACCATCGTGAAGGCCGAGCGCGGGTTCCGCTGCGTGGCCAGGTCGTACAGGAACGAGGTCTGCATCCGCGTCCCCGGCACGGCCGCGCTGTTGGCCGGATCCCACATCGCCGCCGACTGCTTCTCCAGGAAGAGGACGGGTCCGTCGGTCGTTGGCGGCTGCTGCTCTTGCAGCGCGATGGCGGCGCTCAGCCCGTTCACCCCGAATCCGATCACCACCAGGCCGTACTCAGTTGGGGTGGACGAGGTGGAAGAGGATGGGGAGGTGGAGGAGGATGATGCCTCAGCCTTGCGGGGGCCAGGCTGGCCAGCGGTACTCGCAGTCATGGTGGACGGGACGTATCGAGCGTGGAAGAAAGATGTTTGATTGCTCGGATGTATAGAAGGACAGAGATGAGAGCGAGAGAGAGACTCAGAGAGAAGAGAGAAGAGAGTAGGCGAGATAAGTGAGTGGGCAAAGAAGAGAGAGAAGAAGAAGAAGAAGAAGAAGAAGAAGAAGCAGCAAGCACACACCCTCGGGGTCGGGATAGAAATGGTTTGTCTGGACTGACGGTGGTGCCGTTACAAAAAGGCCTGGTTCTCCGCCCTCAGGTACCACTCACACTACGACACTACGACGCTATGTACACGGTACACGGTACAATGGCACACTCGAATCGCTCACTCGCTGGCTGTCAGGCACAGATGGTATGACCGGGACAAGGATGGTCGCTCGTCAAACTTTACCGGCGGGTCCCGCGTAATCTTACGGGACGGGCGGGATGGGACGGCCAAAGTCCCTCTAGCGGCCCATGTGGGGAGCTTGAGCAAGGGCCCGACGCGTGGGCAGCGCTGCCAAGGACGCAGTGGGGTGCCCTTGGTGTCCGATGAGATGAGGGAATCGGCCGATGGGGAAGGGGTCCGGCCCGCTTGTTGTTGGCGTGTGCATTAAGGGGAGGATGGATGGAAGCCATGGTATTGTATCTGATTCATTTCGCCGGGTTTCGACCGGAAGAGCGGTGGAGACGTTTGGCCTCATCAGCATTTTCTTCTTTCTTAATCAGATCGACACCTCAACGCTCGGGCTGCAGTGGGGTGGAGCAAAGCAGGTGCAGCTGTGGTGGGGTGGGGTGGGACTACGACTGCCTTAGTCCGCAACATCCTCGCTAGCTCACACCCCTCACCTCCATCCCATCACTCACCATCAACTTGGCGCTCCCATTGTCCAACACATGCAGCGTCGCCCGCCCTTTGGAGCCTTTCGCCCATCATTTCCCGAAACCGCTGCGATCCCGGCAAATTTCTCTCTCTCCCAGACCCGCTCCCACCACGCGCGACGCGGCCAGCCCGTCCTGCCGTTGCCTCGGTATCGCGGACTCTCGGAGCCATGGCTCGCCGCCCTTTGCAACGGCCGTGAACCGATGCTCGTAATCGGAAACGCGCGAGGAGAGGAAGGGATCGGGGACTGAGTGCTCGTGATGGATGGATGGAAGGAAAGCAGGAAGGAAGGATGGAAGGGGGAAAGGTGGGCAAGTTCCGGTCCCTGCCTGAGGAATACGGGAGCGAGCAACGTCTTCTTTCACCGTCTTCTCTCCTCTTGTCTTCTGTTGAAGCTGCTCCTCCAACCTTTTACCTCTCCCCATTCTCTCCTTATCTCTCCCCTCCTCCTCCTCCTCCTCCATCTTATCTCTCCCATCATCCCGCCGCCATGTCATCGTCATCGTCCCCGGCCCCGGTCAGCCTCGAGCTGAAGCTGCCGCATCCCTACCTCACCACCTACTCCATCACCCCCGTGGATCGCCGCATCGATGAGCAGAAGCAGCTGCAGGTGCTCCACCAGAAGGACGGCGTCGAACCCCTTCCCGAGGCCCTCCACAACCCCCGTCTCTTCTTCAGCGATCTCACCCACCTCGAGAATGGCAAGCGGCCGCCGGAATCGATCAACACCCCGTGGGGTCGCGCCCGCCGCAGCCCGCAGACCACCCTGACCTGGGACGGTTCCGTCACGCTGGGACAGGTCTGGCTGGTCGCCTACGCCATCTTTACCGCCTGGCCGGACTTTGAGAGCGTGCGGCTGCGGCTCCGCGGACCGGAGGCGGACGTCCTGGCCCAGCAGCTCCGCGCCGTCATCCTCGCCGTTGCCCACCCGGAGCAGGAGGGCGCGCCGGCCGCCCACGCCGACGAGCTACTCCTCCTCCGCAGCACCTTCTGGCAGGGCGCCGGCAGCCCGTTCGGACCGCGGCCGATCTGGGCGCCCAACCTGCCCGGCCCGGGCGGCTTCCGCACCTCCCAGTACCCCCTCGTGACCGAGTACACGACCACGACCAAGTTCCCGGAGACGCGGATCCACGCCCGGCACCCAATCCGGCCGGCTAAGCCCACCCCCGGCAGCGTCATCTACAGCCGGTGGATCCCCCACCTGAAGGAGACGTTCTCCATGGTCGCGCTCGACTACGAGAACCCGGAGCACCTCCACCTCTTCCACACCTGGCAGAACGACCCCCGCGTCAGCCAGGGCTGGAACGAGACGGGCACGCTCGAGCAGCACCGCGCCTACCTGCGCCGCATGCACGAGGACGCCCACCAGTTCGCCGTGCTGGCCAAGTTCGAGGACGCGTACTTTGCCTACTTTGAGGTGTACTGGGCTCTGGTAAGTTCATCTTCATGCCTTTTCCTTTCCTCCCAACAACCCCAACAAAGCTAACTCCCCTTCCCCCCTTCAGGACGACCACCTCGGCGCCTACCACCCCTTCTCCCCCTTCGCGCGGGGGCGGCACAGCCTGGTGGGCGAAGTCCGGTTCCGGGGCCCGCACCGGGTGGCGGCCTGGTGGTCCTCGCTGATCCACTACCTCTTCCTGGACGACGGGCGGACGGCGGAGGTGGTCGGCGAGCCCAAGGCCAGCAACGCCGTCGTCCTCCAGTACGACCTCATGCACGGCTTCGGGATCGAGAAGTTCGTCGACCTGCCGCACAAGCGCAGCGCCCTCATGCGCCTCTCCCGCGAGCGCTTCTTTCAGGTTTGTCCCCTGGCCTTCCAGCCGAAGCAGGTTGCGGGAACGGGCGTGACGGTGGGGGTGAAGTTGTGATGGAGGGTGGATCGGGTGGGTTTTGGCGTTGGGAAAGTTTTGTGCGTTCTTCGGTTGAGCACTGCTGTTTTGTAAGAAATCTGTGGATATGACGTGTATGAGAAGATACTTCTACGTCTCGATACTGTACGCACGATGTAGAATGTTTCCTTTCGCCTTGTTGGCGTGTTCTTATCGCCAGATTTGGTGGTGGTTATGGTGTGCCTTCAGGGACCAAGATGAAATGCGCCGCCGTTGCGGGAATGTAGAGAGCGGAAGTAAAAGCAAAGTGCCACTGAGGGCTAGCTATATGCATTCGCCATGCAGAATTAATGCATAATCCTGTCAAAACTGCCTCTCGCCATCGGAAATAAACCCGCGTGCAAACTCCGACGGCAGCGGGGTGGGTGAGATGGAAGATATAAAGACGTTCCCCCACCCCCAGCCGACGTCGACCCTTCAACGTCCAACGTCCCTTTTTGTCCCACCTTCCCTCACCCCACACTCACAACATCCGCCAAACCAACAATGAGCAGCACCACACCGACCGTCCAGCCACTGGTGCCGTACACGCGCCCGCCCGTGCCGCTGGCCTGGAACACCCGGGACGTACTGCTGTTCGCGGCCAGCATCGGAGTCGGAGCCGGGGACCATAACGACGACGACGACGACAACGACAAGAGCCAGAATACCACAAGCAGAAGCGACCGCGACTTCACCCTCCGCTACCTTTACGAGAACCACCCGGCCTTCGCCCCTTTCCCGACCTACCCTATCACCCTCTCCTTTAAGCATGCTTATCCTTCCGTCTCCTCCTTCCGCGAGCACTTCGATACCCATATCAATTTTCCCCTGCCCCTTCACGGCGAGGACCCGGCTTCCTCCTCCTCCTCCGGCTCCACAAAGGTGCCCACGCGTTTCCTCCCCCGCTTCGACAGCAGCCGCGTCGTCGACGGGGGACGCTCGCTACGAATCCTGCGCCCCTTACCGGCCAGCTCCTCCGAGAAACCAGGCACAACCTTCCACCTCCGCACCACCGTCCTCCACGTCGCCGACAAAGGGCCCGGCAAGCCCGCCATCGTGGAGCTAGAGCACCTCATCTACGCAGCCGCGCAAGACAAAGAAAAAACAAACGAAGAAATCCCCTACGCCCTCGTAACCGAAACCCTCATCTACCTCAACCAAGGCGGTTTCGGGGGGCCGCGGGGCGGGGTGCGGCGTCCGTCCTCTTCTTCTCCTCCTCCTCCTCCTTCTTCTTCGCCTTCCACCCCTCCTTCCACTCCACCGACCCACCGCGTCCGCCACCGCGTGCCCCCCAACGCGCACCTCCTCTACCGCCTCAACGGGGACTACAACCCGCTGCACGCGGACCCGGCGGCGGGCGCGCAGGCCGGCTTCGGCCCGGGCGTCATCATGCATGGTTTGTATGTGTGGAACGTGTGTGCGCGGGTGGTGTTGGAGTGGGCCACGGCGAGGGCGACGGGAGAGAAGGAGGGAGGGGTGGAGGGGGAGTTGAGGGCTTTTGAGGGTCGGTTTGCGAGCCCGTTGAGGCCCGGGGAGGAGGTGGTGGTGGAGGTGTGGGATGGGGGGTTTGTGGGGGAGGGGAGTGGACGGCCGGTGAGGGAGGTGCGGTGTCGGGCGTTGGTGGGGGAGCGGGTGATTTTGGCAGGGGGGAGGGCGTTGTTGGGTGCACCTTCGGTGAATGGGGGAGGGGAGAAATGTAAGCTGTGAGTTTGGGGGGTTGTTGGAGGGAGTGGGTTCTTTTCTTTCTTTTTTTTCCCCACGGCTGATGGCTGATTCTTTGGGACAGAAAAGAGAGCTAGATTCGATACGGTGCAATCCAAAGAGGCCTGGTCCCCGTTGCCCAAGCGCATTCGACGAACTAAGCCCAAGACACCCTACACACCCATAAGACACCAGTTCGAAATGAGTGAGAACAACAAGCGGCGATACATCTCCCTCTCTTCTTTCTCGCCCACTCATCGACCGGAAACGCGTTGGGATCCTCAAGGATCCATGGCCGGACGGGAAGGCGGGCATGGCGGCGGCCCGGGCCAGATGGCCGAACGATGCTGACACGATGGGCACACAGGCGTCTTCTGTTCCTCAGCTCACATCTCGGTTGGGGGTCGGCAGGAAATGCTTTACCGACGGGATGAGGAGAGCAGCGGGCTCGTCGGAGGACGAGGATGCGCTTAGTAAGGGTCCTGTTTAGGAAGGTCGTGCAAATCCTTCGAGGAGTAAATACTTGGCAGTCCATCCAGCTACATCTGCGGTAAGCACTGAGTTCACCTCGCTACCTCATACATTAGTTTATAGCTTCCACAAGGCGCTCCGCTGACTACGGCTTTGTGAAGAGTGACTTGCTGCAAGCCCTGTGAATCTTGACAGGTTCTCACTTCCATCGTCTTTCTGCCTGATACGCCTGTACGCCAGATTTCGTAGCAGGAAACCAGCTCATCTCAGCGCCTTTCAGCACCCCGCACTTCATCAATCCTTCGACTCGGTGGTTGCGCGCCTAGACGACATGGCAGAGAGTGTAGCAACGCAACCTCGTATCCAGGTCGTTTCTGCCACTCAGTCTAACCAGCATGAGAAGGCGGAGGAAGGCGGAGGTCAAAGTGTCCCCGCCGGAACATCACCACCACCACTCTAGCCCTCTTCCTCCAATTCATCGCCATCTGCAATTTACTCGGGATCACGCGCTGCAGTACCCAGTCTCACGGCATTCCAAATGGCGGTGCGGAGTTTATATCCAATTGGAATCCGATTACTGCCCCGCATCCAGGAACATGTCAGCATTGCTAACCGAGTGGCTTGCATGCGCCTGATCTCGCGAATGATGGTCTATATATAGTCGGACGATATATAAACGGGCTCGCCTCCTTTGATTACAGTCTCTATCCAACCCAGCATGAGGTTTTTCTCCACCATACTGGCCGCAGCGGCTGCGCTGCTGCCTGCGGTCGTCTCAGGCAAATCCGTGGTGGCCCATGTCATCGTCGGCAACACTTTCAGCTACACCGTCGACACATGGGAGACCCAGATCGACCTTGCCCAGGCTGCCGGGATAGACGCCTTCGTCCTCAATATCGCGCCTCCTTGGAACGGTGACAATGGCTGTGCCACTCAGATGTCCTACGCCTTCCAAGCTGCCAACGCAAAGGGCTTCAAGATGTTCTTCTCCTTCGACTACCTAGGCTCTGGACAAGCCTGGCCGCAAGCCGATGTGATCCAGATCCTCACCGACTACGGCCCTAACGGCGCCATGTTCACCTACAATGGCAAGCCGCTCGTCTCTACGTTCGAAGGCACCGGCAACATCGCCGACTGGTCCACTATCAAGGCTTCAGTTCCGGGCGGAATTACCTTCATCCCAGACTGGACTTCCCTTGGGCCAACGACCTTCGCCACCCACTTCGATGTCGCCGACGGCGCTTTTTCCTGGGACATGTGGCCGGATGGCCCTAACGACATCACCACCGCCAGCGACGAGGCATGGCGGAGTGCCCTGACCGGTAGGCCCTACATGATGGGCGTCTCCCCTTGGTTCTTCACCGATCTCCCCGCGTACAACAAAGCCTGGGTCTGGCGCGGCGACGACATGTGGCACGAACGCTGGGAGCAAGCCATCTCGCTCGCCCCCGAGCTCGTCGAGATCGTGACTTGGAACGACTTCGGCGAATCCCACTACATCGGGCCCATCGTCGACTCCGGCATCCCGGACCAGACCAACGCCGACGCGCACTGGTACGTGGACAACATGCCACACGACGGCTGGCGCGAGGTGCTCCCCTACTACATCGCCGCCTACAAGAACGGCGGCGGCGCCACCGTGACGACGGAGAAGCTCGTGTACTGGTACCGCCTCAGCCCAGCCGCGGCCGGCAGCAGCAACGGCGTCACCGGCAACGACTGCCCCTCCGCCATCAACATCTACGGCTACCAGACCTGCTACGACCCCAACGTCATCGTCCAGGACAAGATCTTCTTCACCGCCATCTTGGCCGAGGCGGCCACCGTGACCGTGCAGGTTGGCAGCTCCCCCGCGGTCACTTACACGGCCCCCGCTGGCGCCTTCCACACGAGCCAGCCGTTCAACGGGCAGACCGGCGTGGTCAACTTCTCTGTGCAGAGGAATGGAGCCGCCGTGTCCGGCTTGTCTGGCAGTGGCGCGGCGATTGTGGCTTCGCCGGCGAATGGCATTACCAACTACAACGCCTGGGTTGGCAGTTTGAGCGCTTAGGATGCGCTTGTGGTAGGGTCGAGTTCTCAGGAAAATGCTCAGGGAGTTTTGTGTAGCTTCTCCTTTGCTAGAACAGGGGACTGAGAATTCTATAATCAGTAAGAAAAGTCAGCCTTCTACTGTCCTATGTCGTCATTCTGTGCGCGAAGGTCATCGCTTTGCGCCTCGTGTTCTATGCTCCTGTCGGATCTGCCCTAGGTAAGGCCGAAGTTTTCGAGGTATGGTGCGAATGATGTCTCTACTACCAAATCATCTGGATATCACCTTCAGCTTAACCCGGCCACAGGAGGCTCGTACACCGCACCGTGAAGCGAGGATAAATCACATCGGGCTCATGCTCCTCAGCCCAGAAGAAACCGCTGCTAACATTGTGATGTTATTGTAGCCATCTGTTCATTGGAAGCACGTAGTTCAGGGTCCGACCTAAGGGCGAGATCGTTCGACTCCAGAACTCAGTACTGTATTTACCTACTTACCTAGGGGTTAGGGGTATCTTGTTCTTTCATCTCACTCTCCATTCTCTCATCATCGTTCTCCATCTTCTCTCGTTCAGTCTCAGCTCCACCAGATTAACCCGCCCCATTATGTCAATTCCGTTCCGACTCAAACATCTCTATTTTCAGTCCACTTTCCTTTCTCCCACCACCTTTCTCCATCCTCACCGATCGTGTCTCCTGCTTCATCCGCTCAATAAGTCCACTCCTTAACACTACCCTCATCCCTCAACTCCCTTAACAACACGATCATCTCAACCTCGGGAACACCCAGCACCTGCGCCGCCCAGCTCGCCCGGAAGCTGCGGCCATCGCTCATCATCGCCAGCCCAATGACGGCGCTCTGCAGCGGGCTGAGCGGCCGGGCGCCGCGCGGGATCATGTCCGTGGGCGACCACTTGCTCGCCTTCGTCGGAGCGACCGCGGTGTCGTTGTTGTCGTCGGTGCCGTCGACGCCAGTGCCGGTGCTGGTGGTGTGGGTGTCTTGACAACCTGCGGTGGCATAGGTGGCGGCCTTGCTATCTTCCAATCCACCGCCGCGACGGACGCGCATATGCGCCATGCGACGCGGGCCGTCGGGCGTGAAGGGAGCGGGCTGGGCGCTAATGCTGCTGCTGCGGCCGCCGTCGTCGTTGTGTCCGTGGTGGGCTTGCGCGTGGTACTTGTTGTCGGCGACGAAGGAGGCGAAGGTGGGCGCTGGCGAGCCGGCGGGCGTGGTGGTGCTGGGGCCTCCGTGGGCGCTGGTGAAGGGGTTGATGTTTCGCGATGGAGGGGAGCCGTCGTAGCCGGAGTCGCTGGAGGATTTGCCGCCGAAGGGGAAGCCGAAGGGGTTCATGGCTGTGTTGGACTTTGGTTGGTGGGTTTGAGAGGGAGGTGCTTTGTGAGGCTGCTGTGTGGAGGCGGAGTTGCGCTCTGCGATGTGCGACGGATGCGTGGTTGTCGAACGTGTGTGTGGAAGCGGTGGATGCGCGCTTCGACGATGTGCTCGATTCGGTTTGCGACTTGAGAGAGAGAGGGATATCGCAGTGGTGTGGAGAAGAAAGTGTTTGTGTGTTTGAGCCTCGTTGCTTTTAAAGACGAGCTATATGTACCCTGGGAGCGTGTGTGTGTGACTAAGCATGTTTGCGAAAGTGCAAACGGAGGTTTGTGACTGAAGGGAGTCGCCCGCGGCTGGAAAACCAGCATGTGAAAGACGGACGGTCCAGTCACCTTCCTCAAACCTCATGAACAGCTCGACTGCATGCTTTTTGTGGACAGTACGTTGCCGATTCAACCCGGAACTTACGCTTCGTTCAGCTGTTCTTCCTTTTTCGCACATCAAACTATAGCTATTCGACGTCTTCCGGCTGGTTTGCCTCCCTGTAGAAGAATGGTTTGTTTAGTCCTTTGTGTTCCGTTCGAGGCTGCATTAGAAACGCATGTGGCACTATATAACCACGATTAGGCATACTCAGGAGTCCAATAATCACCATATATCAGATGCGAACTTGATCTTCTACCTTCTGCTCAGTTGTCTGTGGCGTTTAAAAGATCTCGTGAATGACAGGCATGCATGTCGTCTACCAGTATATGCAATGCCTGTCGGCTGACAACAATTCTTCAGGTGATATATAGGGGAAATAACACAATAGACGCTGCGTATAGCTCGGCTCTTATAGAAGCTTCTCTATTCCACCATTGAGATGTCCATCATTTTCAGGTCCTTCTATACGTCACTAGGGATCCGAAACAGTCGGCACTTGATGACAGTTCGCTGCGGTATGATCAATACCTTCATATGATACTAATCCCGTCGAAAATGTGAGGGGCTTGGTTTGATCATTCGAGGCCATAATAACCACAAAGCTTAGCCTTGAGATGTATTTGAAAGGGGTCTACAATCGCAGATCGGTTATTTTCCCTAAGCATAACAGCTTCCTCGACTATGGTTACATTGGAAGCTAGCAGAGATATTCATAATCGTATGAAGATTTCTAAGTCTAGGGGTTTATCACAGAATCTGCTTTCTGATGTAGCAAACCGCGGACAAGCCCAGGTGGAGGGGGCTCGAGTAAAGCATCGTTAGTGTGGCACTGCAGAGCAATGAACAATGCTCTTACCAGGGCATCAAGGCATTCACGAACAGTTACCGACCTTTGAATTGAGAGTCCCGATGTCATTGCCGTGAGGGAGTGAGCTATCATAAGTGCCCTCTAGATGAGTCTATGAGAGGCGAAATGAAATAGAGGCTTCTAACGCTGCCACATAGGCAGAGAGCTGCAGGCAGAAGGAGGCGAGCAACCTGCACCATATTTCAACGTCCATGCCTCTTCCCCTCACAGCCATAGTTGCCTGTTTCTGGGCATTTTGTTATGAAAAAGGTCAGAGGAAGATCTGGGTTTTTCTGCTACCTGGAATCGGGATAATGCCTTTGCTCATGGTACAGGCTCAGTCCAAGCTATTGTCAGCTGTCTGTAATCACGCTGAATGGACATACTCTCCCGCAAGTGACAAGCCTCGCTGTTCACACATACGTACCTGCTCTGACGTGGAGAAATTCAACGAAAGAAAGCTGGAAAGGACTTATTAGGGGTATCTCTGATAACTGCCGTCAGCGCTTGCCCCGCGAAGCGGTGTTACTCTTCCGTATCCAGAAGCAGAGAGGCGTTAAAAACCTGTGTTCTCAACCTCTGAGTAGGGATTCCAAGTTCAGTTTTAAGCATGAACTTTCGCGTAATAGCGATTTTGAAAATGGATGCCTCATACTCAATTGATCTATTCTCTTCCACCCCCGCAGACGTTGGAATGGTTGATATGTACGGGTAAAGCCGAGAGCGAGTAAGTGAGGTTTTCAAAACATCGCTATCAGCTGCATCGATCATCCTCGAGTCGCGCTCTCGGTGTTCTTGACGAGTGACCTTTCAGGCTTACCGAAATGGTAGCATGGCGTATAGCTATCTTAATGGTGCCACAGATCTATGGCAGCTGCAGCTTTGGAAGATTCACATATGTTGTAAAGACTTATGGCGGACTGTCATCCATTTGAGAGGAGCGATCCATAGAGTATTCACGCGGTGGCCAGTTCATTGCCACGCGATAGGAACTGCGTAGCTCAAAGGGTCTGAGTTCATTGTTACGGTGGTGCACTTGACCCCACCATGTGCGAGGCTTGAAGAGTGTGATGCATGATTGTCGCACCGTTTGGAGGGAAGTGGACAAAGCAGCGGCATCTTTAGGCTTCATGGGATTCGGACCCTTTGCCCTATGCGTTGGCCATATATAAAGTTACCGTTGATCTGGTTCTTCAGTCCCCTCGGCATCGTGAGCCTTCTCCAGGTGCCTGGCAGATCATCATCCACCTTGGCCTTCAGCTTCTGCAAACTGAATTAACTCACTGATTCAAAATATAAGGAACAGGAACCAAAGACAAATGAGCGCGGCCGATATCGAGTGGGAAGAGTGGTACCTCAAAAAGCATGGGATCGAAGAAGATCCCGTCGAGCCAAAAGACTGGAATCCGGAGGGCATTCGAGAAGTCAGCCTCTTCAACACTAGCATCGGTTCAATCCTCCGCTGGAATCTCCGAGTAAGGCCTGAATGGACCGAGATGTACCTGTGGTACGCAATAATGCTGTGTCTCAGCCATACGCAGTTGCTTCAGCGGATGCTCAGGTACTCCGCCGCGTCACCAAACTGGCCGACGATAGAGAGGTCGCTCAAGCAAATCCACTTGAAGCCTCACGAAAACCCGAAGTTGCAGATGGTCAGGGCGCTGGAGATCGTGCTACATACCTTGAAGGACAGCAAGCTTCGAGTTGGCGGCGTGCACATGCTGAATCAAATGTCATGGATTGGCAGCGACACGGATCCCTCCCAGCGCGTGGGGCCTGAGCTATATCCCTGCTGGCTTCTTCTGGCGCCGTATATCTTGAATTCCGCGGTGGACAGCACCTTAGTCGAGAGGGTGAGGAACACCGCCTTGGACCCGGCCCGCGGAGTGGAGGACATGTTCCTGTGGACGGTTATGGCGCAGGTTATGAAGTTCGAGCAGATCTATCAGCCTCGCGCCCTGTTGGACTTCGGGATAGGGATGGAGCTACATCGCCTGAGATGCTGGCCTTACGGGTCTGTGAACAATCGAGAGGCTCGCTTGGCGATCAAGGAGGACATGATGATCCTGGCTCGTGGACTCCTGCTTTTCCCTGCGGAGACTGTAGAGGTGATTCGCCAATATGCTGCCGCGGAGGATATTAACTAGGTGAAAGGACGACCTGTTAGCCTCGTGTCGACTGGAAAGGTGTAGTTTCCATCCTGCATCCCTCCATGTGACTGACACCCGTCAACCGTTCACATGGCCGTACAATGAGGCGAGGAGAGACTTTCTTGGATGCCGATTCTCAGGGGATCACCCGGAGGACAGGGAGAGATTCCGGCCCAGTTCTCATACGATGGGTCTGCTTGAGTTCGGCGTGGATTCCAATTCTATGATCCCCCGGCTTGAATGAACAACATTCTCCAAGCACCGGTCATAGTAACGTTATAAGCCTAATAATATCTCCTCTTCCCCTTTCCCCTCTCTCATATTCACAAGTTCCTTTAGGGATTACCGTGTCAATTTGAGGAATTCTCGAGCCCACGTCTAGTCTATGCGACCAAGCAGCAGTTGTATGCCGTGCCACTCACAGGGTCTGGCGATACCTTAGAACACGCAGGCGTCGCTAACATCACACTGCGAATCAACATGGGTGGAAAATGTTCCGGGGCTTAAAATCATCCACAGCCTCGCACCCGACCCTAAACCGCTCTAGTGCCATGCCCACGGCCGCCACGCATCTCATGTGACATCGCGGGGCGCCCACGCGTGCCTGCGCGTCATCATAATCCATCCACCCATCCATCCACCCGTCGTTCCTCTTCCCCCAAAGACGTTGCTGGCTTGCAAGCAACCACAGAGAACATCTTTGTTTTTTTTTTCTCTTCCTTCCGCACCTTCTCCAGATCCATCCACGACATTGACACTCAACTGCTCAGCCAGCAGCGCAGAACAGAGCAGAGCTCAGCAGCGCCGAGGCATGGCGCCCAACGCCGAAGAGGAAGAGGTGTGTGATCCACTCTCAAAAAGCCCGTCGTCATCTTTCCAAATTTCGTCCACGATGACCTAACCAACCCTGTCTTCTTCTTTACCCTTCCCCAGCGCCTCAAATCCGCCCTCTGGTACGCGCTCGGTCGGTTCGTGGACGAAGAGTGTCTGCGGCAAGACGTCAACGTGACGCCGCAGTTCATCGGCGCGCTGATGGAGCTCGTGTGGGCGCAGATCGGTACGTTCCCAACCCTCCTCTTCACTCCATCTTCACTAGAAGAAAGAGAAGAAAAAAAAAAAAAAAAAGAAAGAACCATAACCGCTCACCCCATCCACACCTCCCAACAGCCAACACCGCGCGCGACCTCGAGACCTTCAGCGCGCACGCCGGTCGCACCATCGTCCGCACCCCTGACGTCCTGCTTCTCGCCCGGCGCAACGAGGGCCTCCAGGCCGTCCTGCAGCAGCACGTCGACCGCCTGCGCGCCCGGACCGGAACGAAACCGAAGCCACTCACGAGCACATCCACTACCACCACCACCACGGCGAGGGCCGCAAGAGGGAGAGGCAGCGGCGGTGGTAGCGGGACGGGAGGCGGTGGGAGAGGAAGGGGACGAGGAAGAGGGCGCGGTCGTGGGAAAGCGGCGTAGGGAGACGCGTTGATGGGCGGGGAGGGGCAAGCATACATACATACATACGATACCACGTAGGCGTAACTGGCGTCATGGCTTTGGGGTTGTATACATGGAACAATGGTCTTGTTGTAAACAAGAGAGGGTGCCAATGGTTCCGTGGGTATGCATACCTGCGGAAAGGCCGATGTGCAGCTTGATGCCGAGCCTGTTTGCAAGGCACGGGAGAGCGGCGCATGCGAAACAGTTTTACTCCTGGTCCATATTATATAGTATGGATGGAAGTGGAAGGCACTGGGTTACATCTACCACTGCGCACGCACATCAATCATGATGTAAGCCATACCTTGAACAGGCTTGGTAGCAAACGAAGAACAACACATCGTTAGCTAACGCACAGAGGCCAATTGATCGCAATCACAATGCTTCATGCGAAGTGCAGATCTCAGATCGAACATTATCTGTCATTAAAACGTGTAGTAGAAACATTAGGGTATCTGTAGGATCCTCCTGAACAAACCCCTGTAAAAACCCGCTAAAACATGTCATCGCCCAATTCGCTGGATACACCATTATAACATAACCCTCAGGGATATAACGCGTGCTTCCCACAAGGCGGGACCGACTGAGATACAAAGGAAATTCGTCCTCCCCTAGGTACCTTCCTCTTACCCGAATGCTTTCTCCAGCAACAGTTTTCTACGGCCTCTGTTGTTCGGCGATTACAAATATTGGAGTGCCTTCTACGTCTAATAAGACATGGGAAAAATGCGGGACAGCGCTTAATAGTTGGTAGCGGTCCTTCCCGTACCGGCAACACCAGTCGTAGTGTCGTAGCCGTACGGGTTGGCACCACCATAGCCACCACCGACACCAGTACCAGTGGGTGCAGTGTTCCAACCGGCATGCTCAACAGGCTTGCCAGCAGCATCGTAGGTCGCCGTGTTGCCCGCGCCAACGGTGGATCCGGTATAAGCAGTCTCGTGGCTGGGACGGACATCCGGGTTCTTAGCGGCAGCATATCCACCAGCGCCGGCTGCGCCAAGCTCGGCATCACGGGTGGTCTTGGGCTTGCGCTGCCAGAACTTGCGGCCGGTACCAGAGGTGTAGCCGTTGGAGGGGCCGGGACCGAAGCGCTTCTCCTTCTGGTGATGACGGCTCACCCAGAGCTGGACAACGGCGGAGATAAGGAAGAGGACACTGCAACCAGTTAGCCAAGGAAACATGGGACAATGTAATGGGATAGACTTACGCTCCGACAATGGCCACGGCAAAGCAAGCCTTGTTGAGCTTGCACACAGTACCGAGGGAGGCAGAGTAGGTGACGTTCTCGCCGCTGGAAGTTCCGAAACCATTACTACCGTATCCATTCTTCGCGCTGGGAGAGCCATCGCCCAGGGGAGTGTGGACGGTGCTGGCATCACAGCTGTCGGCGCCATCACGGGTAAGGACGGCAATCGCGACGAAGGCTCCGCAGAGAAGGATGTCGAAGACGATAGCGAGGAAGGCGAAGAAGCGGATGCCGCCGAGGAAGCAGGTCAGGATGACGGCGCAGATGAGGTAGAGGACGGCGACGCCGCTCATGCCCTCCACGGCCTTCTCCCATTTCGGGATGTGGAGATCACGGTCGGCGAGGACGGAAAGGAAGTAGGAGTAGATGCCGAGGATGATGGCCGCGCAGCAAAACTCGAGCGCGTACAGCACGGTCGCAGTAAGCCGCAGACACGCTCCGCCGACGGACATGGTAGGCGATTGTAGGGTTCCGGGAAGATTGAAGGCAGGCCTGTTGGTGTCAGGAACAGGAGGTTGTCTAGTCGAATCGAGTCGGGTCGAGTGGTATGTGACGCGAGGTGGGAATGGAGGTTGAAGTGAAAGGTTGGGAGGGAAATGGTTGGCTGGTTGGAGGTGAGGAGATTTTTATAACGGAGGGCTGATCACAGGGCAGCGGACAAGGACGAGGACGGTCAGTCCTGCGTCATGGGCAACCCGCTAGTCCCGAGTTTAAAGCTTGAGCGGACTGGGCATGGGCAGGCAGGGCAAGAGCGGCGGATGGCCTGGGCAGGGTCGCAGGTGGGGTGGGGAAGGAGGGAAGGAGGGCCACTCCGGCTGCCTCCCGCTCCACCCAGCGCACAAGGTCTGCGCCTCATCAGCCACCACGTCATGAACGAGGAACAGCGAGGGACCTGGGGGCAGGACATGTGAAAAGTGATAGAAAAGTTCAACTAATCTGTGAGTACATTGAAAAGGGGTGGTTTGTCGATGTTGACTTGGGAGGATAGAGGAGTTCGACTCTTTGGAATTGACCCGATCACTAATGTACGTGACAGCGTTCTTCGAGAAAGTCCCAATGATGGGCATGCTTGTTTACACATGTGGCGGCGAGGCTGCGTCAACAATGGGGCTAAACTGGGTCCGGTCATTGGATGGGGTGAATCTGTCCATCCCCGTCAGCTGAACTGTGCTGGCCCAGCCCCCCTTTCCACCGCAACCCTCTGGGACTGCCTCTGCGAAACATATTCTTTCACTCTTTTACAGCTTGTCACTCACTCTCCCATCTGTGAGTGCGTATGGGTCCCTCGCTGCTTGTTAATTATCCCCACGAGTTCATGCCGGCTCCGCTGGCAAAGTACATATCTTTCTCGTGCGTCGAAGGGACGAACCATTCTCTCGTTGCCTGTGAAAAAGGACCGTGGAATTCCCTGTGCACTACCATCCCGTAGAGAGCGGTGACACAAGGGGCCCAACTCTAATCGGGTCTGCCGATCTCCGCGTCGCCCAGTTCACAGCTGCGTCAAGCATGTGCCCATCGTTGGAGCGATTTACTATTCTCCTTCCCCTCCAAAGTCAACTCGGTCGCATAAGTTTAGAGACAAAAGAAAGTCCCTCAAAACGCCAAAGAACTTCGAAGGTAAGAGATGCCTCCCCACATTGGACGTGCATGTATCCTGCGGCTGTCAGCCCTATCGCGCACTGTATGAAACAAGCATAAAAGAGAAATGCTCCGCCCAAGCCGTGCACGGGTCGTCTTACAAGCTCGTGCCCTATCGTTTATGTACTACATTCACACACTATGCAAGGGGAGAACATTATGCGCCGTACCTTGAAAGCAAAGGTACCACGGAAACACAGCGCAGCGAATACAGACAAGATGTACACAGGAAAAGAACTCACAGAAACACCAAACTCTCCTATCACCATTTTCCCCACGATCGGACGGGATCGATGTGGAGATTGCCAAACCCCGACGTCTGTGGCTTGGATCCCCTGCCGTATGCGTCATGTCATCGAGGGCCTGGAACGCCCCCATTCCGCCCTTCCCGTCCCGGCTCACCCACGTCAACGTCAACGAACGAGATGGAAAGCGAAAAACGTCAGGACTGCTGCAGGAACCCAGAAAACCAGGAATGAGAACCGTGGACCAGGAAAGGGATAGAACCTGAAACCAAGGACCAGGAGAGAGATCTTGGGTTTCCTTTCGCGAACGATGAGATGGCGATGACGGATCTCGTTGCCGAAGACAAGGATGGCATCACTCCTCCTTCCCCAGCAGGAATCGAGCGTCACATTTGCGGGCGAGGATTGATGTGATGGGGATGCGTTCAGCAGGATTTTTATTCCGTCTTCTTCTTCTTCTTCTCCCACCGGCCCACGCACAATGCGAACGACGTGGCGTCAGATAACCAGTTGTTGAGGCTTCTCAGGTTTGTATCTTGAGCGGGTTTGTGTGTCTTTTGCTTGCTCGGCTCTGGAACCTCCCTGCGACTGCTTATTACGATCTATATATGCGCGTTTAAGGCAGTCCTATAGGACGTGAGACTCCTCGCATCCAAGGGAGTTCTTAAGACCCATTGGAGCCAGGGTAATGGGGGGCATCATCATCTTTGGAGACGAGTGACAACGGTAACAACCGTCAAACCGTTGAACCGCTCAAGCGGAAACGAAAAAGCAAACAATTGCGAAGTTAATCAAGCAGTCAACGACCCAATATTTGTTCATGCAGTACATGTATATCTATGGGTACGTACCTAGGAGTAGTGCCGACGCGAAACGTGCTCGATACCCTCCAGCAGCAATGGATCAATGGGAAGCGCCATCAGTCGAAGCTGCAAAAAGATGAAGTAGATGATCATCTCGAGGGAACGATAATGTTGTACGGGGACATCCTAATAACATTCATCCCTCTTCTTCATCTTCATGCTCAGGGACATTGGTTCTCCTCCCGGTAAGCGATCTTGTTTAACGAAGCGGGAGATGCGGGCCCGGGACTTACCCTTGATAGAAAGAGATCTCTTCCGGGCATCAATAAATCCTTGAACAAACACATTTACCAGGATCTGACCATCTGCATATTAACAAGGCGATCCACTTACCGGTAAAACAACCTTCTCGAGCGCTTCCGCAACGAGGAATGCGGAGAAAGTAGTGAGTTGAGCGAGCCGAGTGGCCCCCGCAGCCATTGACCTCATTGGCGGAGAAACTCGTCGCGCGGCGCATACCTACCTGCGGATTTCCTCTTTGCGACGAACCCCCACGACGTTCCCCGGATCGCAACGCAATTGTGGCGGATTGAATGCCGATGAGATATCTCCAGTATGTTGACCTACTCCATTTCCGTCGTCGTCGTCACGATGTTGATTTTCATTTTGCGTGCGGAGTACATCAGGCATCTCTGCTTTGGAGTGCGCTTCTTCCTCCACCCGACGATGGTGAGGTGGGCATTAGAGGTGAATAGTGGTCCTCGGCAAGTCTGCCGGCGGTCAACAACCCCGCGCGTGGGAGGTGCTCGGCGACCATTGCCAGGCGTTTCTTATCCGCGCCATGGCTTTTCTCGCGACCCCGCCATCCCACGGCGGGACGCACGAATGAGCGGAGCGACAACTGGACAATGGGCGGGCGTCGTCTGTTTTGGCTCGCGGGTCTTGACGTGAGGGTACCGCTTTATAACCACCGGACGAGCCCCTCACTTCCTGCTTTCCTCCCTTTTCCTCCCATCTCAATCACCCAGCTGCCTTCCACTCTGCATTTTGCTTCCTGGTACCGCCGACCGACACTCGCGAATGCAAGATGGGCTACCCAGAGACCGCCGAAGGCTTCGTCGTGACCGACATCAAGAACTGGAGCACCTTCAAGAAGCAGGAGGTATATCCGGGCGCCTTGGCCGTCGCAACTCGCCAACTCCTGCTGACATCCGCCTAGTTCAAACTCAAACCGTTCGAGGATCATGATGTCGATGTCGCCGTCGAGGCCTGCGGCGTCTGTGCCTCCGATGTCCACACCATCACCGGCGGCTGGGGGGAAGACATCGAGCTGCCCCTCTGCGTCGGTCACGAAATCGTCGGCCGCGCCGTCCGCGTCGGCTCGGAGGTCAAGAACATTAAAGTCGGCGACCGGGTCGGCGTGGGCGCCCAGATCAGCGCCGATCTGACCTGCGGCAACTGCCAGCAGCAGCAGGAGAACTACTGCCCCAACCAGCTGGACACCTACGGCGCCAAGTATCCCGATGGGACGGTGAGCCAGGGCGGGTACTCGAGCCACGTGCGCGCGCACGAGTATTTCACCTTCAAGATCCCCGACAATATCGAGTCGAGCATCGCCGCGCCAATGCTGTGCGCCGGCTTGACGGTGTACTCCCCTCTGGTGCGCCTCGGGGCCGGGCCGGGCAAGAAAATCGGTGTCGTTGGACTGTAAGAGCCCCTGAACGGACCGGACCAGCGTTGTGCAGTTACTAACGTCGTTCCGCACAGGGGAGGTCTCGGCCACTTCGCCGTACTGTTCGCCAAAGCGCTCGGGGCGGAGGTCTGGGTGATCTCGCACTCGCCCAACAAGGAAGCCGACAGCGCCACGCTCGGCGCGGACGGCTTCATCAACACGAAGAAGGAGCAGTGGGCGGCGCCGCACCGGTTCCAGTTCGATTTCATCATCAACACGGCCGACGCGACGGACCGGTTCGACCTGAAGGAGTACTTCAGCACGCTCAAGGTGAACGGGGTCTTCCACAACGTCGGCTTCCCCGACAAGCCGATCCCGAATTTGGCCATCCAGGCTTTCGGCGCGAACGGGTGCAGCATGGGCGCCAGCCACATCGGGAACCACCAGGAGATGGTCGCCATGTTCGAGCTGGCCAGCAAGCTGAATATCAAGAGCTGGGTCGAGACGATCGACATCAGCGAGGCGGGGATCAAGGAGGCGGTCGAGCGGGTGTGGAAGAATGATCGGGTCCGGTACCGGTTCACGCTGGTGGGGTACGACAAGGTGTTTGGGAAGAGGTTTTAGACGCGGGGCGGAGCGAGCGGTGGATGCTTTTGTCGCTTCTCACGACCTTTCGCGGATCATGGATGGAGTTTGTTGGCATCTTCATCGGACAGTGTAGAGCGGGTTTTGGGGTAGCGGTGTTTGCTGGAGTCGATGATTGTTGTACACGAGAAGGACAGAAATAGGCATGCGAGGAGCGCAGAACTTCCGTAGCTTGGTTGCCGTAGACTGAAGAAAGAAAACGATTTGACACCAGTTGGGAGTTTCTTTTGTCCGGTTCGCATGCTTCTCCGGTACCTGGATGGACAGGTAGGTACTCCGTAGGTAGGGTGCCTAAGGTATCCATCCGCCCGCCGGATTCGCGCGTCATCCCCCGTCATTGCACTCTTTCCTCTTTCACCGTGCCCCCTCCTCTCTGCTCGCGATCCAAAAAAAAAGAAGAATCCTCCAAATCTCGAAAAAATACTTCAAGTATACTCCGTAGGAGTACTGTACTTGTGCCTCGGCTATTAGGTACCTACTTTCTTTCCTCGCCAGCTGGCCCAATGACGACGTGGCTTTAGTCACCTGTCGTGGTACTCCTACCTATCTGTGATACATACTCAAGTACCTCACGCTGCCCTGAAGGTGTGATTGGTGGTGGTGCAGGTGGTCCCTTGGATCGCCATGGACGGGAACCGAAATCTCCATTCTGCAGAGCGTTAGGTTAGGGTGGCTTTTAGGAGATCCGGTCCGACGCCGGCGGGAAGAAATAAACGGAGGAGCGAAGGGGATCGCGATGTGATGGGGAAGGATGCATGAACGACCAACGACGACGACGTCAACTCGCTTAGAGGAACTTGTTATCTACTTGAGCCTGATGCTGCATGCTGTACAGGATGCCAACTCCTCTGGCTGTTTGGGTGATACCGACATCGACGTCAAGTCCTGCAGCAAATCTCAATGCGACACGCCGCCTGCCTACACCTTTCAGATCGCCAAACCTGCCCGCTGGGCAGCTCTTCGCGATCACGATTTCCTCAAACCGAGCCGAACCGAACCACCTATCTCACAGTGCTAGTGTATGTATGTATACGAGGTACGGGAGGAGAGTAGCTGATTGGTCCGCAGCCCATCCCGAACCGGTCGACGATCCCGCCTCCCCGAACCTCCTCGAAGCGCCAAGCCTCGCCCGCCCCTTTCACGCCCGTCCCGAGGCCGGCAAGGAAGAGAAGCCTCCAGCATTTCCCCCATTGTCCCGCCCGGAAGCTGACGTAGGGGGAAGAGAAGGAAGGGAAGCGGTTTGCTGCTTCAAGAACCCCCCATCCCAGGCTCGTGTCGCTCCTTTTGGTTCCCTCTTTTTTTCCCTTTTCTTCTGGTGTGCTGTGTGTGCCTTGTCGCCTTCACTTTCTTTCTTGTGCTTCTTCCATTCAGAGAGTGGGAGTGAGAGAGGCGCAGGGAAACTACTTCCTCGTCGTTCGACTGCTTACCACCACCGCCACGACACCGGTACCGCATTGCCACACACATACACCCCCTCGTTCACGACACCAGAAAAAAAGGAAGGAGGAAGCAAGAGAAGGAAAAGAGAAAAGAAAAGGGGGTTGCGCACGTGTGTATGTGTGTGACACGAGTACAACGACCGAGAAACGACGGCAGACGGTAGCTTCCCATCCTCATCATCCTCGGCAGCTCCCGAACCATATCCTCATCCCGACTTCTCCCTTCCCGTTCCCATTCCCCCACTTCCTCGACCTTCCATTCTTTCTTCTTTTTTTCTTTCATATCATCCGACTCTGTCTCCCCATGGACAACCGCCACCGTTAAAGCAAGAAAGCAAGGAAGCAAAAGGAAAGGCCGTCTTGGGAGCATCGGCGTGAAAAGCAACATCTATTCACCCAGCGCGTTTTTGGATTATGCAAGGTGTTCGGCAAAGATACCCTCTATTTCGCAGTTGCAGTCGACGGACGTACGATTCGGCCTTGTGATACACTTCGATTGACGACATACTGTACCCCTTACGCGATTATTGATGAACCTCAGCAGGATGGAGCAAGGTGAGTTGTGGTTGCGCATGCGCATCTTCTTCTTCCGCGATCGTGTTATCATATTCTTTCCCGACGTGGTTGCTTTCTCATTATGTTCTTCCTTGTATCTCCCACACCCTACGTCAATCGCAGGAAGATCTCCGCCGCTGCGCACTTCCCCTCCGACCCCAGTCCGCCTTATAGCAGCAAGGCTAACACCATCCTCCCAGACTCCCACATACACACCATCAGCAGCACGACCACCGTGCATTCGTACGAACGTACTACTTTCACCATCACCGCGTCCGGTAGCAGCTTCTCCACGTTTCCCTCCACGCCGCGCCCTTCCACCTCGATCACGTATTCTGCGGACCCCCTTCTCCTTCCCTCCATCTTTCAAGGGTCATGTATCCCCTGTCGCTCCGCAACCACCGAGACCGCTACACCTCCCGCTCTCGCATCGACCCCACCGTCTTCCGTCTCCTATCCCTCTACCCAACCAACATCAACCTCTCTATCAGTCTCCGCAGGCCCGGTCGGGCCCCTTACCCCGGGTCGGAAGCGTAAACGCCAGTCCGTCACGGAGGCGAAGATCCTACCTCCGCCGATTCCATATCCTTGCACGCAGCATTTCTCAAGACTACCAGGGGTGAGGAGGCAATATTCACCCACTGGCCCTCGCATAGAAGAGATTGACGATGATGCCGATGATGCCGCTGCCGAGCAGGATCAGAGCGCGAGCTGCGAAGGAGCCAGGCACGAGGAGTCCGCGACGCCGAAACAACTGATCGGGCCGATCCGACGGCCGTGGACCCGAGCGCGGACGAAGTCGCGGGAGAACGTACTGCCACGCCCACCGGTATCGCGGCGGCCGTCGATGCGTTCGCGCACGAAATCGCGGGACAAGGTGCTGCAGCAGCCGCACTCCGCGGGGCAAAGCGGAGGGAAATCGACGGAACCTCCGAAGCGATACTGGCTCTGCTGTCGCTGCATGGTCCGCAACGCCGTTGCGTTCGCGGACGAGCCCGAGGTACGGACTCATCAGGAAGAGGAGGAGGATGAGGAGGAGAAGGAGCAGCAATCGGCGCAGCAGATGGCGAGGAGTTGGCTGGATTGCAGCTGCGGTCACGCGCTGCCGTGTCCGACGTGCGTGATGGAGAGCTTGGAAGTGACGGTGGAGCAGGGAAGCATCATGGCCGCGCGGGGGATTGTGAGCATGCAGCAGCTCGGGCTGACGGATGCGTCGACGTCGGCCGGGCCGGGTGCGGACGAGGCGGCGCGGCAGCTGGAGGCGCGCCGGGAGCTGGACGACGTGGACCGGCGCCGACGGCGGGCCGAATTCATTGCCCGGAAAAAGGAGGAGTATCGCCAGATCAACGAGACGTCCCACCGAGCGCTGGAGCAGCTGAAGCGCTATGGAAAGCGCGGTCAACTCGAGCTGAACGCGCTGAAGGAGAAGGAGGTCGAAGCGAGACGGCGGGGGAGGGGCGTGACGGAGGCCCGTCGGGAGATGGTGCGCGGCTTGCAGGGCAGCATCCAGAGGTTAGAGTGTGAGGCGCGGGCACTGGAGGGGTTGCGATGGTGGAGGGAGAAGCAACTCGAAGGTTGGAAGAGGAAATGGGAAAGTGGTAATGGTGGTGGTGTTGAGGGTAAAGGCGAAGGGACAAGCGTCGCCGCCGCCGCCGCGAGTAGCGACATCGAGGTGCAGGAGGTCGATGAATGAAGGAGAAGGCTTAGGAACGGCCGTGATATGGCACGTTGTTCTGAATGGCTTTTTTTGGTTGGTTCTTGATGATGCTGTATATACCCCCTACTGGCAACAAACGAACGATTTGGATTTGTACCGTGAATATCTATTCATTCAATTCGTTGAGGTCTCGCGTGCATCGCAACGCAAGGGTTCTGGTAGGTCCGAGCGACGGGCGGGATCTGGCGGACATCTCGGCACCCCAACCCCGTCATCCGGGAGTCCGGCCGGGAGGGATGGCCGGGACCCCTTTAGGTGGGTGCGCGCGCGATTTTATCATCACCTACCTCCGCATCCAACTTTCTCAACTCAACAAAACCCTCTTCCAACTCTTCTCTTACCCTCCCTCCCTCTCTGTCTATCTCTCTCTCACCGCTCACTTCTTCCTCTTCTTCTTCCTCCTTCTCCGCAAACCGCCGCGCCCCTCTGCATTCCTCCCCGACAAGTCGCCGGTCATACGCTCCATCCCGTCCTTCCACGATATCCTACATTCGAAACGTTCTCCTCTTCCCAAGACGACTGGATAAGACAGAAATTTCAGACGCATCAGAAGATAAAAAGCATGGACTCCTCCGCCGCCTCTACCCCGTCCTCCTCAGCGACGGGTGCTGCCATCCCGGACAGCGCGGCCGACATCCTGACGATGATGCCGATCTGGTGGAATAATCTGAAGACGCAGACCGGCAATAGTACGTGTCTTGTCTCTTTCTTTCTCTTTCCCCTCTGTCTTCCTCCTGTTGTAGAACCGTGGGGCGACCGGATCGGTTGGGCTAACGGAGAAATCGTGTAGCATTCTCGAACATGCGCGCGCAGGATTACATCCGACTGGTAATTATCGTGGGCGCGTATGCGCTGCTGCGACCGTATCTGATGAAGCGTACGTATTTTCCTCCTCAATCTCCTTGTCCCGCACGACCAACCGTCTCTCGTTCCCTCCGCCCTAACGACACATCTCCCCAGTGGGCGCGAAGATGCAGATGCGCGCGCACGAGAAGGACTCGGCGGCGGAGGCGGAGGAGCTGTCGAAGATGTCGCCGAACGAGCTGCGTCGGGCCGTCCGGGCCAAGATCGACATTCCCGGCGTCGAGAGCGAGACGGATAGCGAGGACGACGCGGAGGGCGCGTCCGGATCGATGGATTGGGGTCGCAAGGCCCGTCTTCGCCAACGCAAGTTCGTCCGTGAGCAGCTCGCCCGCCACGAGCGCATGCTGGCTGAATCGAAGGCTGAGATGGAGGATGAGGATATCAAGGAGTTTTTGGTCGATTGAGGAGGGGCTAGGATGGGCAGATGCGACGGCAGTGGAGCGCAGAGGGATGTTGGACTCGCATGGGCGGCAATTGGACTGGAGATGAGACGACCCCCTCACCAATACCGGAACAAGGCTTGCATCGCATGTGACGGCGTTACTTACTTACACTAGAGAGAGGAGGGTGCACACGCATTGCGCGGGTCGAGCGTCGGGGCCGGTATGTACGGACTATTATTTGTGTTATAATGTTAATTGCATCGACAGAGCTGCTGGCGGAGTCGTGCTTGGTGAAGGAGTTCATGAAGGAAGAAGAAGACGACGCCTCCTCGAACCAGACCAAACCAAACTAAATCAAAACACCCTGATCCGGGTTCGAGCATCGACCGAATTACCCTCTCAAGAGTGACGGATTTGATCGCTGTGCCATGGGTGCGCGAGCCTGCAGGAGAATCCCTCTGTTCCTCTTCACTCAGCATATCCCCCAAGGAGGGGAAGGAGGACGAGGTAGGAAGGTTTCTCCTGGTTTATTAATTTCTTTTTCCATCCCGTGTAGTGCTCCATGTCCTGCGTGCCCGATCCGTACCGTCCTACGTCGACTCCGGTCATGTCTTCGCCGGAGGGCGACTACGACGTCACCGTTACCAGGACGTCGCTTATTTATTCCTGTCCACCTGGCAAGCCCTGCCATCACACCTCCAAGCCGTCGCCGCCGCCTCCCATGTCCGAGGAGCCCTGCACCGAGCCCGATATCACCGTCACCGTCACTGCGACTCCATCCCAAAGCCGGGGACCTCGCGCCAGCAGCTCCAGCACACCGCTCACGTCGAGCAGGGCGCCACTCCCTTCGTCTTCTAGCCAACGCCCTCGTTCATCCTCCTCTATCATTTCTTCCGTTCCACCTCTCTCATCCCACTCCACCTCCCCTCCCCCACCATCCACCCGCACCACCCGTTCCTCGACACCTCCATCCTCCACCTCCTCCAGCCCGCCGCCTCCGAACGGTCTGCCGCCGTACGCCACCGACCCATCTGCCTACCTCCCATGCAACCCAGGCTCCTTCCTCTGCACCTCTCGGACCACCTTCCTGACCTGCATCCAGACGACGACAGGGTGGACGTACGGCGCCTCCCGCGTCGTCGCCGCAGGGATGGACTGTCTCCCCTTCCTCTCCCCCTGCAGTGCGTCCACGGTGGGCGGGACGGCCGTCTGCGCGGGCAGCGGCAGCGGCACCGTGCCCGCGGGTTGGTACCGCGACGATCGCTACATTCGCGCCCGCCCCAATGGGAGCTGCGCCTTGGATGGCGCGCTGCAGTGCACCGCTGCCGGGGCTGGGTACATGGTCTGCGATCAAGGCGGCTGGGTCGACATGGGCGCTGTCGCGCCCGGGACCAGGTGCGTCGGCTCGCCCGGGACTATCGTGGCTGCGTAGGTTATTGGGGTGGAGAGGAATGGGACTAGTTGAGCTTGATGGGTGGGTGTCGTCCGGGCGGGATGAGAATGCCTATGGATCAGGTTCACGGATTTGGTAGTTTGAACGGTTGTCGTTATCCTGCGCTCCGTTCGCATTTCTTGCATCCCCGGTGCTTTAGTTGCCCCTCCTTTTTCTCTCTTTTGCTTTTTTCCCATTCTGTTGGTGACGGGGCTATGGATGGCGATGAATGGATCGCATCAGACCTGGTGGCTCTGCCGCGGTTCTTCTTCCCCTCGGCACCAACCAACCTCCTTTCCCATTGTAAGCTGGTGTATTCTGTCGTAGGTAATCTGTTGCAGAAATCGAGATTAATGTCTTCATGTTCCTTTTGCAAGTTCGGCTTTTCCGTCTCGACAACTACTAGTAGGTATGCTCTCCGTTGGAAGTGGAAGTTCGGCAATGTAGTTCGGGTAGGCGCATGATGTTTGCGTCCGGCATGTTTGCTCCTTCCTCCATCGTCCGAAACAGCACAAAACCCCCACAAAGCCCATCGAGCGGCATGTGAGGCAGGGTGTGAAGATTCAAAGCCCCAAGCTGCTGGAGGCAAAGAACGATGAATCCCAGCGTGCCGATGGCAAACGAGTACTTCGAAGGTCGTCTCGCCGAAGCACGGCGCAACCTGACCGCCATGACCGCCGACATCGCCCTGATCCACCGAGACATCGAGAAGAAGCAGCGGTACATGGCCGGAAGGGAGCGCCAGAGAGGATGCGTCGAGCAAGAGATCGACTTCTACGAGACGCACCTGTCGAGGTCGGATACCGCGACAGCGACACCATCGCCTCAAGACGCTCCACCGCGTGAGTACCAAAGACGTAAAATGACGAAGTCTGGGGATTTGACAACAACCCATAGCAAGCAGTGCAGCCAACGGGGTGCCGAAAGCCGGTACAGACGCCGTCGTCATCGCCAGCAAGAACAGCTTAGAGTCTGACATCAAAGCGCTGTTAGACGAAGAGCAGCAGCGGCAGCACCAGCAGCAACAACAGCAAAAGCAAAAGCAGCAACAACAACAACAGAAGCACGACCAAAAGACCCCAATCCCGCCAGCTCCAGGCAAGCCGACCAACCCCACATCAGGGCCCTCCAGCCTCCAGAACGCAGATCGGGACCTCCCAGCCTTGGGGCCCGCGCCGAACGCCCACCACGCCATCGTCTGCCGATTCTTCGCCAACAGTCCCCGGGGGTGCACCTCCACCACCTGCCCTTACCGGCACGTCTGGTGGAGCTCCGACGACCCCCCGGCCCAGATCGAGCACTGGGAGCGGAAGCTGCGGGCGCCGCAAGAGCAGCAGCAACAGCAGCGGCACCGAGAGCTGATGCGGCGGCGGGGCTCCGTTGACGGGGAGCGGAAGGAGGCGACCGCGGCGGTCGACGCGACCCCAAACGGTAGCGGCGGCGGAGGTGGCGGCGGCGGCGGTTATGATCCGCGGCGTGGCGCTGTTGGCAAGAACCCGAAAGGCGGCGAAGCGGGGGTGCGTATGCCGACGTTCCGACGCGAGGGGGAACGGGAAAGGTTGGTTCAGGAGCTTGATGACTACTTCAAGGTGACGGGGAGGGGATAAAGCCTTGGAGGAGGGGCGGGGGTGGACATATGTGCGGATGAAGTAGCTTGACGATATGTTCAGGGATATCTTATTATAACGGGTGCAAAATGGTCAAGATGGCTATGGTCTGTCTTAGACAGTGGTGGAGATCTTCTAACGGCAACAGCTCTATAACGTGTACCTATGGTATCAATTCGGATTCATAGCTGAGTCTTTATACCACCCGCTCCTTGCTTCCGATCGATGACACCATTTCCGGCCAGCGTGGATGAAATCGCTTGTGACCTTCCCATCCTCAATCCCGTCAATAACTGGCTTTCCGCTGGCCTAACCTCTGCATGTCTAATCAAATCTCACTTTCAAGGCTTCTCCTTAATGAGGGGGTATATCTATTCATATGACCGGCCCAGCAGTGCACTCTGCGCTATGTTACGTCGGTACAGACCAGAAAATAAGGAGAAAGGATCGGGTCTTATCGTTCGTAGCCATTTCTAGTCTCTAGGAGGTAGACCTTTCCTTTGGTAAAACTCTTCAGCTAACAGACCATCCGAACATGTCGCAGCTGATGTCAGCTCTTTGTGACTCAATCGATGTGAACCCAGGAGCTGGAGGAGAACTTACGAGGCACTACCGACGAGCCCTCGAAAGCGCGGCTCGATCGCGAATGGGGACTTACGATTCGCGATAGTCCCAGCCGGATTCAATGCAGCAGGTTAGGTTATCCAGGCCTCCTCGCTTCCGCCTCCCCAGCGATGCCTGATACGCACGCCTATGTATACGCGCTCAGAAGCGTTAAGCTCGACGTTCGGGATCGGAAGGGAGCCTCATGTACCAGGTACCTTACCACGTACTACACTAACCACATAGCCTACATCTGATCGAGGTGAGATGTCTGATTGGTCCGTCCGAGCAGAGCCGCATGACGTTGCCGACAAAGTTGAGATCGGTGGAGCGAGTCATCACACCTACTAGGAGTAGTAGGTATCCAGCCCAACCAACAAAACAAAACAAAACAAGACCGACTTGAGGCTCTGCGTGGGATGTCAGCCCCGCAAGCGATCGTCTGAAGTATCTTGATTGGTCGTAAGCGGACGAGCTGAGGGGCATGATCTTGTAACACCAGGTGAGGTGGCTGCGTTGGACCTGCTGCAGCCGGGCCCCTCCATGATGCTCAACACAACCTACCTAATAGCCTTGCGAAGCCCGGGCAATGTCCCTGCAAGTTCGCTCGCTTGTGCTGGCAGGATCTCCGCCCCCAGCAGCTGTGGGAGGTCACCACCAGCTCTTTCGCCCGGTGAGGGTTGGACGGCACCAGGGCACATCCGGCTCACTTGGGCCATGAAGGCTGACAAGGCTGGCTCCGCCAATGACGAGCTATGTTTCCCAATTCCCAAAGACGGCCTTGTCTAAATAATATAGATCTCACGGAGCTATTCCAAGGATTTCAGCATCCGTCAATGTTGAGATCAGGCGAATCCAGGGCGCGTATCATCCTTCGGGCCCAATCAGCATGAAGTTGTTTTAAGCCGCATCTTGAGGCTGACATAACTGGAGCCTCGCATCGTCGACATTGGCTTCATGGCTTGCTAGATGCCCATGCCATGCCATGGCCTCGTGCAGATTGTTGCGGAGCCTGTGCTCTGATCGAAATGGGGTCCGACCCATGCCAGAAGGTTGAGGCTTGTCTGCTCGCTATGGGGATGAAGGTTCTCGTGATGCGGCTCAAATGGGATGGGAGACAATATATAAAGAGCAAGTCATGCCCGGCCGACGGAAAATCGGACTTTCCAGAGAACAAGGCTCAAAATCAAACGAACTGCGCTTGAATCTGACGGTTGTCGTTCGAAGACCCTCATCATGTCTGTTTACTCCGTTTACTCCTCCTCCGGGTCATCCACTCCCAATAGTCACGCAAGTCTCTCTCGGCAGCCTTCGCTTGAATCCATCTCTTCACTGGGCTCCTCCTCTGATCTAGCCTCCAACGAGAAGCTCGATGGCCTCAACTCCGTCAAGGGAGCGGAGTCTCCAATTTCGGCCATCGAGATGCAAACCCTCTTCCTCTGTCCACCCATCCACGGTCCCTCCGTTTGGGATTCCACATCTTTCGGTCCCTCCTCTTATACCACAACCCTAGACCCCCTCGAGCTTCGAATCATTGACGCTGCGATCACGCACTTCAAACGGCTCTCTCTACCCCTCGCTGATATCAACGCCGCCACCTTCCCTCTGCCCCCCTCTCTCCGCGCCAAACTCTCTTCCCTTAGTCGGCACATCCATCAAGGAGCCGGGGTTTCAGTTGTCAGGGGCCTCCGAGCATTGTCTCTTAGCCCATTAGACAGCATAATCGCCTTCTGTGGCCTGACTTCTCACGTCGCCCCCCAACGGGCAACGGATGGCCTCGCTAACCAGACATTGACTCACATCCATGCCCCTATCCTTACCTCTCCGCCACCGAACGCGCCAGGGCTGGCCGGATCCAAGCTTCCAGTCCCTCTTGCTTACCATTCCGATCGTTTCTCAGGCGACATATTGGCCTTGTATCTCTCATCTCTTGGGCCTCAAGGATCGGGAGGAGAGCAGTTTCTCTGCAGCTTTCATGCCATCTACAACGCTCTCCTCGCCCGTGCACCAGATGTGTTGCAGACTTTGGCCAGCCCTGACTGGCCTTGGGAGGTAAAGCGGGCTATCAGCCTCCCTTCTGGCCAAACCAAGTTAGAAGCCAGTATCGAATATGGTCCGGCCCTCTTCTTCACCCCACCGGACGAAAATGGGGCTAGGAAGCCGATGCTCCAACTTGTCTATGCGCCTTTGACCGGAACGCCAACGATTCCCCGTCCTGCGCATTTCCCCTCGCTGAATGAGGCGCAAAAGCGCGCGCTGAGTATCGTTCAATCCACAGCTCGCGAGCTGGGTATTCAAATACACCGGCAAGAAGGAGATATCGTTCTCGTCCACAATCTAAGCGTCCTGCATGCGCGGGCCGAGTACGAGGTGACTCCAAAGGATCGACCTGGGAATGTGGAAGGTAGACACCTCCTGAGGCTCTTTCTGCGTGATCCCGAATTCGCTTGGGAGAAGCCAGATGAGTGGCGTCATAAGTTCGACGAAGTCTTTGATCAGTCCCGCGGATTGAAGGGAGAGATACCGGTAGAGGACACGGACCCGTGGTTCAAGGTTAGTGGCATTAACTCTCATGGCTAGCGCTTGGTGGACTTTCTTATTGAGCTCAGGCTGTCAATCTCAGAAACCACGGCGAGGGATGAATGGCACCTGGAATGTTTAGCTACATGGTTCTACTGTTTTCTGTTCCTTTGCGTTTTCCCTGGTGCCCCGGTCGGCCACTGTAAATCCTCTCGTTATGCACTCACGTTATTGTTCTGCTTCCATTGGCTTCCATTGGAATGTATTGAGTCTCTGGGATCATTTGAACGGCGCGAGTCGAGATCCGGTGGGGCACTACCTTGTCAGATTTTGCCTTTAGTTTTGAATCATCAATGGTCAATATAATGGGAGATGATTTAAATGCTAGTACAGTAAAGGATCAGAATTTACAGTTAGCACTGTGGACATGAAAGTAGAAGAGATTGCGGGTATGAGGCGGAAAACATAAAAACTTTTCTTCATACATGCAAAAAACTGCCCATACCTTAACGTAAGTACTCAAAAAACAAAAGCCAACCTTGTAAAGCGCAGAATGATGGAGTACAGTGGATCACACATGCTTATGAAAGCTACTAGTAGCAAGTAATGCTGAAGAAGAGTAAGGGGGGAAGGAACATAGGAGCATAATCTCAAAGAGAACATTATACCTTTAAGGCCGAGTTAACTCTCAATAGGGACAGGAGAAGCCTGCTTCCTTCATGACCGTCTCATCCATCACCATATCCGCAGCTAAACAGCTGATCAACCCAAGCGCCTGCATTCCCACCTCCTTTTGTTCCCGCAGCAGCCTTTCCGCGGCTCGGGTTACCCGTCTCAGCTTTGTGTCCGCGCCTGTCTAACAACTCCAGCGCTGTATTGATGTACACAACGCTCTCGTCATCCAATTGCGCCTCCATGCGGAGTTTTTCAATGTTCTGTCGTGCCACCTTGAAGGGTGCGAAAGACTTGAGCACGCATCGAAAGTATAGCATCATGACATTGAAGGCATATTCCCATTCGGCGACTTGTTGGCGAACAACAAAGGATACTTGCGTCTCAAGTACCTGCGGCTACATTTCAGCCACTCGTTCATCACACTGGCATCTCGCAAAAGAGAGTTCTGACTCACTGTCTGCATTTCCGCCTGCATATAACAGATTGCGCCCTTGTGTATGTACTCCAGGTTGGACAGCAGAACGAAGTACACTAGGTAAATTTCATACCAGGGCTTTGGCTCCTTCATGTGGATCTTCTTACTCAGACAACTTAGCATATCGCCCTGGAGGGCATTGATATGTTTTAGGATCGCAACATCAAACTGATGTTCTATTGCTTGGGGAAGAGGCCTTTCACGACCTCGGTTGTCAAAGGCTTCGTAGCCACTCTTGCCCATGGTGGTGTAGTCGATCAGATCCAGACCTGCAATATCGTTCAAGACCATCCCCCACCCTTGGCTCAGGATAGCACCGCACTGCATTTGTAAGGCCAGCTCGATCAAGTCTGAAGAATGAGTAGTACGGTAACGCAGCACCTCCCTGTAAGTATGGTACCGGAGAGGGTCTGCGGAATCGCGAACGAGGACCCAACGTTCAATCTCTGGTTGGCACTGAGCAAGAAAGGCTTTGACCGCAGAGGTGATGCGTAACTTGTCTGGACAGGCGTAAGGAGGTGATCTAATCAAGTTCTCTCCTGCACAGTCGCGCCAGACATAGAAAGTGCTTCCCCTCGCAGGGTTCCCTTCTTCATATTGATATGAACGATATGGCACGCAAAGGATACTGCGTGTCACGACAGAGCCATCCGGTAGTTTCCAGATGATATCCATGTTCCGATCCGGTTCGTCCACAAATTTGTAGTCAATCCATTGGACGTTCTCTTGGGCAAAGCGACCGTTACTGTGCCGAACCAAGCTGACAGACTTGATGTCCTCGCGACTGCAGATGACCTTAAAAGTTCGAGCCCCGGGTAGGACTTTTAGACACCTCCCACACATACCATCCCTAGCATCACATTTGATTTTGTAGAATCTACAGCGGTTACAGGCGCGCATCTTGCGTACCTCCGCAGCCTCTTTCTTCCCTGTTTCCGATAGCTCGCCCCCTCTTTTGCTGATCTTCATTTTCTCGGCACGTTTCACCGGAATCTTGCTCGCTCCTTTCTCCTTCCGAGGTCTCTTACGTTGGTGGCTCTGTTGTTGGGAACCCGTTCTCTGTGTGGTTGACTTGACGCTTTGACAAGGATTGGTGCTACTCACTGGGCTAGGGACAAAAGGATACATCGAAGAAGGACTCATGTCCCAAGGCGACAAAGAACTATTGCGGAGGCTGATGGGTTGCGTAAGGTTGGGGGCATCAGAAGATTGGGAGTCCAGATCTCTCGGTCCCACCTCTACCCAAGAGCTGGGAGAGTGGGTGCTCAGCTCTAAATCATTTGCGTTGGCTGAGGGGCTGACCGAACGCGCGCAGTTCGTTTTCTGATATTGGCATGGTGGCAGGTCAAACTGCTTGCGTACAGATATATCCTGCATAACCTGGACTGAAGTCGACGGCCATTCCGACCGCAGGAAGGGATCCCTTGAGTAGGGAATTGTGGTTTGGCTCTCATGGTCACGATCATGATTGGCGTCCTGGATTGTATAAGTGTGCCGCGTGGGAACCAAAAACTTTGTAAGTACTTACAGCATTGGCGATAGTCTGAGATTCATCAGGAGACCTCAACAGAAATTCATCAGACGGGAGAGGTCCGTATCCGAGTAAAGTATCCGGGACATCCCCCCAAGCATGAACTCCAGCAGTTGATATCAGGGAAGAATGATGATTCAGGTGTGGAAGGCTATTGTAAAACGGTTCAGTCATACCCACAGCATCAGCCGCGATTGGGGTAACATCATGGGTTTCTCCGGTGGAAAAGCAGGCTGGGTTCAATGCCATTGGACCAGTCACAGAGAGCCAGTTCTGAATGTTCGCATCAGTCTGAGCTTCCTCAGATGCACTGAATAACTGTTGCGTTTGTGCGATAGGTTGTGGCGGCTGCTGCTGGCCTCGTACGTGGTCGCCGCCGCCCTGCAGATGCGGACTCGTCATTGACTGCTCAGGCAACGTCTGAAGGTGCCTCGCCTTTCTCCACGTAAGCTGTCTCGAAGACCAGGAGGTGCTTCCATATGGAGTGCGGCCAATATCGTAATACCCGACGGTGTCGTCCATGATTGTTTCCGTATGGGGATATAGACAGACTGTCGAAAGGAGATCGCGAGTAAGTCAAGGCCAGGAGGTTCAACTCAGAAGGAAGGCTTCCTTTCTTCAGAAGAGGAGTATAAAAGACGGTAGAGCGAAACTCGTAAGATGAAATGTGCATGATATAAGTATTGAGGCTCAACACATACATTAGCACGAAATATCCAGATGAGGTGCCAGCAAAGCTGACGTCCGCTTATCCACCCCTGCCAGCTTTCCAGAATGGGAACGCCCCATCACATGATGCGGCTCAGCAGATGATTGCCCGAGGCATCATGGTCCGCGCATCTGCCAGAGCAACAGGATGTATATGTATGAATCTCTCTGGGCGGCTTCACCCGGACAGCATTACTGTTGATAAATAGGCATGAGCGGCTCGACCCTCTAACAAATGCGGGATTCACAAGGCTGAGACGAAGCAAAGACGCTTCGTACGTGGCGTCGGAACCCGTGCGGGCAAACTGCATTCTAGCAATGAAACACGAAACAACTGAGCCGTATGAGGTAGCTTCGATTCTTCTGCAGTACATAACGAAGACCCTCAATGATCAAACGTCATACCTTCGTCTCTTCCCGATTCGCAAAGGATAATACCTTAACATTTACAGGAGCTCTTGAGAGGGATGGGAAAAGCACCAAGCATAGAACCGTGTAAGCGCCTAACCGGCTGGTAGAAACTCCTGCCGTCAAAACTAACCATTTCGAGCTTTGCACAGTAGACCGTGTACATATGTTGCCCCGGTGTCTACATTGAGTCCAGCACGATATGACCATGTGATAAGTCCGAAAGTGTCAGATAGGCCATCACGACTTACCGAAAACAAGCAAATAGCCCGCCACAACCTTTCGCTTCAGGGCTCTCAAGCACCAACTCCGACGGCCCTTCCCACCTCTTGCATCGCCTCCATGCCGCCCATACCACTGATGACGTCCATGAAGGCGCCCAAATCCCCTCCATATCCACCCTCTGCCCCTCCAAACTTTTCGATAGCATCCCACGCCTTCGGCACACCGATCAATACGATGCCTTTTGGGACCGTCACTTCCTCGATACCGAAGTCGCCGAATGCCACCAACTTCTTCAGCTTCGGGCAAGTTTTGAACACGCCCGCGACCACCGAGGTGTCGACGCCTGGACAGAAAGAGAGATTTAGTTCTTGTAGCTCCGGATAGACGAATTTCTCTGGGTCGAAAACCTCTAAGAATCCAGCATGGGTGATATGCCGGCAAGACGCAACATCCAAACGCTCGAGCTTCGTCCCAGAATGAGCAAGGAGAGCCTTGAGGCCTGGGGCACCCAGCCCGACCGGGAAATTTAGAGGGCCGTCGGGGTTGTTATTGTCAATGTCGCGGGTAGAGGAGAAGTCGATGTGGCGAAGAGGAGGATTTTTCCAGTCCGTGAAGAGATCCACATATCCAGCATCAGTAGCGAGGTCGTTATGAGAAAGTCGGAGCTTGCGCAATCTGGTACAATGATGTTTCACAGCCGCGAGAACTGAATCATCCGCTTCGTAGAAGTTTTCGAGAGACAAGGTGTGCAAATTAATACCCACAGCCTCGATGAAGGAAACGATTGGTTCAGCAAGAATATCGGCGACAGAGGACTGCTGCAAAGAGAGATGCTGGAGCTTTTTGAGGACGCGGATATGGTTGACGCTGTCAACACCAATCCGCCGACAAAGCTTGAGTTTTACGCGCTCGAGGTTAGGACAGTAATTCGCCAATGCCTCGACCGCATCATCATCAAATGCAGCGTCCAGCCACTGCAGTTTGACAACTTTTAACCGCTCCCCTATAGTCGTGAAAAGGTTGATCCACATCTCGTTAGTCACCAGGTTTGCACCATAAAGCTGGATGGACTCTAGTTCCTTGGCTTTTTCCAACATATACTCCACTGACTGGTCCTTGAACTGGCACGCGTTTCTCAGGACGAGTTTCTTGACCCTTGGCACCACTGCAAAAATCTGATCGTAGTTCTCAGTTTCAAGATACGCAGCATCATGAATAGCCACGGTATCGAGATCCGGTCTCAGAAACAAACCCAGGGTTTTCGGACTGAGCACTCGCTTCTTCGAGAATATCTCGCTCAGCCTATCCATCAATGCCTCCGGCAGATCGCCAAGCTCTTCTACATCGCCAGCGTGCTGTGCGATTTTTTCGATGCACAGCTGCTGCAATGTCTTAGCGCCTTGGGTTACTATGCCATCCAGCCGGTCGCTCTCCAGCTTCCTCCTCCTCTTCACGGGGGCCTTCTTCGCCTCTGCCTTCTTTGCGGCCTTCTCGTCAGCGGTGATCTGTTTACCACACGGCGCGCACAGCATTCCGCCGTTCGCTCCCTCTCTGTTGTAAGGTGTAACGGTAAATCTCTTGCCACAGAGCTCGCAGTTCTCCAGCTGACCGGGTAACTTCGGCGCTTTTTTGTAGCTGCTCTCCCCTAGCAGATCTGCATCATCTTCGTCGTCCGACCCGCCTTTCTTTTTCTTGCCTTTACCCTTGCCTCTCGCTGCAGCCTTGTTTTTCTTAGCCTTGTCAATGGCAGCTTCCATGTTACGTTTGCGTTTGCGTGAGGCAGCTGCAGCCTCTGCAGCATGGCGAACAGCTTCTGCCTCTTCCTCTTGGTTATCGCCCGTTGCATTCGCGGTGCTTGACTCTCCTTGTTGTTGATGTTGCTGGGCAGCTTGCAATCTCCGTTGATAGTCGTCCCGGATCTGCGCAGCAGAGATATTGTTCGCAGCAAGGAAGTCTGTCAGCGCACTCTGCGGCCCTCTAATCCGGTTTGCATTTGCCTGCTGTCGTCGGTTCAACCTATTGTCGATTTGTCGCTCGGTTAGTGACCGTCATCCTCAGTGGCTGGCGGAAAAGAATTGACATTACATCTTAGCCGTTTGAGATTTATACTGATGGTCTGATACGGCACGATGAAAGCGTGAAGAAGGACGGAAGATGAAAGGGCGTAGACCTGGTTCAAAGACATGCAAGAGCGTGGACGAGGAGGCAACAGTCTTGCGCTAAGAAAGGCGACTGCTCCTTATCGGATAACGCCCACACGCTAACGCGAGGTCAGGTGGCGATACAGTAAGTAGACAGGGAAAACCGAATCCACCATGAAAGTTCAAGTTCTTCCGAGTAGCCGATAGGTATCGATTGAGTCAACAGGGTCATGACTGGAGCTTTCACCGTTCATGCTTCACCTTCTGCCTCCTGAGTCTTTTCTTCGTTTTTCCATTGTTATCTTGAGAGCAACTAGCTTCTGATTATTGTCATCTCCATATCTCCATTTCCCAGAGTGACCTCCCTGTTTCTTTCTGTACCGCCTACGTGTATGGGCATTTCTGTTTCAAGAGCCTTATCCTCTTTGTCATCTCTTTGCAGTCTTTCATTTTTTACCCGTCTCGGTCCACTGGACATTCCCTCAACCCTTTCTCAAGCCCTAAATTAAGCAAAGTTAGAGCAATCAGCAAAGCGGTCATTAAACGCGAGGGTCGTTGTTCATGGCATTTGGCTCGTCCGGAAAAAGCAGCTAGCCACAACACATTTATTCGTCGTAGTCATCGTCGTCGTCGTCGTCGTCGTCGCTGTCATCATCATTTTCTTCTTCTGATTCGGGGCTCTGCTCGTTATCTGAGTCCCAAAGGTCAATTTTGTTCTTGTTCTGCTATTCGATGATTAGTATGGGATTCAAGAGTGCCCCCTGGGGATGGTATACTTACGTAAGCAGGAACCTTTGCGAACTTGGTGTTTCGCTGCCCCCGAGGCATGCACTGTTTAGCAGTGTGCTCGGTTGCGTTGGTATTGCCCGTCCCTACAGAGGATGGCGCATATGTACTTTCAGCTCGTGGATTGCCATAGTTATTGGGGTTGAATGGCAATGAGGCCCCTCTTGCTGCAGAGGCACCGGGTGCATTTGTTAGCCTAGAGGCGTACGAGTTAGAAGCCGATGCAGGCTCTGCTGAACCACTCGGTACGCCGGTGGCAGCAGCAGCGGAAGAGCTTGGAGACTTGTTGGAGACCAGAGGCTTGGCATTCGAAAGTTCTTTCCAACCGAACTGTCTACTAGTCAGGCCGTTTGAGACAGACTCTGCACCCCTTCTGCTACTCCCGGATGTGGACATTCCAGACATCACAGTATTGAGTTGTGCCTCAGGAGTGCTCAGGCTGACGCCTCCAGACACGACCGGTTTGTCGGCTGACTCGAAGTCGTGATATTGCGCTTTCGCTTCCTCCTCTTCGGCTTCGTCATCCGTCTCTTCTTCCGAATCAGAACCATAGTTATCGATGCCTTCGAAATCGTCGGCTGGAGATCTATCGACCTGTTGGTTGATGCAGCTGGTGCATTTCTGACGCTCTTTCAGTATGCCGACACAGCTTCCGATACGTGGACACTTACAGCATTATCGTTGTCCATCTTCCGTTGATTTTTTGAGAAGCTCTCAATTCCCTTCGTCTTCTTGCACATGCCGCACGTCATCTCCACTGGAGCACTTCCTGTGCATGTGCGGCAACGGAGATCGAGGTTGCAATTAACACCGTATCTGAGGATTTGGTTTTTTGCATCGTTGAGTTGCTTGTTGGAGTAGTTCGGACGAGCTTTCCATTTCTGACATCTTACACAGCGGATCTTTTCTGGCAGTGTGATGTTCTTCAGGTCGGATGAGGTTGGAGGTTTGTAGCCACCAATTTTAGTGGCAACGATGTTCGCCTTCCTGCCAGGCATGGTGTACTAGGAAATATGACGGTCTGGCGGCTTGGATAGGGGAATCAGTGCAGATAGTTGGTCTTGCAGAGGGGCGGGACTTGTGTTAAATATGTGTATGAACACAGCGGTGAGCGGACGGCATGTGATGAGATGGCGCTCAGCCTTGCTTATAGGTGGTATGTAGGCAGTACGGAAAGAAATTGAGGTGGGATCCAGCTGGAAGACTGAAAAAGGTGCGGATACTTTGAAGGTACTAAAGTAGTAGGTACCAGGTACCTTTCAGGGACGGAAGTCGCTGTGTTTGCTTCGCTGGACCTAACGCGGCAGAAGTGTGTTTGTCACAACACATGTCACCAATCAATGTCGATTGGGTACGTACGAAGGTAGTATCAAAGTTTTCCAAACAGGACTATGTATATCTGGCGTTCCAGCTTATGAGTTTTGCAAAGACCAGGTCCCACTAAGGTTCACTTGTTATGGGGATCAAGTTCCGTACTAGTAATATTCCTTATGAGGCATTACCAATTACCCACATGGTCTCCAAGTAAGACCCTCTCTTTCATGCTATGAATACAACCAGAAAAGCCAACCCAAAGAGTTGATTTAGTGAAGGCAAGGACCATACCGATAATCCACTATAAATTACGAACAGATATTGAGGAGGGCTTCTCAGATCAGACCTTTTTCCCTCACCGTCCTCTTGTTCATTAGAAACAGCATAACGTCATGGAGGTGAAACGGCTGAGAGGAAGAATAGAGAAAGAAAATGAAAATTGGCAGCGGATGATTATCCGGTACGTAGCCAGTGTGACGAAAAGCCGAGCTGAAGAAAAGAGCCATCTGCAGATGGCACAAACTCAAATGAACACCATCAAGTATTCCGTCTCCCAAATATCCTCTCTGGTTATCAAGTCATTATAATATCTTTTTTGTTCCTAAGCGGCGGTGTTTCTCAAGTAAAACCTCTGGCTTGCTCGAGAAATCAAGCCTTCGGGTTACAGAAGGGACTCAGCAGTAGCTCGTCTGCCGTTGGCCGCTTTTCGTGATCCATTTCGAACGTACGCTTCAGGAACTCTTTCGCATCTTCACCAGCCGCCTCGGGAGTATCTGGGACAGCTCCGTCCTTGCTACCGATCTTGAAAATAGCCTGTAGCTGGCTGCATGTCGGATGTGGATGGCTACCTGTGAACATTTCCACGATCAAACACCCCAACGACCAGATATCTGCTTTACGTGTGTAAGCAGTTTGACGCACAACTTCGGGCGCCATCCAGAAAACAGATCCTTGGAGAGAAACACGATTTCCTTTCTTGCCGCCGCTCTGATTGGATAGAAGTGTAGACGCTTCAACCCGCTTGGAAATACCGAAGTCGGAGATCTTCACTGATCCTTTGTTGTCAACAAGGATGTTCGCGCCTTTGATATCGCGGTGAATGATGTCCTTGCTATGGAGATATGCCAAGCCCCTCAAGATTTGGCGGACGAAGTTTTGAATGAGAGATTCGCCTAGCGGACCATAATTGACAAGCATCGTTGCAACTGAACCACCAGGAACGTATTCCAAGAAAATGTTGAGATGACTGTCGTCGCTGTTGCTGCCAAGGTACTGAACAATATTGGGATGTTTTAGGTCACGGAGAAGTCCAATTTCATGCTTAAGAGCTTCGACCATGTTCGTCTTCTTGGTATCCACTTGTGAGGTCCCGGAAGGCGAAGGGAGTTCAACCTGCTTCACTGCCATCAGCTCACCAGTGATGGCATGCAAAGCAAGGTAGACGCTGCCGAAGGAGCCTTGTCCTATCAAGGCACCCTTCATGTATTTCACGTTCTCCCACGATGACGACTCTAGATACTCCGTAAGTTCTTCATCATCCTCTTCGCCATCTTCGGCGATGGCTTGGCTAAGCCGTTTGTTGAGGGAATCACCACCCTCTGTTCCGGCGCCACTGCTGTTAAGGCTGCTGCCGCCATCGTCAAAATAGCTCATGGTATGCCCATCGGGATCTGTCACAGCGATGTTCTCGTTCCCACCGTCAAATGAAACATAAGACTTCCGGTTGGGCTCAAGAGGCGACTCCTCATCTAATGGCTCAAGAACCGACGAAGCAACGGAATCTCGATAACTGTTTTGGGGTATACCTAATCGCATGACTGAAAGAGGACGGAGAGGACGGGCCTGGTTATTGTTCAACCATGTATCTGCAATGGAAGGCAGGGGCGGGGCGTCCTTCAGACTCGAAGCGACGCTGAAATTACTTGCCATACTGAGACGGCTGGTTGCCCGACTGATTCGGTGGGAGCGGCGCACAGACATGCGGATGGTCTTGTTAATCTCATCCTTTTCCACATCAGGGAAATAAGAGGTTAAGTCGGAAGTAATTAATTCACTGGGTGGACGTGCGCCGTAGAACTCCTTCAATTTCTTGGCCCTGGTGCTGACGGAAGCGCTCTCCGTACGTTCAAGATCTTGGGCAGTACTATTGATATGGCGTTCGCGTTCGCGCCGGGAGGCCGGTGAAAGTGGATAGCTCACTGCGGCCAGAGACTCGCCAGTGATTTTCTCAAGCTTGAGTAGGCTCCGGTTCGGAATGCTGCCAGGAGGTGACTGTGCAACCTGTTGCTGTTGACTAGCAATGCTAGCTGCTGCTCGAAGCTGCTCATCGTCGGGCTCGCCAGCATGAATCTTTCTTAGCAGGAGTCGCCCTCTCTCGCGTCGGTTACCGTCATTGCAAATCCGCAGTAATTCCACGTCGTTGAGACGGTGACACTTCGCAGGGGTCGGTTCAATGCCATCCAGAACGTAGAAGCAATAGTTTTTCACATGTGCCTCATTCAAGGAGCCCTTCTTCAGAGTTTTGAGGATGATCTCCTCGGCACTCTTGCAGCCATCAATATTGACCACAGAGGAGCGTCCTTCACTGAAAATGACCCGGATAAGTGGCTTGTCTTTAGGCAGTATACTGCTGTTGGTCACTGAATTGTCGAGGCTACCTGTAGGCCTATGCTGACCAAATCGGGCAGTCTGTGGAGTCTCCGACGGGGTGGGATAGCTCTTGCTTTGAGGGAAACGGGCCGTTTGAGGAGTCTCGCCACCGGAGTATGGAGTGCGGACAGAGGCACTCACGGTACCAGATTGAGAGAAATATGATGCGGGCTCCTTTTTTCCGCTATCCTTCGGGCTACTAAGTCCTCCATACCGCTGAGGCCGCAGTCCACGACCATCTTGGCTCACCATCGGGGAGCTGGGACGAGACCCGGGCTTTGCACTGTGAGCGAGGAGATCGCTACCGAGCGAGGTGATCTGGCGAGACATGCGCTTGTCCGATCGAGAGGCCGTTGAGCGCGAAGACACAGAGGGTCGCGGAGAGTCCGAAGGAGCGAACTGAGCATGCTCGAGAATGGCCAATGATTCCTGGGTGGATCAGTATAGGCAGGCAACACAGCCAATCTGATGATGGCATACCCTATTTGATGAGCTACGAGTGACTTTCGAGTACTCTCGGCTTCGAAAAAGCTTGGCTTGAGAACCGATGCGCACACGGTCACCTATCTTCTTTATGCCCATCTCCCTGAGATGATTTTGGTCCATTTCCATCAATACATCTCCAGTGATGTTGTTCTCTGCAGGTTGTCAGCATCTAGTTGTCAGCTGAGACTAAGAACAGCATACTTTTGAAGAGCTCCACATATTGCGAACAGTTGATGCTGCGCAGCCAGTCTCCCACTTTGTCTTCATCCCAATGTCTAAGCCGGTCAGCATGCTCTCGAGCCACTGGCTGCATATAACCATACCTCACAGAGTCTGGATGGTCGTACGTCTCCGAAAACTCGGATTCCGTGGGACTTGCAAAGAACGCTGTCTCCGAGCGACTAGTTGGCGCATTCACTCTGTAATTGGAGACATTTTGTCCATAAGAGGGCGTTTGCGATCCCATTCCCAGCGGCGCCGGATATGAAGTCTTCGCCAACATTGCCATACTTCTCTCGAAAGGGATGTTGTGTTCGTTATTGTCTAGGAAATCAATGCAAGATCTTGTCTCCGTGTGACGTTGCTGTCCTGCCGTAGAAATATGTGGAGCGCTTCGTGATGTCGTCACTGTAGCATCGTCTCAATGCAAAGGGTATCGTATGAACGCGCAGCGTTAGAGATAGGCCAAAGAGAGCGTATAATAGGGGTGGAAGCGGTTGTCGTCCGGGGCGTTCGGTGCGCAGGGCAGCGGAAAGGTATGTGATGTTTCTCGAAAGCCCAAGGTTACACGGCTTGACTGGGTGGGGGGGGTAGGAGAGTCGTGTGCCGCACAAGACGCCGTGCCGTTGAAGGTGTTGGAGTCGCTGAAAGCAAAGCCAGATGTGGCCGATGGGTGGCTATGGAAACGAGCTGGGGACGCGTGTAGGTTAGATATCATGACGCTGATGATGATGCTGAGACGAAAGAGGGAGCGTCGGGGCCTCACAGGCACTACAGTACTGCCGTAGGTACCGACGATGACTGGAGGGAGCGGGATGCGGCGGGCAGAGAGCCAGACCCAGTCTCGAGAGTTTCAGTCTCCCCAAGCAGCGGCCTGTCTCTTTGTCTGGGGTGGGGGCGGTAGGTATCAGCGGCGAGGAGAACAGCGGCAACGCACGCCGTAGAAACAAAGCTGGGGCATGAAGAAACAGCGTCGCAGGACTCTCACTGACGGCCAGAGATCATGTCGAGCGGGCACGTCGGGAGAGAGTGGGCGAGTGGTGCTGTTATTTTGAAGGGGCTTGCCCGGGCACGCTTTGAAACCGTCAAAGAACCGGCTAGTGTTTCAGCGTGCCCCTCTGCTTCTCCGCCCGTCCAGCCCTGCGCCCAAAACCCCTACTGCTACTGTACATGCGGCTCCATTACAGTGATGTACAATAAATACCACCCGAACTGTCAGCCCGTCACGTACTCATACGCTTTTACATACATACTGGATACTTCTACGCGAAGTCAGATGCCTTCTACTCCTACTGATTCAGAGCATCGAACTTACAACGTCGGGAAGAAGCCCAGGTGTCTTGTGAGCAACCCATGAATGATTCACCCGTTGCTGATGCTGGATAAAATCAATTCTTCAACCTTAGCTGTTTATCCCATGGCTGCCTGTGTGGGTGACATTTAATAAATTAGCCTTTGAGATCCATTGTCTACATAAGGTACATGTCTAGCACGGATATAAATGCTTGTTGCTCCCCAAAGCTGTAATTGATGTATTTATTCAGCTCTGTCTTTGAACTCTGAGAATGGTTATAACAGGGAGCTTCGGCTCGCCGAGACGCGATCGGCCAATTACAGCCATCGCCTTCCGCCGTCCATCTGTCAAACAAGCTGGTGCGAAACAACGCCCGGGCGCGCTGATCGGCGCTGCTGTCATTCTCCCTATCATATCGCCGGGTTGCGCACCCGACGCAACGAGCTGGTAATCGGTCCTATTTTGGTGGTGTTCTAGGTTCGCATCGAAAACGCCTGGAGCTGCTCTCTGCCTTCCGCGCATCTCACTGCGTCAACCTCGAACTGGAATACGAAAGCGCAGCGTAATCTGCCTTCCCAAAGCTCGCCGAGTGGAATTGTCCACGTATCTCCTGAGACAACGAGCTGAAGCGCCCCACGAGATGGGAGCCTCGAAGGGGAAATGCAAGGGAATCTGCTCGATCAGCGTGATCTCCTCTTCCGTGCCCGCAGCCGGCTGTCGTAGGCCAGCCTGTATCCGTACAGCTGCTTTGACTGGCCGTCCATTGCCGCTGACGGAGCCTCTGGAAGGATTTGCCAGCGTTTTGGCAGAAGCGGAGGAAGGCCGATAATCCTGGCAGCTGTTGTAGCGGCGTTTCAAACGAGTAACCAACACGTCTCAGCCCTTTGGTCTTCTAGTACCTAGCTATTTACATAGCTAGCCCAGGTGCGAATCGGTGACGGGCAAGTGGATCATCCGACCGATATCACTGCGGTTGATTCGTACGGAACGCTTGGCTGAGCCAACAACCGCGCACCGACGCCCAGGAAGCGGGTCATCGTCCTGCTGCTATGCACAATGACCACGCCTGGGCTGGAGCGATGCGCCCGCGAACAGATGAAAACACTCGCACAGGTACAGCTTCGGAATGGCTCAGAAGGACTATTTCTACCATGATGCCAGGTTTGCGGAGGGGAGCTTCCGCGTCGCTTTGGGGTAGACAGTTAGCTGGGAAAGGCAGTGGGCCGGGAGATGACGTCCGCTGTTTTTTGTGCCTTGAGACTGGGTCATCATGTACTGACTGCTCTCCAGCCTTGAGTGCAAAAGGACGAAGAATGGTAAAGGTGAGCGGTCAAAACCGCTTTGCCCGAGGGTGCGGTCCCCTGAATCGTCCATGGATCCCTCAACTGCAGTTGCGTGGATACCTACTCCGTACATAGGTACCAGTAGTACTGTACCTACCATGCATGCCCTTTGGCCCCTCCCTGTTCGGCCTCGCCATGTACATACATCCTGCAACCGCAACACGTCAAACGCTGTCTGCAAGAACAATCCCCATTCTGTCTTTGCCTTGCTCCTTTCTCCCTCTATACCTATGCAGTAACGTACGCTACCGCGGAGGAAATCGTGGGTTTGGCGATCGTCATCTGGCTTTGCGACCTTCTAGCAGCTACTGGATACCCTGCATGAGCCGGTCTCCGCTTCCTCGACATCCGCCACCATCACCACCACCACCTACTGTACCTGCTACTGTGCCGTGAACCATACGCCAGAACACTCAGCTTGTTGATCAGCCAACCGCGCTCAACCAAAACAGAGGCGATAACAATCAACAACTACTCGGCCACCGAACAAGCCGCAGATACATGTGTGACGAGTGTTAACCATGGCTTCTGACGGCTACCGCGGCTCTCAGTCCACTTACGACGATTACTTGGATGCACGCAACTACAACACGGATTATCGCAGAAGCTCGTACCAGTCGCATACTCCGCTGAGCCCGCGTTCGCGCGCCTCGTCGAGGACTCGGTCGGATACGTCTCAACAACCTGCGTTTTACGAGGCTGTTAACAATACCTTCGACAAGACGGATGCCGCCAGTCAAGTGGATCCGGCAATCATTCAGCAGATCACAGAGCAAGTCAAAAAGCAGGTCTTAGATAGCTTAAAGACAGGTGGAATTCCTGTACAGTCGCCGCCGCCTCAGGCTCGTACTAACCGCTCCTCGACATCGTCCACGGCTACTTATCCTATTCGTAATGTATATACCCCTCCGTCGCCGACTCGAGAACATCCTGGCACAAGATACAACTCACCTGAACGGGCCTCTCAAGAGTCCCTTGCCGCGGGAGCCGAGGATGTGACCGGAACACGAGCATGTAATAACATCAAGCCGCCGCCTACTCAAGGCACTGCTTACGACAACACCCCCACGCGACCTGCAGCACCAGAAAGGACAGTTACCGAGAGTGAAACCACAACAGTTGAAAAGATCTGGCAGCCTCTTTTCGAGAAGACGGACGGTACTCCAACAGCGCGCTTAGGGCAGTTTCTCCGAGGCCTTGCCTTGCACATCGTAAGCTCGTACGTCCTCCTCGTACGGGATCAGCGGCTCACAGTGATAGATCGATGACTACGAGCCGAAGAAGAGTTTAGTTATCCCTCCTGCAAAAATGCTTAAGTTTTACGAGGATGTGAAACTACCAGAGGAGATATATCCGTGGAGAGGTAGGTTCCCCGATAATCCTGCGTGAATGTAGCTGATGTTCTGGCAGTCATTTTTAGCCAACTTTCCCACAGTGCTCTTAGCAAAATTTACCGCGATCTCAAATGTGAACACCACTTCATTCAACAAGACAGTCATAGCGAGGAACCACGCATTCCGGCACTCACACCCGTTGGCTTTCAAGCTTGGATGACAGCCTTCATTCAGGCATATCCCGATGCTGAAGCCCAGCGCCTGGCCAATGCCGTCCTTCATATGCCTATCTCCAACGCTGACAATCCTAGGGAGCGCTTTCCTAAAGATCTTCCGCGTCGGCTTTTTCCTAAACACGAAAACCCTCAGGCTCAGCAGCGCTGCGCCGCCGCACTGACCCAAGACCCGCGCATCACCCTGGCAAAGCGCACAGCATTTCCCCCACCAACACAGCCACTGGCCACAGCACAGTCATCTCCCGAAGCCGATCGCAAACGTAACCCATATTCTTCTGTTGCGGGAGACTCGAGCGTGTCGTCAGCCGTCGTGTATTCTGATGATGACGAGCCCGATTCTCCACCCTCTGTCCCGCTAGAGCGAGAGCGTAAACCCTACTCTGCCCAGCCGGGCGGGGGTAAGGTATACAATGACAGTGCGAGCGAACCTGCTTTGCATCATTCGTCTCACCTTCGCACGCACAGCTCCGCCCTCAACAGTGACGGGACACCACGCGACTACAATCCCACGGCTTCCAACCGCCACTACCGCAACAGCGCCTACATTCCAAGTGGCTATAATGGCGGTGAAGGTCGGCACCGCCGTCCCCGCTCCCCATCCTTCGGTCCATACGGCACGAGGAGCGATTCGAATGTCACCGAGATTCCAGGGAGCTACTACCAAAGCAACCTGTATGACGCCGCAGGAGGCGGACGGGATCCCTTCGACGAGGAGTGGGGCGAACACAGGACCGGCTCGGATTGGGCGAGACGGCGGGCGGAAGAGGGCTATCCGGCATCGCCCCCGCCTTCAGCATCAGGGGCGAGAACCAGCTGGGATGACTATGATGTTAGTGCCACGGGCTATCGTGGCAGGAGAAGGGGCAGCAGTGTTGGGGGAATCAGCTCGTATGCTTATCCCCAAGGCATGCCCGGAGGGTGGGATACGGGAGGGGGAGGGAACAGGTATGTTTAGACGACGAAGCAAGCTTGTGGAAGATACGTGAGGTTTGGACCACCTAGAGGGATTGGATCGGTGGCAAACGGATGGAAGGAACTTCGTTCGTACGGTTTGACATACTGTGACATTGCTTATGGGTTTATATGGGGTGCGCTGTTAGCGCCTGTGGGCGCATTTCCTTCGTTGACTCCCATTTATCCGTTCTGATCTTTCTTTACTATGGCATCTTCTTTTCTTTCTTTATACCTCCTATCCACATGATGACTTTCTCTTTTCTTCCCACATTACACCATTTACCGTTTGCCTTTCCCTCCCGGTCATGGGTTGAATGAGATGCCACGAACGAAGCAGCAACGAAGTTTGGTTGTTATCTCACTTTTAGATTGGACATGCGTCATACGGCAGTAACGAATTCAGTTGCTTTTCTTGGCCCAAGGCTTTTCCCTTTCTTTTCTTCCGGCAATGGTTTCCTGCTGCGACGAACTAAAGTACAGTGTTGGCTGTGCGATATATGGGACATTCGCGGAACAGTCATCCTCCGCCGACGTCTACGCGCCGACATCCCTCCTCATATCCCTCGACCCGCCATATCCCTGCTCCCTCCGCTGTTTCGCCGCCCCGTTGTCCGACTCGCCTTCCTGCGCCCTTGGGCCCCCTGCGTCCTCGCTCACCGCGCTGTTGGAACCCAGCCCGCCCGCCGTGTATCCGCCTGCACCTTCTTCGCTGATGGCCTGGCCGTACCGGATCTTCTCGGCAGTTTTGGCGCCAGCAGAAGGGTTGGTGTATGTGGAGGCCGCGCTGCCACTGCCGCTGCCGATGGGAAAGAGGGCCGAGGAGGCGGGCGCGGTGCCTTCTTGGGAGGAGCCGAGCTGGCCGGGTGAGCGGGAAGGTGACTTGGTGACGGTCTGGATCGATTCATATCTGACGGTGCAGAGTTAGCTAGGCGGTCTAGTCAGATGGGCCCGAGAAGAAGCGGATGAAAACATACTGAGATGTTTCGCCGCCGGGCGAAGTGTCCATGAGCTGGCCGGACATGCTTGAGCTGTTTACGGCGTGTGGATGACTTGTTAGGGTGATTTCGGATGGAGCAGCAGAGTGCGCTTAGTGAAGGTAAAGTTGGTTTAACGATGGTTGGATGTGGACGAGGAAAGCCGTTGGGAAAGGTTGCTGTTGGGAGCTTTCCGGCGTCCGAATGACATCACTACCGGTACCCGCATGTCGCGCACGCCAAGCCATCTCTCATAATCACTGCGACTAAGTACTCGGAGTACAACCTGAAGCAAGAAGGAAACGAACACATAAGAGGATGTATGCAAGCTTAAACGCCGAGATATGCTTTCCTTACCCAATTCAGTGCCACAACGCCTTGACTGACCTGACCCCTGTGGTTCTCAGAAATCAATTCCCATCAAGTGGCTCTCATATATCCGCATGAACTTGGCTACGAAAGCTTCCAAATGGAAGATGACCTTGCTACCCAGGCGAACTCGGTGCTCGAAGAAGGCGGCCCACTTGATGATCTCCGGTCGCAGCTGCTCGTCGACTTTCGGCATGAGTTTGAAAGCCAGGGTCTGCATGTCTCGGTCAGTAGATGCGATGCGCATAGAGGATTCGAAGAGACGACAAACCTTTAAGATGGTTGTGGCAGGTATGCAATGAACTAGAAGATCGTAGAGCTTTGCTCTGGCTTGTAGTATCCGTGCCGGAGTGCGTTCTGCAATGATCTCATCCGCGATCTGGGCGATGAGTGCCTCCCAATCCGGAGGCGGGATCGGAGTGTTTTCGTTGACCGTCTCACTGATGCCATCATGTTAGCTTCTCATCCCGCCCATGAGATCTGCATCCAAACCTACTTCTGAGCATACACCGCCTCGTACATAAGCAATGCCTTCCTTAAATTTCGCCCGCTCTCCTTCGCGATCCGCTCGTTTAGTGCCGGCACCTCTTTCCACCCCTCTTTTGTCCCGACCTTCTTCAATACATTTGCGATGTCCTCAACCGTTGGTGCTGCTACCCTGACGAGTAACGTTCTGCTCCTGATCGGTGCGATTATATTTGACGTAGAATTGGCCAGTAAAATCAACCTGAGATTCGGGCTGTATTTTTCCATGGTTCTCCTTAATGCAGCCTGTGCGTCCCTACTGAGGTGATCCGCCTCATTGATGACCACCACCTTGAAGCGCTGTTTCGCGCTCAAATCCACTTGCTGCGTCTGAGCAACCTCCTTCAGCAGATCTTGCACCACCACTCTGTCATAGTTGCCGACATCACTCGGTGTAATCTCAAGGTGATAGACGGACGCTACGATATTGAATTCGAGTTTTCGGTTCGAGGTTGTCTGGAAGACGCGCGCGTCGATCTTGATCTTCTCAACGCCAGGCCCATAGAGCTCTTTGAGTGTCGCTGTGATGCGCGTCTTTTTGCCAGCTCCCGAGGGGCCATAGACTAAGAGATGAGGAAAGTCGCCGCTTTGGGCCTGTATTCGTTAGTATGCCTGTATGATTTGTAAAAGTGGCCGGAGTGACACAGGGCACTGGACATACAAGTGAGCGTAGGCGAGCAGAGAGGTCGTGGTGGTAGCTGAGGGCATCAAGCGAGCGCGGGCGGTGTTTGTCAACAAGGAGAGCCATTTCACTATAGGTATCTTGGGAGACAGGAGGTGAATGTGATGTTGGATGCCGAACGATACGGAAAGTCTCTCGAAGAAGACGCGCCTCGCGCCTTCGCGTAAAGTGCCAAGACACGATGCCCTATCCCCTATTGCATGTCGCGGAGGTCGACCTTATCATCGCCATAAACTGGCACGACTGGCAAGCGGGCAAAAAGGGGGCTGCTTGATTGTTACTGCCTTCGCAAGTTTTTCCTCTCCATCACCTATGTTTGCTATGCTGCTAAAGCAGCATTCCACCCGGCCTTTCGTCCGAATACTGCACCAGAAGTGAGCCCGCTCCCTCCAGGATAATTCTCATAGAATAAACCGCCGACCATTTCTCCAGCACAATACAAACCTGCAATCGGCTCCTCCATCGTAGAAATAACCTGCGCGGACTTTGGGTCTATCTTCAGCCCGCCGAACGTGAAAGTGATGCCGCAGGTCACCTTCACGGCGAGAAATGGCGGTTCCACAACCGGCATCGCCCCGTTTGTCTTGTCCAAAGCTAATCCGCTTTTGCTCGACCTGGTTGATAATCCATCTTTTAAGGTTATCTCAGGTAAATCAGACTCCCTAGCGGGAATTAGCGCTACTCGAGCTATACCTAATTAGGACTATCTTAAACTCCTAGTAACTCCTAATAACCTTTAGAAATTCCTAAGCTAATTATAGTAACTATAGACTAATTCCTAGTAGAGTATTTAAGGGTAAATAATTAATTTATATACTACTCTAATATTATCTCTATATAATCTATTATTATATTATTTACCGTTATACTTTTCTTTTACTCCTGTTACTTATCTATTTTAAACTAGGCTTATTTAAAAGTACTTCTTTTACTATATATAATTTATTAAATATAAAGTCTATTATAATATCTATACTATTTATTTTATTACCTACATTCTTATCTCTATTACTTAACTATTTATTATTATTTACTAATACCCTAATACCTAATATACCTAATTAGAATATATAGAATACTTAGGGTAGACGCTCTATATCCGCTAAGAAGCTCTAAGTAATTATTAATATAATATAATAAGTTTAATAGTCGTTTAAGTAGTTTATTAAGGCTTAGGTAGGAGTTAGCGCGCGCACTATTATATAATAATAAAATATTATAATCTAGTATTATTTATATTATTTATACTATATACCTATATAATAGTAATATATTCTAAAGATAGTTCTAAGTAATAATCGCCGCCTTCGTTATCTTTACGTTAATACTCTAACCTTTATTAAGGTTCTTACGGACGAGCTTAATAACTTAATCTAATAGCCCTTCTTTAATAAATTTAACTATTATATTAATATAGAAAGAATAGACTTTATAGCTATATTTAAGATAATAAGAAGTATTATACCTATACTTTATAAGGTCTTAATAGGCCTCCTTAGGAACTAGCGGATATATTAAGCTATATATTAAGGCTTAGTTTTAACTATATTAGAGAAACAGCTATATATAATTATCTCTATACTATACTTCTCTTATATAAAAAAGAAGTTAAATTATCTTACCTCTATACTTAATACTTATTTTATTAGGTTAAGTATAAAACGTTAAGTTATTAAAGTCCTTTCTAGCCTTAGTTTATATTATAGCTATTACTAAGCTAACTAATTAATAGCGGATATCGCGAAGAATATTAAAGTATATAACTAGTAATTATATCTCTCTCGCCTTTTAAACTCCTATTAACTCTTAAGTCGATATATTCCCCTTTATAGCCTTATACTACTCTAATACCCTATATTATATTTACCTTTAAAATATCCTACTAACTCCTACTAACTTCTATAAACTTACTAATTAATTATATTATATTTATTCTCCCCTTTCTATTTCTTATTACTTATATTACTTACCCTTCTAATAACTCCTATTAACTCCTATTAACTTCTATAAACTCCTAAGCTAATTAATATACTTAACTAATATAATTAAGTCGGCCTTAATAAAGATATCTTCAGGTTCTAGTAAGGGATTTATAAGCGGTAGTTATCTATAATAATATTAACTTTAAGGATATCCCTTAAGAGGACCGTTATCTTACTCTTCCCCTTAAGGGGACCGTCGTCTTATTTATAACTACGACCCTAAGTAGATTAACCTATAGAATAGATAGAAGCGTCGCTCTATCTACCTCTATTAATATAATATATAGTAGAGAATTTAGAGCTATTAAAGCTCTACGCTGCTTAATTAATATAAACCCGCGTAATTAAGATATTAAGAAATTACTAATTATATATAGGTCTCTAGAGTAGGTTATTTACTAAGCTACTAATAGATACCTTAAATAGGCTCTTAAAGATAGGAAAATTAACTAATAATCCTATTTATTAGTAATTATTACTAAATACTTCTTAGTAGATATACTACTAATTCTAAGTCCTTTCTTTAAGATATATTTACTTATACGAATAATACCGCCCCTCGGAAATAAAAAAGAAGAGGGAGGAGGGTAGGAGGAGTAAGAAACTATAACTAAACTCTAGTAAACCCGGGAACTTTAGTAAACTCCTAAACTATATAATAACTAATAATATCTATATTCCCCGTAAACTCTAACTCTTATAAACTCCTAGGCTAATAATATATCTATTATATACTACTAGTATATTTATAGTATAATAGGGACCTACTTAGTCCCTTAGATTATTTTATTCGTATATTATTTAAGCGACCTCTCCTCTTAACTATCCTTATACTACTATAATAATAACTATAAAGTAAATATACTAATATATTATTCTGGTCACGTATTACTTATATTTATACTAATTTATATAGACTATATTATAGAAACTATAGAAAGAATCTAGTATATAGAAACTATACTACCCCGCTAGAATCCGGGCGGACTAAGCTAAATAGATAATACTATACTAAAAGAATAATATAACTAGAGACCCGACTATAATATAAGAACTAGAATATATAGTCTATAATATACTTTATATTAAATAGTAATACTAGGAGTATTAGGTCCTGGAGGACCTCCTCCCCCTTTTAGGAGGAGATATAGAGGCGGAGAGTAATCTAACTACTACTTATAAATAGAGACTAAATAAGCTTTTATATAAGCCTAGTACCGAATATATATTAATCTAGCCTTTAAAACTAATAATATACCCGTTTTTAAATAGGTCTAATATTTAAACCTATTAAACTAATATTCTAAATATACTATATTACTAGGTAGCTTCTCCCCTAGAAAGGTCTTTATAATTCTCTCTATATAGGACTAGTCCTATACTTTAGAGGCCTTCTACTCCTCCGGGAATCTATTATTAAGGCTCTACTACTTCTTAGTTATTTAGGGGGGTTAGGGCCCTATAGCCTTAAATTAAAAATCCGCCTAAAGGCGGCGCAGCTAATCTACTATATTAAATATAATAAGCTACTATATTATAATAGTAATAGTAGGGCTAGTAACTATTAGGATTAAGAGAGTAGCTATAAGAGCTAGGACTAGTACTTAGGGGGCGATAGTAAGGAGGATAGTAGTAATAATAGCGGCGGTAATATAAGAAGGAAGGGAGGCTAGGATAAGGAGGGAGGGCTAAACGCGAAGCTAGTTATATAGGTTAGTAATTTATAGTCTTATTTTTTTTATTTTAAGTACTTACTTATAGAATATTATTATCGTTATTATTATTATAAGGAAGGAGGTACTAGAGACCTTACTACTATTACTATTAATACTACTAGTATTACTACTACTACTATTATTAATACTACTATAGCTACTATTATTATTATTTTATAGTAGACGGTACTAGGGATAAGATAGGCGGGAGAAAGTTTATACTAATTATATAGGTTAGTAACCTATAATCTTAATATCCTCTTAGGTATATACTTATAAGAAGTTATCGTTATTATTATTATTAGGGCCGGGGGGTAATAGAAGATCTCCTTATTATTACTATTATTATAGCTCCTTCTCTTACTACTATTAGTACTATTATTAGTATAAGGAAGCGAGTGGCGGCGGTTATAAACTATTTAATATTAGTTAGACTACTACATTATATAGTAGAATAGATAAGATAATATATATTTATTACCTTTTACTCCGAAGAGTACCGCAGGTAAGAGGGGTAGTAATATCTAATATTACCCGTTTATTAAGGGTAATAATAGGCGGACGCGCGAGAACTTAATAGTAAAAGAATAACTAGATATAATACTACTATTACTATTATTACTATTATTATTACTACTACTACTACTACTACTACTACTACTACTACTACTACTACTACTACTACTACTACTACTACTACTACTACTACTACTACTACTACTACTATTACTATTATTATTATTAGTTAGGGTAGGGAGGGTAGGAAGAAGAAGATAAAGAAGAAGAAGAAAATAAAGAAAGTATATTACGGGAAAGATTAGTCGGTTATAGTTAAGAATATCTATATTAATATATACTAACTAATATATAAAATATAGTAGGACGAATCCCCGCGATATAATTAACGGAAGAGTTCTTAAGTAATAATATAGGATCTTAGGTAATAGTATAGGATCTTAGGTAATAGTATAGAATCTTAAGTAATATTATAAATTCCTACCTTAACCCTTTACTACCTAAACTAGTAAGTAGTAGTAAGCCCTCGGTCCTAGGATTAAGTATCTAACTACTGTAAAAGATAGCACCACGCTATATTTAGCGGTAATAGTATAGTATAGTAGGATCGGCTTAAAGGTATAGCGATCGATAGCTTCGGCGGAATATATTAATAATAAAGTTAGTAAGGAAGATATTAACTATCTTAATTATTAAGTTCTCTACGCCCTAACTAATATAGGAGTTACTAGGTATTTATATAAGTTTCCGTCGCCTATATATATTATACCTAAATATTACGGTAGCTAAAGAGTATAGTATTATAATAAATATAGGAGTTTATAAAAGTTCCTAGGAGTTAAGGTATATTTTATATATATAGACTAACTTATATATATTTAAAGTTCTCTCTTCCCTTTACTATTAGTATATATATTTAACTACTTTTTATAACCGGTAAGAATATTAACTTCTTTATATTACTACTCTTCTCTACTAATAGTTATTAAATAGATATCTAACTATCTTACTAACTATATATCTAATTCCTTAAGGTAGTATATAAAAACTTTATCTTCTAACTAGGTATCTATTTAGTAATCGCTTCTAGTATAGCCTTTATATTACTATCCCCGATTTCTAAACGCTCCTCGTATATCTATCTATATATTAGCGATAATATCCTACTATAAATCCGGCGATACCTATATATTAATAACTATATCCTACTATATATTAGGGATAGCTTATAAGTCTAGAACTACTACTAAGATAGGGGAGTAGTTTAGCCGGGGTAGAGAACGGAGTATATCTTCTTTAATATAAGGACTCTTCTAAATTATATAAGGTATTTAAGTAAGTAGGACGGGCTTACTTAGTATTATAAATAGTAGCCGTATAACGCGCTCGTTTAGTATTACTAATAATAGCTATATCTTAATATAGTACTTTAGAGCTTCCCTTCTTATAACCTAAATAGTAAGTATATTATCTCTTTATCGCGTTTCTATTAGATATCTCTCGGCTAGGTTACTAGATAGTATAAATTAATCTTATACTTCTAGATCCTAAATAATTATTATTATACGCCTCTATTCTACCGCCCTTCTTTTAGTAATCTTAAATTAAGTATCTACTTTAGCTACTATAAATTATAACTATATAAGTAGAATACTACTATCTTATATAAACATCGTCTAATCTCGAAATAATAGTACTTCTTTATAGATAGAATCTATTATTAAAGCTGTAGACCCCTAGTTAATACTATTACTTATAGTAGTAAATAACGTAGATAGTTACTAGCGATAATATATACTTATAAAACTAGCTAGTATAGGAAAGTAATAATTAACTTTATAGTAAACTACCTTAGCCTAGCTAGTCGCCTATTTATCTAATAAATATAGAGTTATACTTACTTAACTTCTACCTCTTAGTACCTAGGCGGGCTTCTATATAGATAGAGACTAGATAAATATAGTAAGAAGGGAGAGATTATAATAACTATAATACCGCTTAGGTAATACTTAAGTAACCTTAGTATTAGTAAGTAGCTTATCCTCCTCTAAATAGAAAAGGAAGGCCTTATAATAATAAGAGTTATTAATAATATCTTTCTATAAACTACGTATATTACTATATATAATATTTTCTTACTTAGTCTAGTACCTTAGCTCCTCTTTACTACTTCTTATAGTATATCTCTATAGTATATTACTTAATACTAATATAGTAAAGTAGTTACTATTATTACTATAGTCGCTAAGGTCTTCTAGAGTTATTATATTCTATAGCTAGCTATATTAAGCGTAGTTAGCTAGTAGCTTATAGTAGCTCCTTTATATAGCTCTCTATTATAATAGTAGAAGTAATAGCTAACTATTTAGTCTTTCTATACCCTCTAAGTTAAATATATAATATAGTAGGAAGATATAGCCCTCGCTAGAAGTACCTTTAAGCTACTCCCTCTAACTAAGTTAATATTAGGCGTCGCCTAGATTACCTATTATTAGAAACTAATAAATAATAATACGTCCTACCTATATTATATTAATCCCTATACCGAGGGTTATAGTCGCTATTATAATCCGGATAGCGGAGTCCCTTTTCTAGAATTTATTATATTACTATATATAGTTATACTAAGAAACGTATGAAATAAAAGTACTAACTATAATATAAACGTCGAGCTTCTTTATTATATTTAAGCTATATCTAAGGCCGGTCTTATACTCCCTTATAATAGATATAAATATATCTCGGAAGAACTATATAATCTCTTTAACTGTAATAGTACTATTTATAAAGATAATAATATATAGTAAATTACTAGGCGTTATTATACGTAACGAGCCGTCGAAGGCCTCCTTTAATATAAATAGTAATACCTTAAAGGACTTTAGTTTCTTCCGCAGGAGTAGTTATATATAGACGGAGATATCGAGCCGATTAATAAAGATATAAATTACCTCTATTTAGTATATCTAAGTACTATTTAGTTAAAAGCTACTATTAATAAGTATAAGCTTCTCTACCTCTTCGCTAAGCGTTATAAAATACCCGAACTATATAATATCCTAATAGAGAATAAGTTATAACTCGCCTAGTATAGTAAACTTTATTCTAAAATCTCTTTATTATAAGATTAAGTAATATTTATTAATTATAACTAAACTAATCTTCGCCTAGAACTTTACTTTCTTAAGGATATTATAGAATTCCTTAGATAATACTTATTTTAGCGAAAGGAGTATATAAGTATATACTTTATTCTTTATCTTTATAAATATATTCTTTTCCTTTACTTAGTATTAGCCGCTATAAAGTATAAATAGACGCTATTAAGTCTCTAAATACTAGTAAACTATTCCTCTTCTAACTTTATAAATAGAATAATCTAGATAGTAATTTACTTTATAAGGATAATATCGGCGTAGAAGATAAGGCTCTTTCTAAAGCTAGTATAAGTAATAAAAGATTAACTATTATAGTATACGGACCTATTCCTTATAGGAATAAGCTAATAAATAATCCCCTTTATATAGAATATACTAGAGATAGGTAATAAGAACTAGTATTTATAAACTAATATACTCCTCTTTCTAAATCTTATTAATAATAGTAGGGAGATCTACTAGCGATATAGAAGGGATACTAGCTATATAGTTATATATATTCTAGGGCCTCTATAATAGCCTCTATAGTAGCCTCTATAGAGGCTAAGTAGAGGACTATATAGATAACTTAAAGGCCGTCTTTTATTAGCTATAATACTACTTAGTTTACCTATTAAATAATAGTCTAACTATTTAATTAACCTAGGAGTTTATAGGAGTCTTTAGAAGTTTATAAGAGTTTATAAGAGTTATTAACTACTAGATTAATAGCTGTTTAGGGTTTATAGGAGTTACTAACCGCCGGATTAATAGTTACTTAGAGACGAATTAATAATACTAAGATTATATTAGCCTAAGAGTTTATAGGAGTCTACGAGAGTTTATAAAAGTTACTAACTACTAAACTAATAACGGCTTAGAGATAATTAGATAATACTAAAATTATATTATTAATTAGCTTAGGAGTTTATAGGAGTTTATAGGACTTTATTAATTATAATAACAGCTATAATAATAGCTAATTAAGTATAGATAGCTACTTACTATTATTAGGCCTTTTAATTATATATAGGAGTTTAAAGGAGTTCGCTAGCCGGGATAACGACCTATAATTAAGTAGATAATAGGGGTCTTACTAATAATACTAGTAATATAGATTAATTTATAGATTTCCTAGTATTTCATACTATTTACTATATATAGTTAACCCTCTACTATCTACCGTCTACCGGCTACTACTATTTATAAACTATACTTAATCCTTCTAGATAATAGAAGGCTATATATATTAATAGTAGTTTATTAGGGTTTTTTATAGATTTAGAAGAGTTTAAGAGGGTTTATAGATCGCGCGGTAACGGAAATAATTTTATAAGAGTATAAAAAATACGTTAGGAGATATAAGGCTATATATTATATCTAAATACTATTAATATAGGTATAAAAATAGGATAGAATAATAGACTAGAATCTATATATTTAATTATATTTATAATTATAATAAGAGGAGTATTATATATAATATATAACGCGTAGGAGTATAGGTAATAAAAATAAAGTTATTTAAATATAAATAAAATCGCGATTATTTACTCTTAGACGCTTCGCCGGAGAAGTTAGTAATATAGTCTATATATTAAATAATATAGTTTATTATTAGCTAAGGAGTTTCTAGGAGTTATTAGGAGTTACTAGGTCTATTTAGGGTATAATACTATACTCCCTAACTCTCCGTGCCGAGCGTCTGATTTATAAGATAACTTCTAAGGACGGATCGAATTTTGCCTGGGGCTGTTCTTCTCTGTGCGCTTTAACCGCGTCGTTATACTCTCGTAAAGTCTGTAGAAAAGCCGATCTGTTTTTCAGTCCCTTCCCTTGCAGCCTTTCAGCAAGCTCTTCAAGTGACGTTGCACTGATCCTCTCCACGACGTCAGGGGCATACTCTTCGTTGCGTAACCACTACGCACCGTTGGCATCCCAGACCTGTAAGCATGCACTCCGGCTGCTTCAATATCTCCCGTCCGACTTTGGCATATGCAAAATTTCGCAAGTCGAAGCCCTCGTCGACGAACTCTCGCCGTTCACGTTCAGCATCAAACCAAGAGGATATCCGCTCTTTGTATACTGATTCGTGAGGACCTGATCGCCCGCATCCGTTGGCGCATTGCATCCCAGCATGCCGAGTGGCAGCCAGACCAGTTCCCCGTCGGCAAGGCTCCCAATTCGTCGATTGCGACCCTCAGGAGTTCTCCTGTATTGAAAGGCGTCCCCTCACATAAGCCAGATCCCATCCAGGCCCCAGATACTGTGCCCTCATTGCAGGATTTGCCTCAAACCCCCCGGCTGCTAAGACAACGCCGCCTCTTGCGAAAACTTCATACATTGACCGTCTCTTCCCCTGCACCTTGACTCCAACTACCTCCTCATTTATTCTCAGGAACCCTACGACTTCGCTTTGCCATCTCATCTCTATTCCCTTCTCCAACGAACATCTCCTATGCGCCCTCGTCAGTCCCTTCCCCCCATCAACACCGCTCAGGACCATACCGCCCCAAAACTTCCACCTCCCCTCAATCTCATAAGCTTGCCGATGGAAACTGAGCTGGAAGTCGACACCGACAGCCTCCTTCAACTAGCACGTAGTCTGCCAGCTGTCTTTCGCCAATTCTTTCGCTAGAGCTTTGCCACACCTTCCCCCGGTGACTCTTTCCAGATCATCCAGGAAGTCTGGCTCCGAGTAAGGCTGCATGTCGATCCTCCTCTTCAGCTCAGTCGGTACATTAGAGACCAGTGTGAGGACATCGTCCAAGGACGGGAAGACAGTGCGATAAGCCCCGGCGGTAAATTTCGTATTTCCGCCCGCCCAGCTTTCGGGCGCTTTCTCAAGAACCAGTACACTCTGTGCGCCGGCCTCAGACGCAGATGTTGCGGCGAAGAAGCCAGCGTTGCCGGAGCCCACGACGATGACGTCGTAGGTCTGCTGTTTTAGCGTTCGAGGGTAAGCTGTGTCCATCATAAGCCGAGGAAGTTCCAAGAACGAAATCAAAGGTGAAGTTGATGCAGTAGTCTTCTCGAATTGAACCCAAGCTGCACTGCATGGCATCTACCCGAGTCGCGATGGAGCTGTAAATACTGATGTAGCTACCGTAGGTATTGGCTCGTCGAGTACTCCGCGAGTTAGCGTAGGATTAGCAAGTAGCGGGACCGAACCCCGCATGACTGAGGAAGAGTGCCTTCCCACCTTGCAAGGACAGCAGGCACAGAATAGAGGAATATAAGATTGGTATTGAATATTAGAGAAGTCAAAAATAATGCCATAATTCCGGATAATGTGCCACCTTCAACATCAACCAGCTCTTGTTTAGTAGATTCCTTGCGGTAGAGAGCTGGGCGTCAGGTATTAAGTGGTTGGTACTTGGGAGGCTCGAGAACCGAACAAGACGCTCGAAAAACTCGGCAGTGCTCTCCACAAGCGGTCCAATCTTCGCGCAATGACTGATTGACATGGCACTGAAAAGCACACGGCAACTCAAAGTATGCGCGGGGAAAGCCTAATCAAGTTCGTTTGCTCCTGATGCGCAAAACGGATCGAAGGGAGAGAAGCTATGATGCAGTGCTTCCATCTTCTGCAGGCTCCGGAACCTCATCATCATCATCATCATCATCATCACCATCATCACCATCATCGTCGTCGTCGTCAGGCTGCACATCGAGGACCTTCTCACCGGCTCTCTCTAAGACACGGCGGCAATAACTGCGCACGAGCTGCCATACAGACTACTCGAGAGTTAGCAAACATCAAGCATGATGAGCTGCGCATCGACTCACAAATAAGAAGGTCATTATACCGACCATGACGACAAACCAACTGACGTTAGCGAGCCTATCGCGACCTGTTGTAGCAGCTCTACGACCACCACCACCACCAACTCGTATCCATCCAAATGGATTGGCCAACATAGCTTTGAGGAAGCCTATCAGCCCAAGCGATGCAAAACCTTTCAGAAAGTGTTCCAGCCAGCCCGCCTCTTCTTCAACAACCTCATAATCTTCATCATCACCAAGTATTATAGCATACGGGTCCAGATAAAGACTGATGATGGGATCAGCAATAAATCCAAGGATAAATGTGGCGAAGAGGAGGACAAGTATTGTAAGTCCAATCTGGGCAGCTACAAAAGTCAGTAACATACCGATAGCCCAACATTTGCGAGATCACTTACAAGCACTGGCAACCATACGGCTCCAACCTAATCTGGCCAATTTGTACTGGAATCCACATGTTGGGCATTCCCAGTAATTGCGCCGACCATAGGAAGGATCCGCATGTCTCCAAGTCTGGAGGCAGTTTTCATGAACATATTTGGACGAGCCTTTGCACCTGCAGGGTCGCAGCAACCGGCCTTCCTCGGAATCATACGTCACCTCAGGCTCCGATAGAAACATGCCACCAAGGTTTTGTGAGGGAGGATGGAACGTCGGATTAACTGTGTCGAAACAAATGCGACATGTCCGCGGCCCATAGCGCTTACTTCTACGACTTTGCTGATAATTGGCTCTCTTACTGCGGGACTGGGCGTTGCCGTTCTCCTCAGTCTGCGGCACTCTTCCTGCATCCGATGGACCTCCAGTCGTGAGGTGATCGTCATCCTCGTCAGGCCAGTACCAGCCAGGTGCAGTGCGGAAATTGAGGGATGTAGACATTGGATTTCTGTTGTAGAGTTGTAGTAGATAGCTGGTGTCAGAGTGAGGTTGAAGAAAACAATGTTCGTAACAGAGGTAAAAAGAAAAGATAGCTGGGACTCATGTGTAAACACTGCAAAGAAAGAGTAATCGCATGGGGACGTGGGATAGTTTGAGGACTGTGATGTTTTCAAGTCAGCAGATTCTCAGCGCCATGACGCCGTAACATGTAGGAAAGCCGGATTGACATTCCAACAGAGTGGGAGTTAGAAAAGAAAGCTGATCACAGCTTGTGGAAATTGAAGGAATACCGAGAAGCACGGACCTGTTTCGGTACGGAAGAATGGACATCCGAGAATCCAGCTGGCCCAGCAAGCCAGGTCGCGCGTCAATGCGTATGCCTAATGGAGCTCCATGTCAAGCTCAACAACGTCTCTGCCCATCTGACCTTACTTTCCAGTGCTCATAACCATCTCCGGTCCTTCAGACCCAATCCCCCTTTACTATTCTGCCTGCCTTTGAAACCGCATAACCTCATTCGTTATGGCAGATCGTTACTCCTTCTCTCTTACAACTTTCTCCCCCAGGTAAGATAGCTTCAAATCCTCAAAATAGAAACTACTACTGACCCAGAGCCAAAGTGGGAAATTGGTCCAGATTGGTTAGGAATACTGTCTCTCCTGACCCCGGTTCGAGCTGATGCTGATGTCAATCTAGAGTATGCTCTTAACGCAGTGAACCAGGGAGTGACGTCCCTCGGTATCAAAGGTATAGAATCTTGCGACCCTCTGAGGTAGATTGCTAATTCTGCGTCCTAGCCACGAATGGCATTGTTCTCGCTACCGAAAAGAAGCTGTCCTCCCCCCTCGTTGACGCCAACTCCGGTTCCAAAATCAGCCTAATAACACCCAACATCGGAATGGTGTACTCCGGAATGGGTCCTGACTATCGCGTATTGGTTGACAAAGCTCGCAAAGTTTCGCATACCGGATACAAGCGCATCTACAACGAGTACCCGCCGACAAGGATATTGGTGCAGGATGTTGCGCGTGTGATGCAAGAAGCTACTCAATCTGGTGGAGTTAGGCCGTACGGTGTCAGTTTGTTAATCGCTGGTTGGGATGATGGTATTGAGCCAGAACAAGAAGCGAAGGAATCGGGCGAAACAGAAGCCGAAAAGAAAAGATCATCAGGCAAGACCGGCGGAATACTGAAGGGCGGTCCTAGCCTCTACCAGGTCGATCCTAGCGGCTCTTACTTCCCTTGGAAAGCCACGGCAATCGGAAAGAGTGCGACAAGTGCTAAGACTTTCCTCGAAAAGCGATACACCGAGGGCTTGGAGTTGGAGGATGCAATCCACATTGCTCTGCTGACGCTGAAAGAAACGATAGAAGGAGAGATGAACGGAGATACCGTTGAGATTGGTGAGTCGCATATAGATCTTGATACTCACTATACCTGTAAATCTAACTCAAAAAGGCATTGTTGGTCCACCAGAAGATCGCCTTCTAGGTTATGAAGGTGTGGAAGGCGCTCAAGGTCCGCGCTTCAGAAAGTTGAGCTCACAAGAAGTAGAGGACTATTTAACCAACTTGTAGAGATGTTACTCTGGGTTATTCTGTGGCTCTCGTGGACGATGGTAGACTAAGATACATAGAAGCGCTCCAAAGTAGCCTTACCATACTTAAAAGAGCAGGGCACCGAGTAACAATTCTATAATATGCGGACTAGTCTCGAGCCTATAGAATATCCTCTTTTAATTACTAAAGTGACTTAAATAAGCTATATAACCTTTTCACCTTTATATAGTTATACATATACCTTATAGCGGCTTATAGGCAAGTGAACTCCCTGCTAGCAGCGTTATTTAATAGGAAGTTAGTAACAGCTATTATCCCTAGTAGGCTAATTATAACCTATTATATCTAACGCCTGTTTATACAGCTATGCCTGCGCCTACGCCTGTAACTATACCTGTAACTATACCGGCAACTACTATAACTATACCTGTAAATTATACTAAGAATTATTATTTACAGGGAGCTATTTTACTATTTATAGGTAATCTTATCTAATTAATCTTCTTAATAAGCGCACCCTACTAAATACTATTATATATAAATACCTATTATATAACTATTTTAAACAGCTATATTAGCTATAAACTACTAAATAATAAGCTAAGGAGGCTTATAGAATCTGTTTACTATATCTAGAGCGGATTATTAATAAAGTTAATTTCGGCTATAGTAAGAGTAAGATATATAACTTAGTTATTATATACTACATAATAAGTATATATAAGTATAACTATAGCTTTAAAAATACTATTAAATTTATTATTAAACTTAAGGGTAGCTAGGCTTACTAGTTCCTATAAATTATAATTTCTTATTATAATTATTTATTTATTCTTTTTTTAGACTACTATTCCTACTTATAGGTAGCTTATAGATAATTATAAAAGGTTAATATATAGCCTTATTATAGCGAGAGTTAAACCTTAATAGATTAAGACGCGCTATAATAATAGGATCTAAGTAAGTTATTTATCAGGAAGGATATTTATAATAAAGTGTTAAGGATTAGGGTAGAGTATTTAAAAAGCTTACTACTAACTTAGGCCTTATAGCTAGCTCTTTATAAGTATAATAAAAATATAATTATTAGTATACTTTTAAATAGGATAAAGATAATAATAATAATATTAATTATCTCTTTTAAGCTTATTTAGTATTAATTAAATTCCTTAAATAGTATCCTAATCTCCTATTAACTAATAGGACGTATAAAACTAACTATTATAATATACCTCTTATCTATATTATAGATATTATAAATATAGGCCTTATATTTAACGTAGCATAAGCGCTAGTTATAAAAGAAAAAAAAGGTATATTATTTCTTATTTATAATATATCTTAGTATACTTTGTTAAACAGGGTAGAGCTAACTAAGCATATAAGGTATTATAAAAGATTTCTTATTTATAGACCTTCCTTACGGTAATACTAAGCCCCTAGTATAGAAGCTAGGCTTCTAGTTTTTTTATAGAGTTTTTTATTAATTTGAAATTAACTTAGTGGAACTAGTTAGCTACTTTTAAGCTTAAGTCTGGGCCTTAGTTAATTCTAAATTATCTAAGTCTGGGCCTTAGTTAATTCTAGATCATCTAATTCTAGGCCCCGCTTAATTCTTAATTAGCTGGTTCTTTACCTCAGTTCCTAGTATTACAGGCATCTTATAATGCCTTTATTTAGTAGTTTTAATGTATTATAACTATATTATAATACCTTAGTTTTAACAGCGAGCCTTAGAGCTTTAACTAAATATAGAGGATAAAGAGAAGCTAGAGAGTAAGAAGGTAGAAGTCTAGTAGGCTATTAAGAAGGTAAGAAAGCCGCGCGTAAATATATTACCCGAGGTAAGCGGACCTAGTTTACTAATTTAGTAGTTACTAATTTAATTTAGTACTTATTATTTATATATTATTATTAAAATATCACCTATAGCCTAAATTTATAAAGGAATACTAGGATTTAGAAGAGGACTAATATATATAATAATAAATGTTCTAAATATATATAGCGTGCCTTACTAGTATCTACTAATATCTAGAGTAAGTCTATCTATCTAATAGATATATAAATTTATATATAAATAGAGTTTCTCCCACTAAAGTAGTAGAGGAAATAGAACGCTTTATCTATAGAAATAAAATAATGGAATAGTTTAAGAGAAGGAGTAGAATTATAATCGATGTATATAATTATAACTACAGCCTATAGTTTAATAATAAAAAGAACTTTATACTACTATATAAGGGTAAGGATGGGGAGGCTATCATCGTTTAAAATAATAACTCTAGTTACTTAACTAACACTAATACTACTAATACTAATAAGTTCTTTTTAGGGGAGCTCGATATCTTTACTTTAAGCCTATTAAGTAATATAAGAGGAGCTGCTAATAAGATAAGTAAAGCCCTAATAGGGGTTTTTATAGTAGCTAGGCGTTACCCTAATTAGATAATACGCTAGATAAATTACTATACTAAGAGATTAAGATACTAGGGATTTTATAAAAGGTATACTATAATTAAGTCTCCTATAAGAGAAGATAGGACGATTTTACTCCTAGCGTCTTACTAAGTAGGCCGCGATATACTATAATAGCTATAGATTATATAATAGACTTAATATAAGTCTATTAAATATAGGGTCCTTAGGCACTATAATAGGAATTAATTAAGTAAGTAATCGGGGCTTTTAGGCCTTATAGAAAACCCTTATATTCCGTTAATCTAGGCTAAAAATTCGTCTACTCTATCGCGTTTATAGCTATCCTTCTCTAATATAAACCAAACTATACCCCTTATAGAGAAGGCTTATATACTTAGGATTTTAAATATCTTAATCTTTTATACCCTCTCTCTTCTTATTATTATTATCTCTACTATTCTTATTAGCGGGCCCTTCCTAAATACAAACGTCGTCCGTATTATAAAGACCTTATTACTTTATTTAAGTAATTCTAATATAGAGCTTCTAGATCTTTTTATTTAGTAAGCCTTCCTTCCTATCCCTTAGGAGGTATTATTCTTTTAAAATAATAATTATCATATATAATATAGTATTCTATATATACTAGACTAATACTCTATTCTTCCGAAATATTAGAATAAATACCTAGGCGGGTAAAGTATAGTATATAAAGCTAAGATCTAATACTCCGACTAAGAGAAGCTATTATTAGTAGAATAAATAGACTTTAGGAAAGTCGTATAAATAGCCGATAATACCCTAGTTAAATTAGATAAACGCTATTCTACTAGACTATTATATACTAAAATATTTAATTTTAATATTAATACTTTCTCCTACTATTATAGTCGTTATAAAGGTACTATCTATAGGCTAATATAATCTTTCGTATAACTAAGATTAAAGGTTTTCAACCCGCTTATATTTCCTTATAAAATAGCTAATAGAATAGGGGTTTCTTAGCTTTAATAAATATACTATATAATTTTCCAAAGATTAATTCTAGAAGCTAGTTCTTCTCTTTATCGTTAAGAATAAACTCCCCTTTAAAATTATTAGATTACCTATTTTTTAAAAGCTTTTATATCTCTTCCGCCGCGATATAAAGCTACCTAGCCGTAGTAAGCTACATTAATATTATCCTTTATTCCTTTACTAATTTTTTATAGTATTAATCCGTCATTTAGGTAAGGATTAAATTATAATTTTATAAGGCTTAGGGAGCCTTAGGACTAGATAGAGCGTGGATACCTTAAGTATAATACTAGAGGTACGTAAGCGAGCCGCAAGCGAGTATAGACGTATAAGTATATTAGGGGAAGCTAGAAAAGGGGTAACTTATTAGGATTAGTCTATATACTATAAGTAATACTACCCTATTAATACTTAACTATACTAGTTATTACTTATTTCTTAATAATTCTAATCTACCGATTATATAATGGGAACTAGCCTAGCTATATATTTAATATAGGCTATATAGTATAATATAAGCTTAGCGCCTTTTAAACCTAGGAGTAAATCTATACCCCCTAGCTAGGAAAGAGAATTAGTAGAAATAAGAGTAATATATATCCTAGATATTATTAAAGAGTAAACTATAGAGATTTAGAGACCTTAGCTTTCTATTAAAAAAGATAATACTAAGTAATAAGAGTTATAGATATTTAAGAAACATATCTAAGAATCTAATTAGAAGAGGAAGGTAGTAAGGCCCTTCTAGAGTAATAGTAAAAATAGCTTAATAATTAGATTAGTTAGCTATAGAAAGACCTTACTAGCCGTATCCTATAGACTAGGCGCGCCCCTAATAATAGCGAATTATAAATAAGCGACGACTAAAGAGTAGTAATCCTAGCCTTAACTAAAAGGGTTTTTATTAATAAGGTATATATAACCTATAAGTATCCTAAGATTAGAAACCTTAAGCCCTACTATAGAAGGAATATTAGAGAGTATATTAAATAGGTTTAATTAGTAAAAACGTGCTTCTAGATTAGCCCTAAAATATACTCCTTAGAGGAGTCGAGAATCCTATAAATAATATAGTTCCTTAAGAGTACCCTATAAGATATATAATAATCGAAGGTAGAGAGCTAGGAAGGCTATACTATTAAGAGATATATATTTATAGAGTTTATAAACTTCTTATTAAACCTCGTAGAGGATTTAGTAAATAGGGAACTCTTAACTTTCTAATTATATATATACGTAAGATAAAAAGAAGACTAAATAATTTAAATATTTATAAACTATTTTATCTACTTAGAGAGTTAACTACTAGAAATATACTCGGAGTAATAAAAGTATATATACTTTTTTTATTAAGTTAAATTCTAAGTTAAGGGAGGCCTTAATAAACTATTAAGCCTTATATATAATAAGAGACGCTCTTATAGCCCTTATATAGCGTTTAGAAGGGAATATTTAAAAGGGAAAAGTAAGAGCCCCTAAAGGACCTAAGAATTTCTAGATATAGAGTTTATATATAAATAAAGCGACTATAACGCTAGCGGTATATAAATAAATTAGGAGTTAAGAAAAACTTAAACTATCTAAGTTTATATATTATAACTACTAGAGAAAGGAGTATTTAATAAAGAACTATACCCGGCCTAAAAGGGGTCCCCTAAATAGAAGTAACTAGATACCCGTAAATATAGTAAAGGCTATTTAGGAGGGAAAAGTTAACGCGTTAGCGATAATACTTTAATATAGATATAGAGAGTAGTAGAGGTAAGTATATTTATTAAGATATATATAGAGATCTTATATAGCTAATAATAGGTACGCTAATTAATAGCGGCGTTAAGGTAAATATTATTAGCTAGGTATACGTATATAAACTCTATCTAAATTATTAGTAATTACTAGTAAGGGAATTTATTATTATAGTATATATAAATTATACTTACGCCTTAATAATAACCTAGGTATAGTACGGGAGATTACTAGACTATTTTATAAAATTAATAAAGATCCTAAGGTAGAAATATTATTAGTCCTTAGTATACTTATCCTAAAGTAAGAGTAAGTCGTTATTAATTTAAATATAAAATAGTAGCGCCTTAACTTTCTATTCTTCTAAATATCTAGCCTAGAGGCTTTTACTAAGGCCCTTAAGAAAGAAGAAAGTATATATACTTTAATCTACTTAGAGGTTATCCTAAGATAAGGAATAGTACGCCTTTAACGCCTTAATATTAGAATAAGTAATAAGCTTAAGGAGCGATAGTATCCCGCTAATAATTAAGATCCTCCTTAAGTACTTAAAGTATATGAATATCTTTTTAGAGAAAAAAGTAGATAAGTTACTATCCTATAAAAATAGTAATTATATAATTAATTTAAAAAGAGTAAGAACCTACTTTATAGCCCCTTATATAGCCTCTAAAGGAGGGAGCTTACGGAACTCTAGCGCTACCTTAGCGAGATTATAAAGAAAGATTAAATTAAAGAGTTTATTAGTTTAGTTAGTACTTCTATCCTATTTATATTAAAGAAGGATAATAGCTTATAACTTTATATAGACTATTATAGTCTTAATAAGGTAACTAAGAAGAACCGCTATTCCCTACTTAATTTTAGAGACTCTAAATCGCCTATATAGCGCTAGTATCTTTACTAAGCTTAACCTATATAATATATATTACAGTATCTGAATTAAGGAAGAAGATAAATAGAAAATAGCCTTTTAAACCCGGTATAGCTATTTTAAGTATATAATAATACCCTTCGGCCTAATAAATATTCCGGTAATATTCTAAGTATATATTAGTAAAGCTCTAGCAGGCCTAATAAATATTATCTATATAGTATACCTAGACGATATCCTAATCTTCTTAGAAAAGGAAGAGGAGTATATAAGATATATATAATAAGTACTTAAGCGCCTATAGTAGTACTAGCTCTACGCTAAACTAAATAAATATAACTTCTTTATAAAGGAAGTAAAATTCCTAGAGTTTATTATTAGTATTAATAGCGTATAAATAGATCCTTATAAAGTAGATATAATTATAGTATAATAAGAATCTACTTTATATAAAGATTTATAGATCTTTCTAGGGTTTACTAACTTTTATTATCGATTTATTTACTAATACTCCTACGTAGCGGCACCCCTAACAGCTATACTAAAAGGTAGTAAGAATAGTACTAAAATAGGCCTATTTACGCTAATCTAGGACGCGCGAGATATATTTAAGAAGCTAGTAAAACGCTTTATAAGCGTACCCGTCCTTATCTACTTTAACCCTAAGAAAAAGATTAGGCTTAAAACTAATATATCTAAATTCGTAATCGTAGGTATCCTCTTATAATAAGACGCTAAGAGCTAATAGTACCTAGTAGCTTACTAGTTAAGGAAGCTTAGAGACGTAGAAGTAAATTATAAAACTTATAATTAAGAGCTACTCGTAATTATAACGATCTTTAAATATTAGTATTACTACCTTAATAGTAGCTAGTATAGTATAACTAAGATAACGCTATTCCGCGCGCTCTATAACTTCGATCCGGCCCTATTATAAGACGTTATAGGTAAGCGTTCTAGGGGAAGAGGTACTAGGAGTATAAAAAAGATTTTATATAATTAAGAAAGAAAGGGAGTAGCTAGAAAGATACTTTCGAAATATAATAAACTTATAAGCGAAATACTATAATAAGAAGTATATACTTAGAACTTTTAACATTAATAAAAAAGTATAACTATTTATAAAAGACTTATACTTATATCTACCTAATAAGAAGCCTCGTATTATAGTAGATAAGTCCTTTCTAAGTAGAAGATATAATTAATAAATAAGCTTATAAACTAGTCCTATTACTATAATACTAATGCCTATAGCTAGTATTTAACGTCTAAAAGCTAAAGCTATATAAGACTAAGCTAGATATACCTAAGGTATAAGAGCTACTCGGGCTAGAGTTAATAGATATTAAGACTACTATTATAAAGTAGAGGAAATTATTAAAATAATAAGCAGGGGCCCTAAAAAGAAGTATTTAATTAAATAGAAGGGGTATCTAGGCTAATATAACTAATAAATTACTAAAGAGAACCTTAAAGGAGCTAGGGAGCCTAAAGAAGAATTTAATATATAAATAAGAACTAGTTATAAAGTATAAAAGAAGTAAGCGATAAGTAGAGAAGTCTTATTTAGAAGACCCTAGAAGGAGGTACTATAGCTACGCTAGTAATAAGTAACTGGCACGCCGGCTATAGATATATAAGAAGCGAAGAGTAGCTTAGATATAAAGTAGCTAGAGAAGAGTAGCTAAATATAGAGTAGCTAAAGAAGAGCAGCTAGATATAAAGTAGCTAGAGAAGTAACTAGAGAAGAGTAACTACTAAGGTAGCCTATCCGGTCTATAGTTAGCTCAGGTTTTTTTTAGCAGAACCCGGGTTTTTTCCGATTTTTTCCGATTTTTTCCGGATTTTTTCTAATATTTTTTCTATTTTTTCTGATTCTCCTTCTATTTTTTTTTTTATTTTTTCTTAATTTTTTTTATTTAAATTTTTATTTTAGTAGTATTTCTATAGATATTAGACTTTAATTATTTTTAAAAAAAAAAGTATTTTTAGTATTAATATTTAGCGAGATAGGCTAAAAAGGGATAAAAATAAAAGCCTTTTTTTCTAAATAAATTAATAATTAATACTATATTTATAAGGCAGTAATAGAAAGTTAATATTTTAAAATTAGATATTATTTAGTATTTATATTATAACTTTTAAGAAATATAACCGCGGCGTACTAGAGCTTTTAATTTTTTTATATTTTTAATCCTTACATTTTAGGCGAGAAGGGGAAAAATCTTCGAGGCTTAAACTCTTAAATTCTAAGCGAGAAGCGGGGAAAACCCCAGATTTTAATCCTAAAGAATTAATAATAAATAATCTACTTAATAGGTAGTTTTATAACTCTAATATATTATAATTAATACTATCTCGTATCTAGATGTATTCTAATTTTTAAGAAATTTAAGCGCGGCGCTTTAAAGTTATTAGATTTTTAGGATTTTTACCCCTAGATTTTAAGTAAGGGAGGGAAAAACCCTAGATTTTTAAACTAAATAAATTAATTTAAAATTCTATACTTATTATACAAATTTTATATTCTAGTATATAAATCTAGAGACCTAGAAGTATCTATAGTATTATTTCTTAATTCTTTCTATTATAGGAATAAAACGTTAGAAGATTTTTAATTAATAATCTTATCTTTTATAAAATTTTTATAAGTAAGACTAGTTACTTTCTCGAAAATCTAAAAAAATCTAACTTTATAAATAAATTAGTTTAATTAAAGAAAATAGCAATATACTTATTAGCATTTATATATTCTAGGAAAGCTAAAAAGTTTAGTATTTACTAGTATTTAATATAAAAATAAATAAAAAAGACTTTTTTTCTAAAAGAAAAAATCTAAAAAAATCTAAAAAAAATCTAGAAAAATTTTAATAGATACCTAGAAGGCTAGGCTATATTAATTTAGCCTTTTTAAGTTATAATTAATTAGAATATTTAGGATTTTTAAGGCCGGAAAACTAGCTCCTATAAATAGATTTTTTTCGGAATTTTTAGGTTTTTTACGGGTTCCGAGGTTCGGGTTTAATTAGTTTTAGGTTAGTAGAGCCTCCAGATTTTCGGCTCAGGTTTTTTTTTAGTTAGCTGGACCCCTATTTAGTTAGCTTTCGGAACCTAATAGGCTACTCTAGTAACTATTATAAAGTAGCTACTATAAAGTAACTACTATATAAAGAACTACTATATAAAGAAGAATAAGCTATACTAGTAAAACTTAACTATAGGCGCGACTACTACGACTGCGACCGTTATAACTACTATAGCCGTTAGCGGGCTTAGAGGGCCTAGAGGGCTTAAAGAGCTTTAAGGAACTAGAAGTAGGCGTCTCCTTACTATTATCCTCCTTTAAAGTAAGTAATAAATATAAGCCCCGCCGGTCTACCGCAGGAAGCCCTGCCTAGTAAAGAGTTAGTAATACTACTAAAGGTATAAAGGGAATAAATATACCTTCGACCTCTTAAGGTTATAAAGACCCTTAAGAGCCGCGGCTTTATATATAATAGTTAGGACTAGCAGCGCTAAGTAATTATTAGTACTTAATAGACGCTAGTAAAGCGTAGGAACTATACTACCGCCGCGCTCTATACCCCGCTTTATTATAATATACTAGGTATTAAAAGCCTAAATAAATTTACTTAAGTCTTTAGTAGTATTAGTATTACTAGATATAGCGGTAAGGTAACTAGGTAACTCCTATATAAAATAGTTATAGAGGAGTATAAGAAGGGAGTAACTTATAAAAGTATATTTATAGTATTATTTTATATAATATATATATATTTTAATAATTATATTTCTCTTTAATATAATATCGTAAGCTTCTACTTTATACTGCCTTTTTATATATCTAGCGCAGGAGTAAATAGTAAGGGGCTAAATAATAGTAAGCGAATAAGAGGTAAGAGGCGTAAAAGTAGGTTATAATATAGTTAATAAGAAGTTATCTTAAAGGTAAAATATATATATATAATAGGCGAGCTAGGGATAATAAGACGTTATAAAGTAGTAGTAAGACTACTAAATAATAAAGATAGAAAGCTAGTATAAGAGGGGTAAGATAAAGATAGGCTAAGTATTATCGGAGGCGAAAAGCGATAAGGAGGTAGACGCTTATAAAATTATTTCTATTTATTATTTAGTAAATAGGACTAATAATCGCCCTTTTAGTAGAATAGCTATAAGGGAGCTGCGCCTCCTATAATAAGTAGTAGTAGTAAGTAAAAATAAAAGAAATATTAAAAGAAAAGAAGTAGTAGATAGTAGACTATAGTTAGCGGAAGGGGAGAAGTAATAAGGATATAGAGAAGGAAGAAGAGGAAAAGAAGAAATAGCTATAAAATACGCGAGCGAGACGCTCTAAAAATAGAAGGAATAGTTATAAATATTATTTTTAGGACTATTATAATATCTAAGGCTGTAGGAGCGTTCTTTTTAGGAAAGAAGGGTAGTTATAAAGCTTAGGGAGCCTTAGGACTAGATAGAGTATAAACACCTTAAGTATAACGCTAGAGGTATATAAGCGAGCCGTAAATAAGTATAGATATATAAATATATTAGGGGAAGCTAGAAAAGGGGTTACTTATTAGGATTAGTCTATATACTATAAATAATACTACCCGGTTAATACTTAACTACGCTAGTTATTACCTATTTCCTAATAAATTTCTAATACCTATATAGATAATATAGGATATCCCAGCGATTCTTACCTCTAGGAACTACGTTAAGAGAGTATTTAATATTAGAAGGGATATCTATAACTATAAGTAGAATAGGCTTTTAGTAACTACTATTAATATACTTATATAGGTTAGATACTACTATATTATAAATATAAAGGCTTAGAAGTGTAAGAGTAAAGATAATATAAGTATTATAATAAAGTACAAGGAGTAGGAGGATAATAATAGCTAGAGATAGGAATATAAAGTATTAGAAGAAGGGAAGAAATTCTATATTTCTAATAGTTTAAGTAATAATAAAGTTAAGGAGTTACGGCTAAGAGTAGACACCCGCGTTAAATAAGTAGATAAAATAACTAATATACTATAGAGTAATAAAAAGGATAATAATAAGAATATAGTTATATTATCTTAGGGGTTAGGTAGCAGGAAGAGAGGCCGGCGGATATTACCTTCTACTTTTTAGAAGTAGGTTAGTTAGAAGTATATAAAGTATAGTAAATTATAACTGCCTTTAAAAGGTTACTATTACCTTAATAAATATTAGCTAGGGTCCTTATAGATAGAAATAGAGTAGCTATTAAACTTAATAAATATTTTAAGATATATATTTTAGCCTTATATAAAGGCTAAGGTAGCCTATTTAGTTAGTAAACCTATGCTAGCTAAAACCCGTCAGGTTTTTTAGTTAGTAGAGCCCTTATTTCTATAGTTCGGGTTAGGTTTTAGCAGCTAGTATAGTAGGGTTAGAGGTATCCTTAGATCCTACTACCTGAGAGAGGCTATCCGCTCCTAGGAAGGGCGCTACTTAGGAAATATCTATCCCTAGGAATAGTATAGATTATAAATAGATAAGGAGAGACCCTAAGAAATATAGAATAGTAAGAGGATATAAGGAGGATAACTCCTTATCTAGGATTAATACTATTATAAATTTATATATTTTTATTTTCTAAGATTTTCTATACTTTATCCCTAGCCTCTCTAATTTATAAAAAAGAATTTAAGTCTTCTCTTTATATTCCTTCTTCTCTTAAAAATTACTTTTTTAAGGTCCTAAAGAACTTATACTCCCCTATATTCTTAGGATAAGGCCTACTAGATATAGACTTACTAATTAACCCTCCTTTATTTAGTAACTATACTAGGCTCTTCCTCTTATAAAGTAAAGGTATAAATAGCCTTAGGTGAATTAAAGAGATAGACCTAAATATAAAAAAAGAGTTAATAAACCCTTCTAAGGATAGGAATATAGTACCGGAGAGATATAGATAAGGAGGAGATAATAAATAATATAAGGAAATTACCTAGGGATAGTAGTTCTGACGGAAGATTAGAATACTTAAAAATACTACTAAGAGATTTAGAAAATATTAAAATATTACTAAAAGATCTTAATACTTTAAGTTATTATAAAAGTAATAATCTAAATATATAAGAATACTACTAGAAGATCTAGATACCTTAAATTATTAATAAAGCTAAAGTTTAAGTATATATAAATACTACTAGAAGATCTAGATACTTTAGACTACTAGTTAAGCTAGAGCTTAGATATATAGAAATACTATTAAAAGAGCTAGATAACTTAAAGTACTATTAGGTAAGCTAGACCTAGAAGAATATTATATAAATAGTAGGAGTAGAATAAGACGAGCGATTTAGAGGTATAAGCTACGGAAGGTCTAGAGCTAATAAATAGTAATAAAAAAAGCTCCTAAAGGTAGAGATTATATAATAAAACAGCCGCGTAATAAAGAATCGGTCTATTTTTATAAGGCTTTATAATACTACCGCGCCTACTACTAGGAGACGCGGCTTAGGGAGACTTATATTTCTAAGAAACTAAGAAGGTTCTACTCTTAGAAAGGTTAGGAGACTACTCTCCTAGGATATTAAATACCCTCTAGGCTTAATTTAACTTCTACTACCCGCTACTAGTATACGGAGGAGTAAACTAAGGTCTCTTAAAGGTTCTTACTTATAAGCTACTAGGACGAAAAGGAAGAGTTATAAGATTCTTATTAGTAGTTAATAAAGTTTTTATAAAAAAGAGGAGTCTAGTCGCGTAATCTATAAAATAAAGAGGATATTTAGGATATTAAGAAATACTACTACTCCTTATTTAGTAAGCCTCTTATTTATTAAGTTTACGCTTAATTATATTTCTACGCTAGGAACCTATCTAAATATTAGGAAATATCCTCTAACGCTACCTTCGACACTCTACTCTTTATTAGGGCTATAAACCCTCTAATATTTACTCTACTATTTATAATATAAATTCTAGTAATATTTCCTATACTAGGAGCTCTAGGAGTACCTCTATTCGACGAAAAGAATATTTCTATATTTTTTAAGTAATAAGACTTCTTTTATATAGCTATCCGGATTACCCTAGTAAAATTAACTTTAAAGATTAACTTATATTATAGCCTCCTAATCCGTATTAAACTCTAAAAGGAAGAAGGCTTTCTTAAAGAAGGCTAGGACGGCCTAAAAAAGTATATATTATATACTTAGTATAAATAGAACTAAGAGTAGCTTAAAATAATTATAAAGTATCTTTATATATAGGTTACCTACTATTAAAACTAGTTCTAGGATTTAATATAATATTACCGGATCTACTAGGCGATCTCTTATAAGGTTTAAAAGAAAGATAATTTCTCTAACTAAGAATATTACCTCTTTTTTATCTAGGGCTTCCTTAGGACTATTAGAGAATATATCCTCACAAATATAAGTATTATTTTTATAAAGGATAGTACCTAAAGCTTTAATAACCTATACTAGAAAGCTATTATACTTATAAGGATAAGTAAAATCTATAATAAACTTATCCTCTTATAAGTAGACTTTACCGTCCCTCCGAGTAGCTAACTATTAATAGGCCCCGGCGCTATTACCGGGAAGAATAATATTAATATATTAATAGAGAAACTTATAGCTTTTAAACTAAATATAATCTCCTAGCTTAATACCCGCCTTCTTTATAATAATTAAAGAGGTCCGTACTATAAGTATAGTTAATTCGGCTACTTTATTATTTAGTATAAAAGGGTCCGCGTGCTAGAGGAGGCTGAGAGGATTAAGAAATATCTTAAAAAGGATAAATAGGTTATACTAGATAGTTCTCCCCTACTTAGGGGAAGAACTAGAAATATAATTTATAAATAAGTCTTAAAAGTATAAATAGATACCCTAGGAGCGCGCCTTAATACTTTATAGATAAACTAGATAAATAATATAAAAGTATATTTTAATATATATATAGAGGATAACCTAGAGATAAATAGTCCCAGAGACGCCTATAACTAAGATATAGAAGTTAACGTAGTAAGAGTTATGAAAACCTCCCTTTTATTTATTAGTATAGATAATAAGGGTTACCGTAGCCTAAAAGATAAGAAGAGAGTTAAAAAATAGTATCCTACTACTAAAGGAGTAAGAACCGGTATTTACTAGCTCCTTACTAAAGCTATAAAATCCGCTATAAGCCTAGAGCTAGATAAGACTAAAAATACCTATAATTAATAGTATCTAGAGGTTATAGAAGGGGTTAGGAAGTATAAACCTAGATTCTTAATTACTATTAATATCTTCCGGAATACTACTAAGGCGGTAGATAAATCCTTAGTAGAAACTTAAAAAAAGGCTACTATTAAAATAAGTATTTAGGAGCTATTCTAATACTACCTAGCTCTTTAGTAAGAGTTTATAAGCTATATAGTAGCGCTTAGGCACTTTTAATCTTTAGCTATTATAAGTAAGCGAACCTAGAGAACTAATTAAAACGTACTTACTACTAAGAACAGCCCCCCTAATATAGTCCCTAATTATAATATTAATAGACTTAAAATAGGAGGCGATAGCCTCCCCTCTAGTAAAATACCTTAGATATTTATTTATATTAGTAACCTCTCTACGGCCGCTATTATAGATACAGGAGCCGATAATAATAATAATAATAATAGTATTTAAAGAATAAATAAGTATTCTCTTTATTAACTAGGAATTATATTATTATATTATAGTAAATAGCACCCCGGGATTAACCCTTAGGGTAATTTATAACTACCCTATTAAAGTAGAATTAATAATAATATATATTACGGTCTAAATAATTCCGGGCGATATTAAGAAGCTCCTCCTTAGAATAATATAATTACGCGTAGCCTACTACTCTATTACTACTTAGAAGAACGAGGTAATATAGCTATTTATTAAAGCTAAGGACGGCTCTAAGGTAATATAAATAAGTATATTAGTTAATACTAGGAATAAGACCTACTAATAAGCCTAGATAATTTTAAAAAACTAAAGAGCGGGATCACGGCCCTAACTAATCCTATAAAGCTAGGAATTTAGGGTAAGAGGAAGGTTATATAATAAAAAGAGGTTTTCTCCCTAAAACTAATAAGCGGTAAAGATAAGAAGTATAAAATAAATAGAAGAATAAATAAGTTTACCGGCGGTAGACCCCCGGGTAGTAGTATAAATACTACTTAGCTTAAGGAGTTATTTAAATATAACTTAGTCCCTAGTACTAGGAAAACCAAGGACTAGCTTCTATAACTTAATAATATAGAGGCTAAGCTAAATATAGTATATAAGAGAAAGGATAAGAAAGTCTAACCTATTAACGCGCTAGATAATAGAGCTCTCCTAGGAGGAATTAAAAATTAGGAAAAAGTATACTATTAATAATATTTTCCTAAAGAGGTTTTATATAAAGTATAATTATTAAAGGATAAGTCTAATAGGTAGCTCTACTTAAAGATATTAAATATCCCGATAAGAAGTAGATTAAATAAAAAAGAGGGAAGATAAGCTATTAGTAGGAAATCTAACCTTATAAAAGAAGAAGCTTCTTTATACGCTCCTACTCTAACGAGAAAAGGCCCTAGCCTAGGAATTTTTTAAAATAGGATAGGTTTAACTAGAGGTCTATCCTCTAATATAAATAAGAATAGTAGATTATAAGGCCTAGTAAGTAGCCGGGTTCCCTATACTTAAGAGAATTAAGGGGATAATAGTAGTAATATTTATTAAGAGACTTAAGAATAGGGTTTTAGAAAGAGGAAAAGGACCTTATAAAAATACCTAGTTTTTAATAAAAAAGAAGAGCGGAAGCTACCGCTTTATTAATATAATAGTAGAAATTAACTGCGTTTTAATCTAGGATATAAACCTCCTCTTATTTATTAACCACTTCTTTAAGGAATTTACTAACCTCTAAATAACTTCCTTAATTAACTTTCTTTTAAAATATAACTAGATTCCGCTAGTAGAAGAAAGTAGAGATCTTATAGCTTTTATAATATTTATTAAACTTCTTTAGATATCGATACTTCCTTAAGGCTAGATAAACTCTATAGTAGTATTTATCTAGATTATTAATAAGATATTTAAAGGGTATAATTATAAGCCCTTCCTTAATAATATTCATATTAAGGAACCTAGGACTTAATATAATAAGAAGGAAATAGCTTTAAGTATCTAGAGGTTTATCCTAAAATATATTTATAGTCTAAATAAGATCCTCTACTATCTAGAGCTAGCTAGGTATACTATATTTAGAGAAAAGTTATAATTCTATATAAATAGGGTTAAAATTATTAGGTTCGTTTATAATATAAAAAAGAAAAAGCTAGAGACTACGAAGGTTATTAAAATCCTAAAGTATATTTCTATTATAATATTAAGGATATCCGGGCCTTTCTAAGCCTCTATATATATTATTATATATAGATTAAGGACTTTGCCTAGAAGGCAGCGGCCCTATATAACCTCTTATATAATAGGGTACCTTTTATATTTAAGAAGGATATCTTTTAAGTTATAGAAATCTTAAAAGAAGTTATTACTATAGCCCTAGCCCTAATAATTATCTAGTTTAGCCTGAAAAGAGAGGAGATTATCCTCGTAATAAATGCGAGCCTTACTAAGTAAAGAAGGGTCCTTATATAGGTAGAGAAGGATAGCCTAAGAAAGAAATACCCGGTAAGATATAAGAGCGAGATATAGAATATAGCGGAATAAGTATATAATATAAAAAAAAGAAAATATAGAGGATTATTAAAAGCCCTAAAAAAGCTATAATTCTAGTTATATAGAATATACTTTACCCTAGAACTAGATACTAATACTCTAGTAGCCTAGCTAAATTAATCCGTTAATAACCTCCTAGAAGCCTTAGTTATATAATAGCTTACTTAGATTAGACTCTTTAACTTTAAAGTCCGCTATATATCTAAGAAGAAATACGTTATAACGGACAGCCTTTTTTAAAGAGAAAGGACGATATTAGATAATTTAAACGAAGCTTATAAGGGAGATATAAATAACTTTATTAATAAAGAACTTAATATAATAGGAACTAGTAATATAAGGGAACTAGATAAGTAAATACTTTAAAAAGAATATTTAGACGAGAGCGAGTAAATAGTAAAGTTCCTTACTACGCTAAAGGTCCCTAATAATATCCCTAAAAAGGACGTCCCTATATTTAAGAAATACGCAGTAAAGTATTTAGTTAAAGAAGGATATTTATTCCGCTATATAAACTAATATACCCTATTAAGACGAGTAATAAATAATTAAGAAATAAAGAATAATATAATCTAGGAGCTGCACTAAGCTAGTAGATATAAAGAGAGAGAAAGGACTTATAAATAAATTATTAATTAGTATTATTAGAATAATATATACCGCTAAGTCTATAAGATAATCTAGGGATATAAAGAATATTAGCGATATACTAGTACCTAGGAAAAAGAAGAACTTTACCCTATTAATATAGTAGTTCTATAGGAGTAGGTCTATATAGATATAATATATATATTTATAGATTATAAATATTATTACTTTATAGAAGCCCGAGAGAATCTAAGCGATTAGATAAAAGGAAGGCCCCTAAAGAAGATAAACTTTAAAAAGATAATAAGGTTTATTTAAGAAGATATTTTTTATAAATATAGCTTCGTCTATAGGATTATAGTAGATAGAGGCCTAGAAAATAAGAATCTTATAAAGGAACTTACCTCTGAATATAATATAAGAAGGGTATAAGTATCCTTATATTATTTATAAGCTAATAAAGTAGTTAAAAGAAGGTATAAACGTACTATTAATATATTAGTAAAGCTAATACTCGGAGGCTCTTAATTTAAATAAAGTAATTCTAAGTAGTTCTATAGGTAGATAGGATTACTATTAAATAATTAACGGAGATAGGCTATACTTCTAATAAAGGAGGAGTACCTAATATAAAGAATCTTTAATTAAGAACTAATAAAAATATCGGGAGATCTACTATACCTCCGGGCAAAATAGATAGAACGAAGGGAGTTATAATATAATAGAAGCTATCTTAAAGATTAAAAAGGAAAGAGAATAAAATAAGAAGTACTAGAATAAATAAAGGAAAAATCTAATTAAAACCCTTAGAGGAGGGGGACCTAATACTTAGATATAATAACTAGTATAAAACTTCCTTCTCTTAAACGCTAGACTATTAGTAGTTAGGACTATTTAGGATTAGAAGAGTACTTCTAACATAAAGAGAAAAAAATAAGACTTATAAACTAGAAAAGTTTAATAGAGCGGTAGAAATAAGAGTTACTACTAGGCGAAGGTATTAGGAAATAAGTAATAACTAACTTAGTTAAGTATTAATAAGGTAGTATTACTTATTATATATAGACTAATCCTAATAAGTTACTCCTTTTCTAACTTCCCCTAATATACTTATATATCTATACTTACTTATAGCTCGCTTACGTACCTCTAGTATTATACTTAAGGTATTTATACTCTATCTAGTCCTAAAACTCCTTAAGCCTTATAACTACCCTTCCTTCCTAAAAAGGACGCTCTTGCGGCCTTAGGTATTATAATAGTCCTAAGAATAATATTTATAGTTATTTCTTTTATTTTTAGAGCGTCTCGCTCGCGTACGTTATATATATAAATAGTAATCTTCCGTCTTTAAAAAGGTATCTTTTATAGTTATTTCTTCTTCTCCTTTTCTTCCTTCTTTATATCCTTACTATTTCTCTTTCTCCTTTTTTATTTATTATCTATTATCTATCGTCCGTTATCCGTCTACTTTCTTCTTCTAATACTTTTTTACCCTACTTTACTCTTATTAATTATAGGAGGCATAGCTCCCTTAGAGCCGTCTCGCTTATAGAGTAAACGTTATTCCTACTTATTAAATAAGAGGCGGAAGGCACTTTATAAATATCTACCTATCTATTACTTCTTACCTTTAATAATACCTAGCCTATCTTCGTCTCGCCCTCCTTATACTAACTTCCTATTATTATTACTTAGTAGCTTTATAGCTACTACTTTATAATATCTTATTACTCCCGGTTTACTTACTATACGTATAGATTTTACCTTTAAAGTAACTTCTTATTAACTATATTATAGTCTACCCTTACGCTCCTTACTTCTTACTTACTTACCGTTACTAAGCCCCTTACTATATACTCTTACGCGTAATATATAAAGAGGTAGTATAAAGCGGACGCCTACGATATTATATTTAAAGAGAATATAATAATTAAGAAATATATATACTATATTAAATAATACTATAATATACTCCCGTAAGTTACTAGCTCTTTTTTATTATTTTCTTAGCTTTTTATATATTAACTATCTATAGGTCCCCCCCTTCTTATATACTCTTTATAACTACTTTATATAGGAGCTACCCGGTTATCTTACTACTACCTCTACTAATACTAATATTATTAAAGACTTAGGTAGATTTATTTAGGCCTTTAATACCCGGTATATTATAATAAAGTAAGGTATAGAGCGGGGTAGTAGGGTAGTTTCTACGCCTCGCCGGCATCTAATAAGTACTAATAACTACTTAGCTTTATTAGTCCTAGCTATATTGCGTAGAGCTGCGGCTCTTAAGGGTCTTTATAACCTTAAGAAGTTAAAGGTATATTTATTTACCTTCCGTTATTCCTTTAGTAGTATTACTAATACTTTACTAAGTAGGGCTTCTTACGGTAAACTAGCGGGGCTTATACTTATTACTTATACTAAAGGAGAATACTAGTAAGGAGATACTTATTCTAGCTCCTTTAATACTTTCTAAGCTTTTTAAGTTCTCTAGTAGCTATAGTAGTTATAGTAGTTATAGTAGTTATAGTAGTTATAGTAGTTATAGTAGTTATAGTAGTTATAGCGGTTATAGTAGTCGCGCCTATAGTTAAGTTTTAGTAATATAGTTTATTCTTCTCTATATAGTAGTTCTTTATATAGTAGCTACTTTATAGTAGTTACTCTACTCTAATTACTTCTTTAACTACTTTATATTTAAGCTACTCTTCGCTTTATATATATATATAGCCGGCGTACTAGTTACTTATTACTAGTATAGCTATAGTACCTCCTTCTAGAGCTTTCTAAATAAGACTTCTCTACTCCTTACTTACTTCCTTTATACTTTATAACTAGTCCTTATTTATATATTAAATTCCTCCTTAAGCTCCCTAGCCCCTTCTAAGTCTTCCTTAGGAACTTATTAGTTATATTAGTCTAGATACCCCTTCTATTTAATAAGGTATTTCTTATTAGGGCTCCTACTTATTACCTTAATAATTTCTTCTACCTTATAGTAGTAGTCTCCCTTATTATCTATTAGCTTTAGCCCGGGTAGCTCTTATACCTTAGGTATATCTAGCTTAGTTTTATATAACTTTAGCTTTTAAATATTAAATACTAGCTATAGGCGTTAGTACTATAATAATAAGGCTAGTTTATAAGCTTATTTACTAATTATATCTTCTACTTAAAAGGAGCCTATCTACTATATTACTAGCTTCTTACTAGGTAGATATAGGCGTAGGTCCTTTATAGATAGTTATATTTTCTCGCTAATTTTAAAAGTTCTAAGTATATACTTCTTATTATAGTATTTCGCCTATAAGTTTATTATATTTTAAAAGTACCTTTTTAGCTACTTCTTTTTTTTCTTAATTATATAAAGTCTTTCCTATACTTCTAGTACCTCTTTCTCTAGGACGCTACCTATAGCGTCTTATAATAAAGCCGGGTTAAAGCTATAAAGCGCGCGAAATAGCGTTATCTTAGTTATACTATATATAATATTATTATATATAAACTTTATTAAGTAAAGTAGGTCTGCCTAGTTATCTTATTACTACTTATAGTATATTCTAAGGTAGTACTCTAGTCTTTAATTTTACCGTTCTATTTAACTATCCGTTTATAGGTAGAATATAGTACTAAGGCGCTAGCGTACTATATATAAATAGTAGAAATATAATTAGTACTTACTTATAAAAATTAATCCTCTATTACTAATAATACCTTTAGGTATACTAAACTATATAAATAGTTCTTCTTCTAATATAGCTAATAGCTCGGCTACCCTTACCTTCTTAATAATTAGAAAGTATAAAGCTATCTTAATATAGCGGTTAACTATAATAAGGATCGTATCGAAAATACAGCCGTTATACTTACTAAGCGGTAGATTAGTTATAAAATCTATTATAATCTTCTACTATAGTCTCTATAGTAGAAGTAGTAGTTATAGTTCGCTAGTTAGTTTCTAATAAGGATTCTTAACGCGTTAGTATTCTTAGTATATATTTATATATTCTTTTATATCGCTTATAAGTATAGGCTAGTAGTAGTACTTATTTAAAAGTTTTTTAATCTTAGCTACTCTAAAGTAGCCTACTTATAAGTTATTATAATATTTCTTTAGGAGTTCTACGCGTACTATAAGCTCTCTAAGTATATATAGGTTATATTAGTAGTACTAGACGCCTTTACTATCCTATATTTAACCTAGGCCTTAATATTCTATATTAGTCTTACTAGACTATTACTTTTCTACCTCTTAGGCCCTCTTAATAAGGTCTTTAATACTCTTTAGTATTTCCTCTCTTAGGGGGTTATCCTTTTTAATTACTCTCCTTACTACTACTCTTAGAGTAATATATAAGCTCTACTCTTTTATATTATTCCTCGTATAAATTATAAGCGCCTCGATAGGCGTATTACTTATAAAGCTAAGTTTATTATATAGTATTAGTAGTAGGCTTATAGCCTCTATTATACTATCTATAAAATAGTTAGGGCGCTTAAGTAGCCTATTAGTAGGGTTTAGTTTTCCCGCTTAGTATTTAATAGTAAAGTTATATTTTATAAATAGTATTACCTATCAGGCTTACCTACTATTTAGTTACTTTATACTTATAAATCCCTTAAGGTTATCGTAATTAATAATTACCTAGATAGGGTATTAGCTACTATTAAGGGAGTAATACTAGTATTTAAAAGTTACTATAATTATAAGTAGCTCTTAGTTATAAGTTTTATAGTTTACTTCTATATCTTTAAGCTTCCTTAACTAGTAGGCTACTAGGTACTATTAGCTCTTAATATCTTATTACGAGAGGATACTTATAATTACGAATTTAAATATATCTATTTTAAGCCTAATCTTTTTCTTAGAGTTAAAGTAGTTAAGGACGGGTACGCTTATAAAATATTTTACTAGCTTCTTAAATACGTCTCGTAGGTCCTAAATTAGTATAAATATACCTATTTTAGTACTATTCTTACTACCTTTTAGTATAGCTATTAAGGGTACTGCTATATAAAAGTATTAGTAGATAAATTAACGATAAAAGTTAGCGAATCTTAGAAAGATCTATAGATTCTTATATAAGGCGGGTTCTTATTACGCTATAATTACGTCTACCTTATAAGGATCTATCGATATACTATTAGTACTAATAATAAACCCTAGGAATTCTACTTCTTTTATTAAAAAACTTATATTTACTTAGTTTAGCGTAGAACTAATACTATCGTAAGCGCTTAAGTACTTATAATATATATCTTATATACTCCTCTTCCTTTTTAAAGAAGATTAGGATATCGTCTAAATATATTATATAAATAATATCTATTAGGCCTACTAAGGCCTTTTTAATATATACTTAGAATATTACCGGAGCGTTTATAGGGCCGAAGGGTATTACTATATACTTAAAATAGCTATACTAGGTTTAAAAGGCTATTTTCTACTTATTCTCTTCCTTAATTCGGATACTATAATATATATTATATAGGTTAAGCTTAGTAAAAACGCTAGCGCTATATAGGCGATTTAAAATCTCTAAAATTAGGAGTAGGAAATAGTAGTTCTTTTTAGTTACTTTATTAAGGCTATAGTAGTCTATATAAAGTTATAAACTATTATTCTTTTTAGTATAAATAGGATAGGAGCGCTAGTTAAGCTAGTAAACTCTTTAATTTAGCCCTTCTTTATTACTTCGCTAAAGTAGCGCTAGAGTTCTATAAGCTCCCTCCTTAAGAAGCTATATAAGAGGCTATAAGATAGTTCCTTACTCTTTTCTAGGTTAATTATATAATTAGTATTTTTATAAAATAGTAGTTTATCCGCTTCTTTCTCTAAGAAGATATTTATATACTTTAAATACTTAAAAGAGATCTTAATTACTAGCGGGGCGCCGTTACTCCTTAAGTTTACTATATTTATCTTAATACCGACGCCTTAGAGGCGTACTATTCCTTATCCTAAAGTAACCTTTAAGTAGACTAAGGTATATATACCTTCTTCTTTCTTAAGAGACTTAGTAAAAGCCCCTAGACTAGATATTTAGAAGGATAGAAAGCTAAGGCTCTATTATTTTATATTTAAATTAATAATAACTTACTTCTACTCTAGGATGAATATACTAAGAACTAGTAGTATTTTTACCTTAAGATCTTTATTAATTCTATAAAATAACCTAATAATCTCCCGTACTATACTTAGATTATTATTAAGGTATAAGCGTAACTTATATATATTATAGTAATAGATTCCTTTACTAGTAATTACTAATAACTTAAGTAGCTTAGCCGTAGTAGGCTTAGACTCTAGTTTATATATATATACCTAGTTAATAATATTTACCTTAGCGCTACTATTAATCAGTATACTTATCTTAGTTTATTATTAGCCTTATAAGATCTTTATATATATCTTAATAAATATACTCGCCTCTACTACTCTCTACGTCCGCGCTAAGGTATTATTACTAATATATTAACTTTTCCCTTCTAAGTAGCTTTTACCGTATTTAGGAGTATCTAGTTACTTCTACTTAAGGGACTCCTCTTAGGCCGGATATAGTTCTTTATTAAATACCTCTTTCCTTAGTAGTTATAATATATAAACTTAAGTAGCTTAGGTTTTTCTTAATTTTTAGTTTATTTATATACTACCGGCGTTATAGTTACTCTACTTATATATAAACCCTATATCCGGGAATTCTTAGGTTCTTTAGAGGCTCTTACTTTTTTCTTTTAAATATTATATAAGGGCTATAAGAGCGTCTCTTATTATAAGTAAGGCTTAATAGTTTATTAAGACCTCCCTTAACTTAGGATTCAGCTTAATAAAGAAGTATATATACTTCTAATACTCTAAGTATACTTCTAGTAGTTAGCTTTCTAAATAGATAAAAGAGTTTATAAACGTTTAAACTATTTAGTCTTCTTTCTACCTTATATCTATATACGCTTAGAAGATTAAAAGTTCCCTACTTACTAGATCCTCTACGAGGTTTAATAGGAATTTTATAAATCTTATAAATATATATCTTATAATAATATAGCTATCCTAGCTCTTTACTTTTAAATATTATATATCTCGCGGGGTAACCTCGAGGAATTATATTACTTATAAGATTTTTAACTCCTCTAAGAAGTATATCTTAGAGCTAATTTAGAAGGATATCTTTACCGATTAAACCTATTTAGTATACTCTCTAACGTTCCTCCTATAATAGGGTTTAAAGTCTTTAACCTTAAGATACTTATAGGTTATATATACCTCGCTAATAAAGCTTCTTTTAATTAAGGCTAAGGTTACTACTTTTTAATTATTACCTACCTATAATTCGCTATTATTAAGGGCGCGCCTAGTCTACGGGACGCGGCTAATAAGGTCTTTTTATAACTAGTTAATCTAATTATTAAGCTATTTCTATTATTACTCTAGAAGGGCCTTTCTCTTCTAATTATAATTTTTAAATATATTTCTTAAGTACTTATAACTCTTATTACTTAGTATTATCTTCTTTAATAAATAGCTAGGATCTCTAAATCTCTATATAATAGTATCTAGGATATATATCGCCCTTACTTCTACTAATTCTCTTTTCTAGTTAGAGGGTATAGATTCGCCCCTAGGTTTAAGAGGCGCTAAGCTTATTACGCCGTATAGCCTATATTAAATATATAGCTAGGCTGCTTCCCGTTATATAGTTAGAGGATTAGAATTATTAGGAAATAATTAATAACTAATATAATTAAGTATTAATAGAGTAGTATTACTTTTAATATATAAACTAATCTTAATAAGTTATTCCTTTTCTAGCTTCCCCTAATATACTTATACGTCTATACTTACTTATAGCTTATTTATATACCTCTAGTATTATACTTAAGGTATCTATACTCTGTCTAGTCCTAAGGCTCCCTGAGCCTTATAGAAGGCTAAAAATGTTCTATCCTAGGGAGAAAAGTAGTAAGGAAGATAAAGAAGTCCGAGTAAAAGAGAAAAGTAAGAAGGAACTAATAAAGAGTTAATATCCGCTATAGATATTCCCGTAGGCTAAAAGCTAGTAGTAGTAATTCCTAAAAAGTAGTAAAGAGAGGGGAGAAGAAGAAAGGAGGTTTAATAAAAAATAGAGGAATTATAAAGAAGGATTAACAAGGGTTTCAGCGGGAATAGTAGAGAATAAAAGAAGACCTAAAAAATAAAAAAAGACTAGAAGAAGAAGAAAGTAGATTATATTCCTAAAATCTAGAATAGTAAAATACCTAAAAGTCCCTAGAATAGTAGGGAAAGGAAAAGAAAAAGAAAAAGAAAAAAAAAGAAAAAAAGAATAGAATCCGGAGGTTCCCTACCTAAGGACTAGTAAAAAGTTAAAATAAAGCTAAATTATAAAAATTACTAGACTAATTTACTACTTAAAGTAATATAATATTATTATCTTAGTAAAGATAAAGAAATACTATAAAAGCTAGAACTAAGAAAGTAAATTAAAAGCCTAAGTAAGACTCTTTAAGAAATAAGGGATTACTATACTACCTATTTATTACTATCCTCTATCTATATATAGTTAGGGTCGACCTCGGGGGTAGGAGAGGAAGCTATATTATAAAGGCGCTTAACCTCCCTCCGGAGGTTTACTAACTCTTAGAATTATTTATTTAAGTACTAGAGTAGTTCTTAGTTATTATCTCGAATTATATTTATATTAGAGATTACCTCTAAATAAATACGTATAAGTTCGTTATAATTATTAGATAAGATAGAGACCTAGTAGGGGAGGTATAAAGGCTAATAGAAAAAGTTAAATTCCTAGTATAATATAAACTAGGAAAGTTAGGATTAGAATAAATAAGATAAGAAAATATAAGGATACCTATTAAGTAAAGCTTATTATTATATATATACTAAGTATACTTCTAAAACGCGATAACGGTACCCTAAGCGCTAATAATAACTTAATAGTAGCGAGTTAAATCCTAAGAGTATTAAGTATAATCCTCTTAGCGCTAGTCTACCTTAAGATTAGGAGTAATTATTAATAATATTTCTCGTAGCTAAATATATACGTTTTTACTACCTAAAGAGAAGTCTATTTATAGAAGGAGCTAAGTATACTAATATAGCTAGCTTAGGACGAGAGTAGTATAACTATTTATATAGGTTTATTTAGTTAAGGTAAGCGGGCGGATTTCGCCCTTAGATATATATAAGATATTAATAAGAGGATAAAAAGAGCGCGCCCTAAGGTATAATAAGTCTATTATTATATTATTAAAATTAGACTCTATTATAAGATTAACCGGGATAACTCTAGTAGCCTAAAAAAAGAATAGAAAGAATATTAGAAGTAAAAGGAAGTTAGCTAGAATATAAAATAAAGAAAAAAGTAGGAGGAAACTTATTTAGTAATATTTCTCTAGCTTAAAAGATAATAAGAGAGGTAGCGGTAGACCTTAAAATAATAAAAGAAGTAGTTATAGGCTTAAAAAAGACTAGAAAGGGAGCTAGGAGCGAAAAAGATTAAATAAAATATTAAGTAAAAGAAGAAAAGTAAAGAAACTTATAAAGAGGAACTTTAGAAGTCTAAGGAGCGACGGAAGAGGCGGCTATATATAATAAGAGTAAAATAAAATCCTAATTAAGGAAAAGGAAGTAAGAAGATTTATTAAAGCTATAAAGCGACTATTTAAAGGCGTATAAGAAAGGATACTACTTATAATATATCTATTTAGAGTTTAAGAAAGTATATTAAGAAGTAGAAATATAATACGTGCCGTTAAAGAAATATAAGAAACGTTAAAAGGCGGGTAGATAACAGAGAAGTAATAAAATAAAAATAAGGTAATAATAAAGTAGTATAAAAGAAGAGGAGGAAGAAATTAGAAAAGTTAATAAAGATATAATTAAAGTAGAAGAAGAGGAGGATAATTAAGGGTAAAAGAAGGAATATTAAGACGGTAAGGGTAGCCGCTAATAATAAATAAATAATTAATCTACTTAATAAGTATATAAGCCTAGGAAAATATCTAGGAAGAGTAGTATATTATATAAAAATATTAGGGAACTTAGAAGAAGCTAAGAGCGGATAAGAAGTTATAAAGAAGAATTAAGAAAATTAACTAAGGAGTAGGCCCCCTAGACTATAAAATAAGAATAAAGAGCTTAAAAGAAGTAAGTAGAATATAAAAAACTTTATAACTTAAGGAGGAAGAACGGTAGGGAGAAAGGCTTAGATTTAAAATATTAAAGATAATAAAATATCCTAAGAATAGAAATAAAAAGAAGAGAAAAAAGGATAAAAAGCCCAAGTATTTATAAAGGTATAGTATATCTTAAGAACTCTTAAAGACTAAGAAAAGACCGTAACCTATATAATACTAAGAAATTTAGGAAACTAAGGAGGAGCCCTAAATATATCTAAAAGTATATAAGTAAAACTACAGATAAAATAAGCGTAATAAAGAGCTTATAGAAGTATATTATAAATATAGAAGATTTAGGCGAACGAGTTTATAATATAGAAAAATAAAGTAACTTATTTAGTCTATATTTATACTACTTCTTTTAATACGTCTACTTATTTAGCTAATCTTACGTAGGCCTTAGAACCTCCTTAAGAAGCCGGGCGGTAACTAATCTAGAGTATAATAACTTCCGGAACTTTCCTCTTAAAGCCGGAAGGCTCTATTACTTTTAATACTAATTTATTTCTCTTATAAGAGATAGCGAGAGTGGGAGTAAAAGTAGCTTTATCTTCCTAGACTAGCTAAAAACGCTAAACTAATTAGCGCTAAAAGAACTAGGATTATAAGAAATTAAATAAAATAGAAAGAGACTTATAAAACAGGATAAATAGAACCTTATATAAAAGTTATATAAAGGAGTTACCGCTAACTTTCTAACTAGGCGAACGAGTAACTAATAGCGGTTCTTAAAAACCCTAATATATCCTAAATAAGATTCTGGGTTATCCCTAATAAATAGATATACTAAAATAATATCCGGTTTTAAGGCTATAGTAGGGGGAGTTATACTAAAGGCTTTAATAGACTAGGCGGGTAGAATAAAATAAATAGGGTTATATAAGTTAAAAGCTAGCCGGAAGGCTGCGAGATAAAGATATTTATTAGTTACTCTTAATAAAACCTAGTACTCCTAGCGGTTATAAGATAGGCTAGTAAAGATTAAAGAAGAGGCTTCTAATAAGTATATATTAGGTATAGGAGATAATAATATAATATAAAGACGCTTCGCCTAAAGGCACGTTTAAGTAATTAGGGCTAAACTAGGAGCGGTTAAAAAAAACTCTAGAAGAATAAAAAGTTACTAAGAATAGCTAGTAAAGTAGAAGAAATAGAGGAACTTATTAAGATTAATAAGGCGACTATAGTAGTCTAAGAACCGAACGTTTAGTAAAGCTATTATAAGGCCGGGTAAGTAGAGTTACTAGAATAAGAAGTAAGGAAAAGAGTTCTACTAGGAGGGAGTATAGTAGGAGCGGCTAATAAGGAATAATAAAAAGAATAGAGAAGAATAAAAAAGCGAGTAATAATAATAAGTAGAAGATAAAGAAAGAAGTTAAAGCTATAAAAGAAAGTAAATAAGAGGTAGAAAATATAATAGGAAAAGTCCTAGACGGATAGAAGAAATAAAGCTCTAAAATTAAAAGAAAAATATATTATTTATTTAAGATAAATAGCTTAGAAGAGAGAGAGTAAGTATAATAGAATTAGAAGTATCCTTAGATCCTACCGCCTAGAAAAAGCTATTTATTCTTAAAAAGGGTGCTATCTAGGAGATATCTACCCCTAAGAATAGTATAGATTATAAATAGATAAAGAGAGACCCTAAAAAGAATAGGATAATAAGAGGATATAAAGAGAGTAACTCTTTATTTAGGGTTAATATTATTATAAATCTATATATCTTTATTTTTTAAGATTTTTTATATTCTATCCTTAGCCTCTTTAATCTATAAGATAGAACCTAAGTCTCTTTCTTATATTCCTTCTTCTTCTAGGAACTACCTCCCTAAAGTCCTAAGGAACTTATACTCCTCTATATCCTTAGGACAGGGCCTACTGGATACGGACTTACTAACCGACCCTCCTTTACTAGGCTTTAGTACGGGTCGAGTTTTAGCTACTAAAAGTTTTTCCGATATATTTCTAATAACCCCGGATTTTTACCGTTTTTTTTGGATTTTTTGGATTTTTTTAGGCCTTTTTCTCTATTTTTTTATTATCTTTTTATTATCTTTTTATTATCTTTTTATTATCTTTTTATTATCTTTTTATTATCTTTTTATTATCTTTTTATTATCTTTTTATTATCTTTTTATTATCTTTTTATCTTTTTAATTTATTTTTATCCTTTATCTTTCTTATATTTATAGATATATATCTAAGTTACTTTATCCTTCTTATTTTAATAGTATTTCTAATTTTTTAATCGCTATTTTAAGTACTAATATATAAGCGTAGGCGGGGGTGCTAAGGTAAAATCCTCAGTATTAAATCTAAATAAATAAATTAGAAATTCGTTTCGTATAGGGTAGTAATATAGATCTACTATATTATAATAGTGAATATCTAGTATCTATATACTAATTATAAAAGAATTAAAGCGCGGCTAAGAAAGGTTATTAATTTTTTAAGAATATTATAAGAATATTCTAAGCGAGGTAGGAAGATTTTGAGCGAGAGGCGGGGAGTTTAAAGAACTTAAGCGCGGCTAAAAAAAGTTATTAGAGATTTAGTATTTCTATTCTTAGATTTTAAGCGAGAGGGGGGAAAACCCCAGAGTTTTAAACTAAATAAATTAATTATAGAATCTATACTTATTATATAGACTCTATATTTTAGGATAGAGATCTAGATACCTAAAAATCTTTATAGTATTTTTTTAACCTTTTTTTATTTAAGGATTAAAAAGTTAGAAGATTTTTAATTAGTAATCTTATCTTTTATAAAATTTCTATAGTTAAGGTAGGATACTTTCTAAAGAGCCCAGAAAAACTAACTGACTTTTTAAATAAAATAGATAAAAATATAAAAGAATAGTATTATATTTATTAGTATTTCTAAAATCTATAAAAGTTATAAAAGTTTAGTATTTATAAATATTTTTTTTTCTAAGGAAAAAAGAAATACTAAAAAAAATCTAGAGAAATCTAAAAAAATCTAGAAAAATCTAAATAAATACCTAGATAGCTAGGCTATACTAATTTAGCTTTTCTAAATCTTAATTAAATAGATTTTTTAGGATTTTTAAAGTAGGAAACTAAGCTCCTATAAATAGATTTTTTAGGTTTTTCGGGGTTTTTTTAGTTAGTAGGGACCCTGTTTAGCTAGTTTCTAGTTAGTGGGCCCCCCCTATTTTTAGGATATGTTCTTTTTTTAGTTAGTAGGGACCCTGTTTAGTTAGTATTTAGTGCTAAATGGGCCAACCTAGTAAAAGCCTTATATATATTAGGTTCTGGCTTAAGCTATAGTATCGGACTTTTAAGGTAATTTAAGAGAAAAGACCCCTATCTACTACTTAATTAAAAACCTCGAGCGCGCTTATATCTCCTTATTCTCCCAGTAGATAATTATTAACTATACAATAAAGTATCTTCCGCTAAAACTCGACTAAGACCGGGAAAGGACTTAACTAAGAATTAATAATATAGATAAGAGAAGTAAATTATACTTAGTAAAAGCCCCTTATATATTATTAAACAGGATATAGCTGACTAATTATATAAGGTATTATAAAAGATTTTAGAGGAGTATTTTGCAGGTAATAAATCAGCCCTAGTCTGTTTTATTATCCTAGTGGTTATCTGGATCACTTAGATGGTTTTCTAGATATAGATAGGTAGGCCTTATTTATAGACCTTCCCTGCGGTAATGCTAAGCCCCTAGTATAAAAGCTAGGCTTCTAGTTTTTTATAGAGTTTTTTATTAATTCAAAATCAACTTAGTAGAACCAGTTAGCTAGTTCTAGACCTAAGTCTAGGCTTTGGTTAATTCTAAATTATCTAATTCTGGGCCCCGCTTGATTCCCAATCAGCTGGTTCTTTACCTTAGTTCCTGGTATTACAGGCATCTTATAATGCCTTTATTTAGTGGTTTTTGATGTATTATAACCATATTATAATGCCTTAGTTTTGATAATACCTAATAAGCCTAGGAATCCTTACCTAAAATAAAGGCTTTAAAAATTAAGATTGATTGAAAATCCTTATATATCTATAAGGAAAAGGCAATTATTACTAGGGGATATAATAAAGATAATCTCTACTATCTACCAGTATCTATACCTAGTTAATAGGAAATAGCCGGTTTAGTATTACTTAGTAATAAAATCAAATTAAATTACCAAACTAGATTCAACTAAAAAATGCCTAATAAGCTAGTCTAGCACCCTATGAAAGTCAGTAGTCGTATCAAGCTATAAAGCCGAATATATAGCATTAAAAGAGGCTATAAAAGAATATATATAGCTAGTTAGTTTACTTGAATAACTAGACCTATATAAAAATAGTAATAATAGTATATTATTAACTGATAGCCAATCAGCTATTAAATTAGTAAAAAACCCTGAATATCACGCTAGATCTAAATATATAAATATATAATATTATATGGTCAGAGATCACCTAATATTAGGTTTTATAAGCCTAAAATATATTCTAACGGCAGAACAAACAGTTAATCTATTTATAAAAGGCTGGATAAATTAAAAACTAAAAGATTCATAAGCTATCTGGGAATAAGCATAATAGATAAATAATTGCTGTTATAAAAATTATAATAGATAAATAATTACTATTACAAAAACAGATAAATAATCGCTGTTAAAAGATAATAATTGATAAATAATCGCTATTATAAAAGTAACAGACAAACAATCGCTATTATAAAAAGAAACAGATAAATAAGCGCTATTATAAGATTATAATAGATTAGTAATTACTATTATAAAAAGAAATAGATAGATAATCACTATTATAAGATTATAATCACTGATAACCTATAATATAAATCTTAAGGGGTGTGTCAAAACTAAGGTATTATAATATAGTTATAATGCATCAAAATTACTAAATAAAGGCATTATAAGATGCCTATAATGCCAGGAACTCAGGCAAAGAACTAGGTAATAAAATCAACTTAGTAGAACTAGTTAGCTAGTTCTAGGCCTGAGTCTAGGCCTTAGTTAATTACAAATTATCTAAGTCTGGGCCTTGGTTGATTCCAAATCATCTAAGTCTGGGCCTTAGTTGATTCTAAACCATCTAAGTCTAGGCTTTAGTTGATTCCAGATTATCCAATCCTAGGCCCCGCTTGATTCCTAATCAGCTGGTTCTTTGCCTCAGTTCCTAGTATTACAGGCATCTTGTAATGCCTTTATTTGGTGGTTTTGATATATTATAACCATATTATAATGCCTTAGTTTTGACAGGAACGCTATATCTCGGAGAGCTAGAATATCTAGTAGTATTTATAACTATTAATATCTTTAGAAAATATCCGGAACTATTAAGAACTTATAAAATCTCTTAAATCCTAAGTAATATACTATACTAATAATTAAAAGTATTAGGTCTTAATAAAGTAAAAGCTATACTAGCTACCCTATTAATACTAAAGGGCGGCCGCGTAGTAAAACTATCC